>JAYDZK010000028.1:19983317-20002530 GCA_034509185.1 Euphonia xanthogaster | reverse complement strand
GGCAGCCCGTGGAAGACCCCATGGAGATCATCATCACCGTCACTGACCAGAACGACAACCGGCCCGTCTTCACCCAGGCACTTTTCCACAGTTCTGTGCTGGAGGAAGCTGAGCCAGGTGGGACCACTGCCACCAGCTGGCAGGCAGCACTGGAGGGATGTGTGACAGGTCAGCAATAACCACCTGCTCCGGGCACATCGGTGCTGAAGGTGCTGGCCACCGATGCAGATGACACCGTGAACTCCAGCAATGGCGTTGTGAGCTATTCCAGCCTGAGCCAGGTGCCGGAGAAGCCCCAGCCTGGGATGTTCACACATCAACAGCAGCTCTGGGCTGGTCTCCGCGGCCATGCCGGGGCTGGTGGCAGAGGTGAGCCCTGGACTCAGCCCACACCGAGCTCATCCCCCACTTGTGGGTGACGCGGCTTCTTGCCACAGGTGGTCCCTAAATACACCCTGGAGATCCAGGCTGCTGACTCGAGGGGACACGGGCTGCCAGCCACTGCCACCGCCCACAACAGGGTGCAGGTGAGAGGCTGAGCCCCCCGGTGCCCCGGCGCTGCAGAGGGCAGGGCCAGGCTGTAGTGAGGGCAGTGCTGGCTCCTGACAGCCCCACGTGCCCGGCTGTGGCAGCACCGATGCGCTCCGGGTGCTTTCCATGGTGGGAGGTGAGACTGGGATGGCAGCTGTGCTGTGGCTCCTCCTGGCCTGGTGCCCCAGCTTCCCACCAGGCTCTGGGCCACTAGCCCCAGGGCCACTTCGCTGCCGGAGCGTGGGTGCCAGCGGGGCTCCTGGGAAGCTGCCCGTGCCGGCTCAGCCCAGCCGGGGAGGAGCACCCGGTTCTGCGGGAGCCCCGTGCCAGGATAGCGGCATACGGCCACACCAGCTGCACGGGGAGAGGCCGTGGCGCCAGGAAGGGAGGCCAGGGATGGCATTTTGTGTGGGCTCACCGGCCACAGGTCCCTGGCCGATGAGTGGGACACAGGAGAGCCAGGTAAGCTCGCCAGGGTTCCCCTGCAGCACGCTGCTGGGCTGGCAGTGGGAGCTGGTCTGGCTCCAGGGAGGCTGCCTGGTCCTGCCGGCTGCTGGGGCGCAGCCCCAAACCGTGCTCCCACCCCAGTCTGGGAGCTCCAGGAGAAGAAGGGGCCTGGCTGCCCTCAGTCGTGCTGACCTTGTTGCCAGGCAGCTCCAGAGAGCTGGGCAGGGTCAGTGTCCACCCACACGGTCAATGTCCACCTGGTGGGCAGGGATGGGGCTGCTGGGACAGGGATGCTTCCTCGTCGGGTCCAGGCTGGCTGCTGTGCTGTGCCGAGGCCCACCAGGACAGGCAGGTGAGCAGGGAGCACAGTGCTGCCATGAGCCCAGAGCCCTGCATCCTGGGGGGAACCAGCTGGCACCCACGCTGTGCCTGGGGCTGAGCACCCACGTGGCGTGGGAAGGACGTGGGTTTCCATATCCCAGCTCTGGGGAAGAGTGAAGTGCAGGGGCTTGGCTGCAGCACAAGAAGACAGATGGTGCTGCCAGGACAGGTCCCAGCCCTGCTCCCCCCTCTGCCACAGGCTGACAGAATGTCTGAGGTGGGAAAGGGCACCCTGACCACCCACGTGCTGAACACGGCCACGGGGCTGCCGGCAGCTGGCCTTGCTGTCCACCTGGCCCAGCTGCAGGAGCCAGGACTGCAGTGGATGGAGCTGGCACAGAGGTAGGAGAGCTGGTGGCACCAGCAGGGGGGCAGGGACACTGCTGCCAGGGCTCTGTCAGCTTGGCCAAAGGCTGCTGGCACAACTGGCTGCCCAGCCTTCACCTGGGGTTTGTTTGCTGGTGGCAGGGCTGGTGCTTGGGGGTACGGCCAGGGCAGGTTCTGGGGGTGGGACAGGGCTGTGTTTTGGGGTACAGCAGGACTGCCTTGGTCTGGTTTCAGGCACACGGATGTGGACGGGCGCTGCCAGCCCCTCCTGGCACCGGGACAGGCCAAGGCTGGCACCTACAAGCTGCACTTTGAGACAGCTGAGTACTGGCAGGGACTGGGGCACACCAGCTTCTACCCCTTCGTGGAGGTACGGAGAGTGGGGAGACTGGGACAGGTGACACAGCGTGTCTGAGGGCTGGGGCCAGGCTCAAGGGGCTGCACTCTCCTGGGCCTCACTATGGGAGGGGGATTCCCACTGCTGTCTCCTCACTCTCCCTCAGGTCGTCTTCATCATCACCGACCCGGCACAGAAGCTCCACATCCCTCTGCTGATCAGCCCCTACTCCTACACAACGTACCGGGGCAGTTAGAGGGGCACAGCCTTCCCCTGGGGGTGCAGGAATGACACCACCGAGGCCATTAAAAACTCCAAACAGCACCATTTGTCTGAAAAAATCACCTTCCACTTTTGTGGGAACAGAAGTAGCCCCAGGGGCAGCCTGGTGGGGTGGGTGGGATGCCTGCAGCCCTCCAGCTGTAGTCCCCCTTGGGAGGAGAGGTTCCTGAAGATGCTCCCTGGGGTCTGTTTAAAGACAAGGAGCAGAAAAAGGGCACAGCCCCACTACCAGTGTGCCAGTGGGACCCTCAGTGCTGCCAGCATCAGGTGGGCACTGAAACGAGTCCAGCAGGGCCCTGCCCCAGTTCCTGCCCCGGGATGGGGAAGGACAGTGGCTGGAAACCCAGGTTGTCCAGGGGGATGCCAAAGGCTGTCAGCTTTGCCTCGAAGGTCTGCAGCATGTCGTTGTGTGCCTGCGAGGAAAGGGTCCCTGTCAGCCCCTCTGTCAGCAGAGGAGAGCTCCCTGCACCCCCAGTCTCATTTCCAACCCCCAAGCCAAAGCCATGGAATCACAGAATCGTTTGGGTTGGAAATGCCTCTAAGATCACTGAGTCCCACCGAGTCCAACTGTTCCCCCAGCAGTGCCAAGGCCAGCACTAACCCACGTCCCCAAGGGCCACATTCACACAGCTCTTAAACCTCTCCAGGATTCCTCCCCGCCCTTACCTTGCAGACTCTGGCCAGATGGATCTGCAGGTCCTGGATGGTGGCATTCTTGGAATTGAGCACGTCCTGCAAGGGGAGATTGGGATGAGGCTGCTCTGCCCAGCCCTGGGGACGCGCTGGCTGTGGCGTGGCAGAGCACACGAGGAGCTGCAGCGCGAGCCGAGCAGCCAACAGCACGGCCTGGCAGGTGGCCACCACCCTGCCCCCTCTGAGTGGCACTGCCAGGGACAGCCAGCCCCGGGCAGGGACAGGCAGCTCCCGGATGAACACCACAGCCATCCCGGTCCGCCCCGCTGCGCGGGGAGCGCTGGCAGCACCTGCTCCAGCAGCACCACCCTGCTGCCGCGGCACCGCGGGAATTACAGGGAGCCAGGCTCCCCGAGGCAGCTGAGAGGAGGAATTCAGGCACCCCAGCAGCTGCAGGAGAGCCCGACGCCAGTGACGCCATCCCAGGAATGTGTTTTCCTTCCACATGCTGGGAGGTGACACATCTACTGCCTGTCCCATAGGCCTGGTATGCATCCCAAAGCATCCCAGAGCTTCCCTGACTCCCCCTGCAGCGGGGACCTGACTGGGGACAAGCAGGAGGGCACCAGGTGGTGGAGCCCTCGTTCCCTGTGTCTGTGCCCAACCCGCACAAGCGCTGCTCCCTGGCTCCAGCTGCGGCAGGCTGCAGGAATGTGGGTCTCCAGGCTCTCTGCAGAGGTATTTTTAGCACGGCAGACACCGCAGAGCCCCAGGATCATGTCTGCACTGTCCCCATGGCCAGGCAAGCCTCACCAGGTGCAGCCCCCCCTGCACAGAGCCCCTGGGTGCCACTGGGCCCGCTGGCAGTCAGCTGGCTGTGTGGCAGCACAGGGTGCTGGCAGTGCCATGAAGCCTGTGCCCATGCCCCTCCAAACAGGCCCCAGCTGAGGGACAGATCAGTGCCAAACTCCAACACCCACACGCTCCGCTCTCGAGGCAGAGCCGAGTGCCCCGCGACACCACACGTGGCCCTGGGAGTGCTGGGAATGAGTGACAAGTGATGTGCCACCTACAGCCGTGCAGGATGGGGACTGGTGCTTTCCAGGGGCAGCAGGCACCCCACAGTGGGCTCTGCCCCCCAAATCCAGCCCTCGCCGGGCCCCAGTACCTCCAGCTTGTGCGAGACCAAGGAGAGAGCGCTGGGGTCGAGGTTGGAGGCTGCAAGGACCTCGCTGAGCTCCACCTCCTTCTGCTCCAGGAGGGTGAGGAGTCCGTGCAGCTTCCGCTCCAGGAGCAGGTTCTTGAACCCCGTTTTTTGCTGCACCTCGTTAATGGCTCTGGTGAAGTTGTGATAGAGGTCGTCTCGCTCTTCCTGGACCTGCTCCAGGGGCACCACAGTGTCACAGCACCCTCAGGACCCCGGGGGACACGGGGGCCTGCACAAGGCTGACTGGGGTCTGCACAATGGTGTGGAGCACAAACACGGCAGAAAACTGGTCCAGCAGCTCAGCCCGGCCGTTCCCCACGGCACCTGCAGCCCACAGGGAAGGCAGGTGCTGCAGCACAGCCTCCCCCCCTCCCCTCTTCCCTCCCTCTCTCCCTCCCTCCATGGTGCAGCACCTGCGCTTCTCCCTCCTCCTCCTCCTCCCCTCCAGGCATGGAATGCCCCAACGGGCTCCCTGCAGCACTAATTCAGACCCCAGCGAGGGCCCCCGGCACACGGGGGTCTCTCCTCTCATCCCCACAGCTGGCAGCAGTCCCTGGCTCACAGCTAGTTAATAAGTGTCCTAATTAGGACACAGTCTCTCCTCCAAAGCCTATTTCTGAACGCTCTGAATCTGGCGCTGTCTTAATGATGGATTGTTAATGAGGCCTCGGATCAATGTTCATATTCCTGGGGATTTCTACGAATTGCAAATGAGTTCTCTCCTGCCTCTCAAGATTTATCTGGGTTAGTGGGGGGGAGCACTTGCTCTGCAGGGCTGTTCCCAAGCACCCCAGAACGGGAGGGAGCGATCCTGGAACCCTGGCAGAAGGAGAGGCCCGTGGCAATGCCCCCATCCCAGCTCTGCCCCACACAGCCCAGGCAGCCTGGGGCCCTGCTGGAGCGTGCACGACTGCTTAGCAAAGGACAAGGCCAGGCCTGTCTGCTGACCGTGGGAGAGGCTGGAGCTGGGAGCAGCTTTGCTGGGAGCAGCGGTTATCACCCGACTCGGGATTAGCTTTGCAAAGCCCTGGGCTAAGCACAGCCTCTGCTAAGCCCCACGCCCTGTCCTCTGCAGAGGGTTTGGAGAAGGTTTGGAGAGGGAATGGGAATGCCCAGCCCTGCCTGCAGGTCTCACCTGACTGAACCGCTGCTCCAGCACCTCGTGTTCCCACTGAAGGTCCTTCAGTTCCTTCTGGGTGATTTTCAGATGGGCTTTGGAGTTCTGTGAATGGGAAGGGAGGGTTAAAGAGCACAGGATTGTCTGGGAAGTGTTGGAGATGTGTTCTGGGAAGGGAGGAGAGTGAGCAGCAGAGAGAAAACCAGGTAGCACCCACACCAACCCCCCTGCAGTGGGGCTGGTCTCCCTTCCAGTCTCTCTTTGGATCCCCAAATGAGATCCCACAAATACACAGTAAGCAGAACAGGACTTGCTTTGCCCAGCAATCAGAGCACACCAAGTGGCAGAGCTCAGTGTTTTCCCTCCAGGAACGAGCCCATGAAAGGACAGGGCAGGGCACTCACCATCAGGGCCTCCTTGTCCCTGTGATAGTGAACCAACTTCTTCTGCAGCTCAGCCACCAGCTCCTGGGCCTCCTGCAGCGGCTCTGTCAGCCCCTTGTTCTCACGCAGCACATCTGCCTTCTCCTTTTCCAGGACAGCCTCCTTCTTCTTCAGTTCTTCCACCTGCTCCTGTTCTTGGGAACACAACTGCTGGCTCCTGGGACTGCCCAGCCCCTCAGAGTGCCCCACACCCTCAGGACACCCTCCCCACTCATGTACAGGCCACCAGCATCACCCACACTGACACCTGGGAACTGCCAGATCCAGCTGACACCCCGGCAGGAGCAGCCCCTGGGTGCAGGGGTGGCACAGGGACGGGCAATACCTTCAGGAGGTTGATGAGTGTCAGGTTCTTGGCAGTGATATCGTTGTAGTAGTTCTTGATGGCACCAAAAGCCCCCTCGTGGTTCCCTATCAGCTCGCTGATCTGGGTGTTCTTCCTCTCCTCCAGCTCATGGATCTCCGTCTTCCTCCGCAGGTCCAGCTCATCCCGCAATGCCTGCATCTTCCTGGTGTACTTGGCCTCCATCTCTGGGGGGAAAATTGTCAGAGCTGGGGAAAAACTGGCTGAAACTGGGGAGGAAAAGTGACCAGAATGGGAAAGGGAGAAAAACCAGCCGTAACTGAGGGAATATTCACCAAAACTGTGTGGGCTGGGACCAGCTGGAATTGGGAGGGAAAAACAGCCAGAACTGGAGGTCAAACTAGTCTGATATGGGGAGGAAAACCAGCTGGAAAACCAGCTGGAAAACCAGCTGGAAAAACTGGCCAGAACCTCGGGTGGGGGAGATCAGCCAGAACTGAGGTGGGAAGCTGACCAGAACTGGAAGGAAAACATGGCCAGAACAGGGAAGGGGAAAATGGCCAGAACTGGGGAGAACGTGCCCTCATGTGCTCAAGGTGCTGCCTGGGAACCAGAAGCAGCTCTCCCTGTCATGCTCCTGTGGGATCTGCCTCATGCCTTCACCTTTGGTCTGCAGCTCGAAGTCGCTGCGCAGCCGGGCCATCTCCTCCTCATGTTTCTGTGAGGAAGAAACTCCGTGTTGGAAGAAACAACCAAATCCCAAGCCAGCCCCTTCCCAGGGACTCCCTCCTGCTCTTTGGGAAAGGATTCTGATTCCATGTTGATGCAAACAGTGGCTTGTAGTTTCTCCAGCTGCTCTCACAGCTCCCCACTGTGGGAGAGGAGTCACCCAGGAATCCCTTCTCCCCATTCCCGCACCAGAAATCCCATCCCACCCCACAGAGAGCCAGGGGGGCAAAATCCCACTCCTGCTCCCACGCTGGGGATGAGGCACCTCACAGGACATACCAGGCAGAGGTTTGTAATGGCTGCCTCATTGGCCAACTCCTGCTCATTCAGCCTTATGTTCAAGGAGCGCTTCTCTTTCCACAGCTCCTGCTCCTGCTCCCAGTGATCCTTCTGGGCCCTCCTCAGGGACAGGACTCCCTCTGCCTTCAGCTCCGTCAGGTTCTCCTGCTGCTCGTGCAAAAGGTGCTTCACCTTCTGCTTATACACCTAAGGACAGGACAGGACAGGTGAGGGGCTCAGCAGGACACACCTGGACCTGGGATGCTGGTGAGACACTCCTGGATCGCATCCTGCTCATCCCCTCCTCCTCCGGTCCTCAGAGCTCACCTGGAGCCCTGCAGCCCCACCTTGATCTCCAGCTGGTGCCGCTCCTGCGCCTCCTCCATCTCGCGGTCGCGGGTGCGCAGCTCCGCCTTCCTCTCCTCCAGCTCGCGGCGGGTGATCTCCCAGCAGCCCTGGATGCGGCTGCACTCCAGCTGGAAGGAGCTCCGCTCCTGCCGCTCGCGGTCCAGCTCCTGCCGCAGACGCACCGTGTGCTGCAGCAGCTGCAAAGCCAAGAGAGCGGGCAGGTGAGGGGGCAGGCAGGCCTTGGACAGCTGCCTTTGGAGAATCCACGGCCCAAACCCGGCAGCATGTGCTGGCTGTCACCGGCGCGGGGCTGCCGAGGTCCCTGACTAACCCAGCAGCTTCTGGAAAAGCAGTCACAAAACCTCACTGCCCGGGATGGGGCTCTGGCAGGCAGTTTCCAGTGACACCAGTGACAGCATTCCCAGGTATCAGAATGAAACAAACGAGACTCCGTTTTCTTCATGCAGGAAAAGCCCAGTCTTTATTCTCATAACTCATTTCATACAGTTTTCACTGACCTCATGTGCCACATCTGTTGGCTGGCAGTTTTCTCACCACTTTGTTTATTGGTCAGAAGGTGATTTGCGTGTACCTGCTAAGGTTCAGGTTATTTACATTTTTCTTTTGTGGGTTCTCATGGAACAGATCTAATGTTTATGCAGGTGCCCTTATTTTTCACCCAAGAATAGGCTGTTATGTTAGCAAACTATTCATTCCAAGTTAGTTTTTTGCATGGAAACTTGCAAAGTACTACCTGCACTTTCAAGAAGTGGCAGGCTAACAATTAGTTTTACAGAGCAAGCCTGGTTTTATGAGGTCTTTATTTCATAATTCTTCTACCTGCCACAACACTCAGGTGCTTAGATACTTCTGGTTCATGGAATTGTTTGGGATGGAAAAGCATCTAAAATCAAGTTTAACTGTTCCTCCAGCACTGCCAATGCCAGCCCTAACCCATGTCCCCAAGTGCCAAATCCACACGACCCTTACATCCCTCCAGGGATGGGGACTACACCTCTGCCCTAGGCAGCCTGGGCCAGGGCTGGACAACCCTTTCCGGGAAGAAATTTTCCCAATATCCAACTTCAACCTCCCCTGGCCCAGCCTGAGGCTGTTCCCTCTGCTCCTGTCCCTGTTCCTTGGAGCAGAGCCCGACCCCCCTGCCTGTCCCCTCCTGGCAGGAGCTGTGCAGAGCCAGGAGGGCCCCCTGAGCCTCCTCTTGTCCAGGCTGAGCCCCTGCTCAGCTCCCTCAGCCTCTCCCTGTGCTCTGGACCCTTCCCCAGCTCCATTCCCTTCTCTGGCCACGCTCCAGCCCCTCTTTCTTGTCCTGAGGACCCCCAAAATTCTCAGCAGTGCCCAGAACCCAGGGCTGGTGAGCAGAGGGAGGGATGAGGCGGCTGCTGCTTCCCAGAGCAGCAGGAACCGCCCTCCCAGCCCCAGGCAGGCGCCAGTGACACAAACCCGGCTGCTCGGCCCTGTGCACCTGCTGTCCCCGGAGCTGGCCAGGCGCCAGGCAGGGTCCCCGGAGCTGTCCCCACCCGTCCTTCCCCGTCGTCCCCCGGCGGTGCCGCTCACCTGCTCCCTGCTCATGTCCTCCGGGGCCAGGGCATCCACCACCGCCGGGCCTTTGCCCCCTTTCCCCCCTCTCTTTTTGGGTGCCTGAGGACAGAAAGCCAAGCACAGCAGGTGAATGGGTGAGGAGGACACCGTGCTGCTCAGGGCCCCCGTGCCGGGCCCGGAGCATCCCCGCTCTCACGGCAGGGACGGGGGACAGCGGCGACACCGAGCCGGGCCCCGGGAGCGGCCGGGAAGAGACCCATGCGCTGCCACTGCCGGCCCAGCTCCGCGGTGAACCCGAGGCACCAAACACCTGTACCCGACATAACGCCTGAGCAGCGCCCCCGCAGTGCTGGGCACGGCGCCGGGGGCTCCGTACCCTCCCCGGGAGCGGACCGGGACAGGACGGGACTCGCAGACATCGGGGCACGGGGCTCCACCGCCCTCCCCTGCGCGCACATCCCCGCTGCCGGACACCCTTCTGCAGCCGCCGCAGTCCTCCCCCCGGCCCCGGTTCTGCTGCCGGTCCCGGTCCCGGCCCGGGCCCGGCTCCGCTCTCACCATGGCGGCGGCACCAGCGTCTCCGAGCAACGGACGGCAGATCCCGCGAGAAGACCGCGAGATCTCGCGAGAGCCGCACTGCGTGAAGACGCGCCCCCTAGCAACGCCACGCTCCGCCCTGGCAACGGAGGCGGGGCCAGCGGGAACGGCGGGGGCCGGGACGGAGCGGGAGGGGACACCGGGAAGAACCGGGGGGACATCGCGGGGACCGGGCGGGGAGGGGATGGCGAGGGCCGTGTGAGGGAACGGGGGGACCGGGGGAACCGAGCGGTTCGGGGGGAACCGGGGGGCGGGGGAGTTCGGGCATGACGGGGGGCACAAACCCGGGGGTCTCGCTGTGCCTGGGCCAGGCTCCCCCACTCCCGCGCCCTCCGCTGTGACCGGGGCTGTGCCCACAGCTGCGGCCCCCCGGCTCATCTCCCGCACCCGCCGGTCCCCGCTGCACCCCCGGTCCCCGAGCCCCCCCGCTCTTCCCGGTCCCCTCCGCGCCCTCTCTTGTCCCCCCGGTGCTCCCGCCCCTCGTCTCCGCCCATCCCGGTGTCCCCGCCTCCGGTGTCCCCGCCCCCGCCGCGGCGGGCAGGACCGTGCAGGCTGCGGGCTGGCACCGGGCCCGCCCAGCACCGGACCGGCACCGGCACCGGCACTGGCATCAGCCCCGAGCCCGGCCCATGGCGGCTCCGGCAGCGGTCGCCACCGGAGGTGAGGGCGGGGGGCAGAGCGGGGAGGCTCGGACCGGCACGCCCATCACCGTGGAACCGGGCCGGGCCCCGCGGGGCGCACAAGGAGATGTAGGGCGGGGGTGCAGCGGGAAGAGCTGCGTGGGGGCGCATTGGGGTGCAAAGGGGGGCGCGGGGCCGAGCTGGGGGTGCCCGGTGCGGGGGGACGGGGACGTGGGGGGCGGGGACCGGGCGTCGGGAGGGTCTGTGCCGGGAGAGTCGGGGACGGAGGGAGAGAGCCGTGGGGCACGCAGAGAATATGGGGGAACACGGGGGTGTCCAGGGGGCTGAGGGAGCCCGGGAGTGCCCCGGGGACTTGGGGGGCAGTGGGATGCTCGCAGGAGGTGGGGTACAAGGCGGTGACAAGGGGAGGCAGTGGGGTGGCCAGGTGGTCACACGGAGCAGGGGAGCGCACCGGGGACTTGGGCTCGCTACGGGGTGCCCAGGGAAGGTGAGGGGACGGTGGGGTGCCCGGGGGTGTAGAGGCGCGGTAGGGGGGCTCACAGGACATGCGGGAACTCCGGGGTGCCCAGGGGAGCAGTGGGGTACCTTGCAGCCATCCCGCACGGCTGTGGCAGTGCCGCTGTGCGGAGAGGCTTGGGGACAGGGAGGTGGCTGTGCTGGTGCAGCTGAGGGGGCCCGGAATTCTGGGGGGGCTGCACCTGGCGACAGAGGCGGTGCCAGGGCTCCCCTGCCCGCCCGTCCCTCCCGCGTGTGGCCCGCACACGACTGTGCCGTGGCCGCCAGCGTGGGGCAGCCCCGTGGCACCGGGGGAACGGCAGGACACCGGGCCCATGGGGGGACGGTGCCACCGGGGCGGGCTGCGGGTGCCGCGGGGTGCCCGGTGCCGGGGGGTGCCGGGGGGTGCCGGTACCGGCGGGGGGTGCCGGTACCGGCGGCTGCCCGGCTCTGCGGTTGCCGTGAGTCAGCACACGTCGTGCGGGAGAGATCCCTGATCCGGCCCCGCTCCCGCCAGGCAGCCGGTGAGCCCGGGCCGGAGCGGGCGGTGCGGCCGGTGACACTGCTGGTGACACGGCCGGTGGCACGGCGGGACCATGCAGGCGGAGGCCAGAGGGGAATTCTGCAGCCGGGACCAGCGCCCCGGTGGGTGGGGGCGTGGTGCGGGCAGGGGGCCGCACTCCGTACGGTGACACGGCACAGTGTCACCCACCGGGGCCGGGCAGGTGGCGGGAGCGGGCGGGAGCGGGCAGCCCCCGTGTCCGCCGCGGGGGGATCCGCTCTGCTGTTCTCTGGAGCGGGATGAGGAGCCCATTTCCCGGCCCGAGGGAGCGCACCGTCAGCGCGGGGTGCCTGGTGTCCCCTGCGGGGTCAGGATGTGGCAGACCCAGTGTCGGGGCAGAGGGCTGCTGTCCCACTGCTGTCCTGCCCGTGTCCTGCAGCTCCGCGTGCCAGCAGCAGGAACTTCCCTTTCCCCCGTGGGTTGGAGGTTTCCGTCCCTGCCCCGCTGTCACCATCCCGGTGTGAGGGAGGCGATGCCCATCCCTGAGCCGCGCCACCCGGTAACTCGGTGGTGGCATGGTTTGGTGGTGGCACGTGGTGCACCGACCTCGGGGGACAGGATGCTGTGTCCCCCTCTGGGCACACAGGGCCTCCTGCCACCCCCGGTGCCCGCTCAGCCCCGAGACTCGGCTGTGCCCCCGCTGTGTGCCACAACCGCGGGCTGTACCAGCACCGTGTGCCACGGGCTGTGCCACGGCCGCCTTGTCCCTCCGGCTCCTCGCGGGGACAGTCCCAGCACAATCCGCCCTTGTCCGGCCCCGGCACAGCCTGCGCTTTGTCTCGCCGACACAAAGGGGCTGCGCGGGGAGGGGGGCGCGGGCGGGGAGTGGGGGCTGCCACCTTCCGACTCGGGCAGCCTGTCCCCCGCTCTGCCCGTCCTCCTCGCCGGGGGTCCTGCTGTCCCCGGCCCCTTAGCTGGGCACCCCGCGAGCGCCGGGGGCCCCAAGAGGAGCTGCCCTCCCTGACGCAGAAGGTGCTGATGTGACAGAGCTTGGCAAGGAGCCGCTGGTCCCGGAGCGCCCCGCAGGGACCCCCACCCACGGGCCGGCCCAGGAGACCCCCCGAGTCCCCGCGGAGGAGCAGGGGGGCATCCCCATCCCCAGCGCCGGCCTGCTGCAGGTCACCGAGCGCCGACGTGAGTGAAGCCCTGAGCTGCGGTCCCTGCCAGCTCCTGCCATCCCTGCCTCTGCCTGAGGCCCCCTGCTTTGTCCCTGGGATGTCTGCCTGCCCACAGCATCACCTGCCTGTCCCCAGCACCTCGGGTCTGCTCCGGGCTTTCCTGCCTGTCCGCGAGACTCCTCTGCCAGCCCTCGGGGTCTCCTTCCTGTCCCTGGGGTCCCCTGACACCCCTAGGGTCCCCTGCTAGCCCCCAGCCAGTCGTGGTCTCCCCTCAAGCCCCTCATACTCCCAGGTCCCTGGTCCCCAAGCAGAGCCCCCCCCCTCCCCCGGTGGGGACAGCGGTGGGTGCCCAGCTGTGGCCGGTGCCCGCAGAGCCCCTGAGCAGCGTGTCTTCGCTGGAGGTGCACTTCGACCTGCTGGACCTCACCGAGCTGACGGATATGTCGGACCAGGAGCTGGCCGAGGTCTTCGCCGACTCCGACGAGGAGAACGCGGCCGGAGAGACGTCCGGCGGTGAGCGGGGGTCCGGGGCCGCCGGTCCCGGTCTGTCCGGTCGTCCCGGTGCGCCGCTGACCGCCCACCCGCCCGTGCGTCCCGCAGGGCTGCAGCCGCCGGCGGTGCCGCGGGCCGGGTACCTGCGCTCGCCCTCCTGGACCCGCGCGCGGGAGCAGGGCCGGGACAAGAAGCACCTGAGTGACCCCGAGCTGCCGCCGGGACCCCCGGGACCCCCGGACGCCTTCCTGCCCGCCGAGCGCCCGCGGGAGCCGTAGGGACAAAACCCGCCGGGGGACACCGGGACACGCCGGTGCTGGTCCCGTCGGTACCGATGGAGCCCGTCCCCGGGCGCAGGACTCCCGTTAGCCTGCCCGGAGGGCAGAGGCGGCCCCAGCCCCGCGGCGGGGACGTACCGGGCTGCCCTCAGCCGGTGGTCCGCGGCCCCGGGGGGAAACCGGGCCGGTCCCGCCGGCCCCCGGGAGCGGCACGGCCTTGGTTGCCGGGAGCGGCGGATGGGGCAGGACGGGACGGGTCGCACGGCTCAGCGCGGCCCGACGGAGCGCGGTCGGTGCCGGTGCCCGCCCGGTTCTGATGTAGCAGTCCTGTGATCCGGTAAAACCGACCGACCGACCCACCGCCGGCCTCTGCCCGTCTGCGCCGCCGCGTGGGGGAGCGGGAGGAGGAGGGGACACGGAACACCTCGGGAGCAGCGGGAACGCGGGTGCCCGGCCCTACCGGCTACCGGGGCAGCGTGGCCGTGGCCACTCTCGAGGGGCGGGAGACCGGCGGTGACCGCGGCAGATCCAGCGCAATTCTATCCCGCGGGCGGCGCTGGCCCGCGGACCGGCCCGGGCCCCGGGTCGGTGCCGGTGCTCGCCCCCGGCAGCCCCAGGCTCGGCGGGAGCTCCCGGGCTGCCACCCCCGGGCATTTGCACATCCTGCCCATGCCCCCGGTGCCCCCCTCGCCGACCGAAGCAGGGACACGAGTGCTGGGTTGCGCAAAGAGGCTCGTTAATGCTACAGGAAACACCGGCGAGAAGGGGAGGCAGCGGCTCCACACCGCACCCGGTCCAGCCCGGGGAAGATCCCGCAGCATCCCCCCGGGGCTCGGCCCCGGTAACGGTGGTGCTGTGGGCTGGGGAGGGACCAGAGTCCGGTATTGTGTGTGGGAGGGACTCGGTCCCATCCCGGTGCCAGGGCTGAGCCCTCCTGCCAGCATCTGTCACTGCAGGACAGCAGCACCAGCCCCGGCCCGCACCCGTCCCCACCCACAGCCCGGTTCCGGGCAGGGGCGGCAGGAGCCGCTGCGGGACCTTTACTGGATCCCAGTTAACCCGATCCTGTCCCTCCGGTGAGGCTCTCCATGCTCCCGGGAAGGGCTGGCGTCCAGCAGTGATTCCCTCCCGGCAGTGCTGCCACGTCCATGAGCAGGGGATCCCAGAGCCAGGCCCACCCCAGTCCCCAAACCACCACTGGGCTGATTGTGTCCATCCCAGAGCCCTGTGGTGGGTGGGGGCAGCCTTGGGCCTGAGACCCCACAATGGGGCCAGACCCCCCTCAGGGCTCCACCTCCGTGCCGGAGTCCTGGAACAAGGATTGCTTCCGCAGGCTCAGCCGGGCGCACCGGGGGCACGTGGTGGAGTTGTCGTAGTAGCAGTCCCTGGAGAGGGAGGGGACACTGTTGGGTCACCCCCTGCCACCCCCACGTCCCCACATCCCGCCCCAGCGTGCCGGTACCTGTGGAAGACGGCGGAGCAGTCGGCGCAGACCGAGGTGTGGCTGTCGAAGGGGAAGAGCACGTCGCCCTCCCGGCACAGCTCACAGACGAAGCCCTTGGCCTGGCACCGCTGGGGGAGCAGGCAGCAGGTGACAGTGGTGACCCCGCCAGCCCTCCCTGGCCCCACAGGGGTCTCCCCACGGCTCTGCCCCCCAGCATGGGCTCACCTCGCAGTCCAGCTTGATGTGCTTGGCAAAGAGCGTGTGGATCTCGGTGAGGGAGCAGCCGAGGCGCCCGGCCTCGATGTCGATCAGGTCCTGCAGCGAGTACATCTCGTCGTTCTCCACAAAGTGCTGCCGGTCCTGCAGCTGTGGGGCAGCAGGGCACTGTGACTGCCACCGCTGTGTGACCGTCACCAAGGTGTGACTGTCACTGGGGTGTGACCGTCACTGCCGTGTGACCGCACTGTGGTGTGACCATCACCAAGGTGTGACCACGACCACGGTATGGCCATCACTGCTGTGTGACCACCACCAGTGTGTGACCATCACGGCTGTGTGACTGTCACCAAGGTGTGACCATCACCAAGGTGTGACCACGACCATGGTATGGCCATCACTGCTGTGTGACCACCACCAGTGTGTGACCATCACCAAGGTGTGACCATCACCGCTGTGTGACCGCACTGTGGTGTGACCATCAGCAGGTGTGACCACCACCAGTGTGTGACCATCACTGCTGTGTGACCGTCACCAGTGTGTGACTGTCACCAAGGTGTGACCATGACCACGGTATGACCATCACTGCTGTGTGACCACCACCAGTGTGTGACCGTCACCAAGGTGTGACCGTCACCAAGGTGTGACCGCCGCCGCCACACCTGGCCCTGGTCCCCGGCTGACCTGCAGCAGCAGCCGCGCCTCCATGGCCTCCTTGCAGGTGATGAAGTAGGGCTTCATCAGCAGGATGTCCTGGCGCAGCTTCTGCAGGGGACACGACAGAGGGGTGGGAACGGGGACAGGAATGGGTGCAGGGCAGGGATCCCAAGGACAAACAGCAGTGGCAGGGACAGGATGGGGACAGGGGCAAGGATGAGATGGAGAGAGTGTGAGAATGGGACAGGATGGGAATGGGGACACGGATGGGGACAGGAATGGGAACAGAGGTGGCGACAGGAATAGGACCGTAGGGAAAAGGACAATGGTAGGGGCAGGATGAGGATGAGGATGGGGACAGCGTTGTTAATGGGATGGAGACAGGAGCATGACAAGAAAAAGACCAGACTGGGCCAAGTTCATCCCTGTTACAGTCTGGGCACTCTCTGCCCCAAACTCCCATCCTCACCTTGCTTCCTCCCTGTGGGACCCAGTGGGTGCCCCTGGGGTCCCCCCACCTCCTGCTCACTGCACAGGCCCTCTGTGGTGTCCCTGGCCCTTGGGGTGTCCTCCCCAGCCCCAGCACTCACCCGGATCTCCACCAGCTCCTCCACGTAGTTGAAGAGCAGTGGGTTGATCTCCCGCAGCTTCAGCACCGGCCGCGACACCATCAGTGCCAGGTACCTCATGCTGCACCGTGACACCTGCCAGCACCGCCAGGGCCACCCTCAGCACCTGCCAGCCCTGCTGCCACCACCTGCAGACTCCTGCCAGGGACCCATCACAGGGACAGGGCCCCAAGGACACGGCTTCCCCTCAAGTGATCTCTGCCCAGTGACCCCCATTACCAGGGATGTGGCCCCCATGACCAGGGGTGTGGTCCCCCAAGTGACATCTACACAAGGCCATGGTCCCCAGAGACATGCAAGATCAGAGATGGGATCCCCCCAGTGACCTCTACCGAGGGAGATGCCCCCCAGGGACTCCCATGACAAAGGACACAGCTCCCAAGCCACCTCTACCCATGGATGCACCTCCCAGGGACCCCCACGAACAAGGACATGGCCCCCCAGGTGGCCTCCACTCAGGGATTCTGTCCCAAGGGACTCCTGTGACACCCAGGGTGCCCCCACCCCACCTTGCGGGGCTCGAAGTCCCAGTTGTGGATGGCACGGGCGGGCACCACGGCCAGGTCGTTCCAGTGGCAGCTGGAGCAGTAGTAGAGGCCGGTGTAGTCGCACTGCCGGGCCTCGCTGGGCACCCCTCCTGTGGTGGCACAGGGCTGGCACAGGGCTGGCACTGCCACCGCCCTGCTCTCTGCTCACCCCACACCCTGTGCGTGCCCCCAGCACACCCAGCAACACCTGGGGACACGGCAGGGCCCCAGTGTCACTTCCCCAGATCCCCATAACTCCCAGTCCCCAGTCCACCTCCCTCCAGCCCCTGCAGCCCCCCCAGCCCAGCTTTCCTCAAGCCCCACAGAGCCCCAATACCCACAGCACTTCTAGCCACAGCTCCCCCAGCTCCCCCAGTTCCTCCAGCCCCCCAGTTCCTCCAGTGCCACAGCTCCCCCAGCTCCCCCAGTTCCTCCAGCGCCCCAGCTCCTCCAGCGCCACAGCTCCCCCAGCTCCCCCAGTTCCTCCAGCGCCCCAGCTCCTCCCAGCTCCCCCAGTTCCTCCAGTTCCCCCAGCCCCCCCCAGCTCCTCCAGTTCCCCCAGCTCCCCCAGTCCTCCAGCTCCTCCAGTTCCTCCAGTTCCCCCAGTTCTCCCAGTCCCCCAGCTCCTCCAGTTCCCCCAGCCCCCCGAGCAGCAGGGGCTCACGGAGGGAGATGGGGGCCCGGCACTCGGCACAGCGGTAGTCCTGGCTGTCCAGCCCGCTCTCGGGGCAGATGCTGAGCTGGTACTCCGCCTGGTGGCTGACCTGGGCCCGCACGCACGGCCGGCTCACCAGCGGCAGGCACTTGCTGTGGCAGCGGTAGTAGCAGCCTGGGGGCACGGCTGGGCGTCAGTGCGGGCGTGGGGCAAACAGGGACGCGCAGGGGGTGTCCCAGACCCACCTGTGCAGGTGTACCAGGTCTGGATGAGCCCCCAGATGATGGTGCTGCACTTGTCACACATCTGCTTGACGCTCTTACTCTTCTCCTTGTAGAAACGGTGCTCCAGGACCACCCGGATGTTGGGCTCATCCTCACCAGGGTCCTGCAGGGGGGAAAGGGGGGTCAGAGAACTAAAGAATCGTGGAATGGCTCGGGCTGAACCTTAAGGGTCATCCCTTCCACCATCCCTTCCCTGCCACGGGCGGGGACACCTTCCACCATCCCAGGTTGCTCCAAGGCCGATCCAACCTGCCAGGGATGGGTGCCAGCAAGGAGCCCCAGGCACAGAGCCCCTCCGGGGGCAGCCTCAGCCCCACCTTGAGCTCCTGCAGCTTGAGGCGGAGGTGGATGAGGCGCACCACGGCGTCCTTCTGGCGCTCCGAGTGCTCGGGCAGCGCCAGGATCACCCGCTTGCACTCCTCGATGGCCCGGCGCAGCTGCGGCACGTCCGACGCCAGGATCAGCCCCTGCCGGCACCCCCCGAGGAGGAGGAGGGTCAGCTGAGCCCCCCGTATCCCCCCCCACCCCCACAGCACCCACCCCACTCACCACGGGGCGGGAGAAATGGTCCTCGGCCAGCCCCAGGTCCAGGGCGCCCTCGGGGTCCCCCGGGGGGGGATCCGGCTGCTGGGCTGCAAAGGGGGGGTCTCGTGGGGGGCTGAAGCCACCCCCAGAACAGGGGGTGCCGTGGGGGGGGGCTGGGCCTGGCTGCCCACCCCAGTGTGGGACAGGGAGGGGGTGGGGGAATCAGCACCCACCTGGGGCAGGGCACTCGCCCTCGGGGCGCTCCAGCTGCTCGGGGCTCTTGTTGAAGGGGTTCAGGTGGGCCTGGCGGAAGCGGGCCAGCCGCTCGTCCGACGCCATTGCCACCGTCCTGCTGGCCAAAGGACACTGTCTCAGTCAGCCCAGCAGGGGCAGCAGTACTGGCACTGGCACCCTGGCATCCACAGCCCAGCACTGGCACTGGCACCATCACCAGCACCCCGAATACCATCACCAGCACCCACACCCTGGCACCAGCACCATCACCCCATCCCAGGCACCGACAGCACCTCAGCAGCACCGACACTGTCACCAACACCCTGTCATGGCACTGATGTCCCAGCACCAGCAGCACTGTCACCAACACCTCGTTACTAGCACTGACACTCCGGCTGGCACTGCCACCTCAGCACCGACACTTCCCCACCACCGGCGGTACCAGCACTGGCACCGGCACCCCAGCAGCAACGCTGAAACCCCGTCACCGGCACTGACACCCCCACACCGACACCTCCTCACTGCCACCGACACCCTGGGACACCCACAGAAACCCCAGCGCTGCCACAAACACCGACACACCGACACCGGCACCGACACACCGGCACCGGCATTCTGTCACAAGCACCACCACCGCAGCACCGTCCCCGTCCCCGACACCTCGGTGCTGGCACCATACCCCGTCTCCGTCCCCGTCCGTGTCCCCGTGTCCGTCCCCGCGGACAGACGCGTCTCTCCGCCTCCCACGCCCGTGCCCCCGCCCTGCCCCGCCGCCACCGCCCGCTTCGGCCCACGGTCACCACGTACCGGCACCGTCCACCCATCCCGGCCCCCTGAGGGCCCCGCTGTCCCCTCCTGTCCCCTCCTGTCCCCTCCTGTCCCCTCCTGTCCCCCGCGGCCCCTCCCGCGCGCCCGCCAGGGGGCAGCGCCCCCG
>JAYDZK010000028.1:19959367-19978622 GCA_034509185.1 Euphonia xanthogaster | reverse complement strand
CGGGGGGCACGGCCGGGGGGGGCGGCCCCGGCACCCACGGGAAGCGGGGACACCCCGGGACCCGTGCGGGGACCCTGGGACCACCCTGCGGCGGCGGGAGCATCCCGGAGCGGCGGCGGAGGCGGTGGGGCGGGGGGAACACACAGGGGACACCCCTCCCAACCGCGTCCCGGAACGGGGAGGGGTAGGGACAGGGTACGGGAGGGCCACCCTGGGGGTCCCGGTCGCCGGTCGCCCCCGCGGGAGCGGGGACAGTGCCGGTGCCGGTGACGAGGTGGGCGGCGGCGGGCGCGGCCCGAGAACAAAGGGGACGGTGATGGGCCCTTTGTCCGGGGGCGGCCGGGACCATCCCCCGCGTAGGGTCCAGTCTCCCGCCGCCCAGCCGGTCCTTCCCGGTTCCCGCCGGGAGCAAGTGACCCTTGACCGACCGGCGGGACCGGGAGGGACCTCTCCCCTCGGGGCTCCCCGGGGCCGCCCGATGCCAGCCACAGCGTCACTGCAAAGAGCCTTTATTGGGAACCGTGAGTCCCTCGCCCGGACCGGGCACCCCGCCGCTCGTCCGGTCCATCCGTCAGTCCATCCGTCTGTCCGTCTCAGGGCGGAGGTGGCCGTGCCGGTACCGTGTCCCCCTGCCTACCAGGAGCACGTCACCACCTCCCGCAGCGTCCGCCGGAGCTCCTGGCTCCGGAAGGCGTAGATGAGGGGGTCAATCACCGAGTTACAGATGATGAGGATGAGGAAGAGGTTGAAGTAGCTGAAGAAGCAGGTGCAGAAGGGGTTGGTGGGACAGGTGACGATGAGGATGAGGTGGAAGAAGAAGGGCCCCCAGCAGATGAAGAAGACGCCCAGGAGGATGGTGAGGGTGACGGCTCCCTTCAGGCTGCCACCACGGTGGGCAGTGGGTGGCTTCTGCTGGCTGGAGATGCTGTGGAGGTGATGGCGGGCCAGGGCAAACATGTGGATGTAGAGCACCAGCATGAGGACCAGCATGAAGAGGAAGAAGCCGATGAGGCAGAGGAGGATGGTGTTGCTGCGGTAGTAGGCGATCAAGACGGTGCTGGAGACGGTGCTGGCGAGCCAGACGCTGGCCATGGTGACCACGGCGCGCTGCAGGGTCATGATGCTGTGGTAGCGCAGGGCGTAGAAGATGGTGATGTAGCGGTCCACGGCGATGACCCCCAGGAAGGAGAGGGACGAGACCACGGAGCTGCAGATGAGTGTGTCGATGACGCTGTCCATGTGGCGGACGATGCTGGGGCGCATCACCAGCACCCCGTGCTCCAGCAGCAGCATGAAGAGCATCTCTGCCAGGTTGCTGATGCTCACCAGCATGTCCGACACCGCCAGGCAGCAGATGAAGTAGTAGGTGGGCGAGTGCAGGTTCCTGTTCTTCAGGATGGTGGCCACCACCAGCAGGTTCTCCACCAGGCTCACCAGCCCCAGCGCCAGGAACAGCTCGTTGGGAATGTCCAGCCCCTGGCACCAGCCACCGCCGGCCCCGACCGTGGCGTTGCTGTGGTTGCCCTCGCTGGCATTCGAGGGCTCGCGCAGCAGACGCAGGGGGGCCAGCGTCGACATGACCCCCTCCTCAGCCCCGGGGCCCCCCGTGGCACCCGCACAGCCCCCGAGCCCCCGTTGTGCCCCGCCAGTTCTCCTGCGGCGCCCGGCGGCGAGGCCGAGGGGATGCCGAGGAATTGGGGACGGGAGGCCTGGGATGTGCCGGGGGTGTCACGTGCCCCCCGGGACCCTCCGGTGTGGCTCTCCGTGCCAGCGCTGCCCAGCGTCCCACGCCCGCCGGCCCAGGGTGCTGGGGAAGAAAGGGCCCTTTCTCTGCCCCACTTTAAAGCGGCTCCCGCAGCTCCTCCTCCGAGGAGGGTGGGCACCTGCGTAAGGGAGGCACCCTGGCAGTGAGGGGGGCCGCTGCCGAGGCCAGGGCTGAGACACCCTCAGGGTGGCCCTGGGGACCCCGATTGCTCGGGGTCACCATGTGCCCAGGGGTCTCAAATGCCCTGGGGTGGTCCATGCACCCCTGGGGTCATGCACCTTGGGTGTGCTGCCACAGGGGTGCTCTGTGCCCTGGGAGACTGTGCTCCTTTGGGTCCCCACGTATCCTGAGGCCCTGTGTCTGCTGGGGGGACCCCTGAATGCTGGGGACCTGCATATCTTGAGGGGTCCCCTGTGCCCCGTGGGCCTGTGTGTCCTACGGGGGTCAGTGTGCCCCATGGGACTCGTGTCCTGGGGGGTCCCACCTGCTGCGGGGTCATCCACACCCCTGAGCTATCCATGCACCTCGGGGACCCCTGCAGGACCCTCTGCACTGCAGGATCCAGGCTGTCCCACGCACTGGGACTGGGAGGGTCCCGTTCCCATAGCCCCAGGGGAGATGTTGTACAACGGGGCGGGCATGGGACGCGATAGGAATCGTCCAAGGCACGGTTAAATGGGCCCCAGCAGAGCGCGGTGCCGCGGGGAGCCCGGGCAGGCTGTGGGGACGGGGCCCAGCTGACCATCATGTGCCTTGGGTCCGTGTTGATGCCTGGAGCCGCGCGGCTGCCAAAGAGCCATTCACAGCTCCGAGGGCAGGCCGATCCCACGGCTACCCGCTTCCGCTGGGAAGCCCTTCCCTCTGGCAGGGATGGAAAGGGCTCGGCTGCACACACTGGGCATGGGGTCCCAGGCTGCCCCAGTGCCAGATTACAGGGATGGGATCCCCGGAATGGAGCCAGGGCGGGCTGCCTTGAGACTCGGGGTCTGCACACCCAGCCCAGCTACATCCCCCAGGGAGGCAATACAGCAGGAACAGGGATTTATTCCATGTATTCACCATTACTCAGCAAAAAAAGGGAACAAAGCTTTACGGGAACAAGGATGAGTTAAGGTTTGACTGTGGCTTACCTCGCTCCTTGCTCCAGGTGAAGGTGAGGGAATAAAGAATAGACAAACAAAGAAGGGGGTAAAGATTTCTTCTCCAAACATAATTAAAAGGCTGAAAAAGCTGCTCCATGCACAATTCTAGTGGCACAGGGGATTCTCAGACCTTTGGAAGGTTCAGTGCAGTGAGGGTGCAAGGTATTTTGCAGAGAGAAGGAAGCTCCAGGCTACGGGAAGCACAAAGGAGCTGAAGAAGAGGGCAGTAAAACCCCTCTGGGAATTAAGGACAAGAGCCAGGAGAACAGGGAGGGGAAATAGGATGGAAATTGTGTGTAGAGGAGGCCAGAAGGGGACTAAGCTGCCATGGGGACAAGGGACAGCTGCTGTTGATTAGCTCGGGCATGCTCAGACAGCCCTTGCCCCCTGTTGAGAGAGGGGCCCTGGACAAGGCCCATGGCTGTGGCTTCAGCCCCCCTCCCTGGATGGAGGCCACGCCATGGATGCACCCCCCTCCTCAGAAGAGCCCATTCCCACAGCGAGTCCATTTGTGTGACTTTATTGGAGTGCGACACAAATCGGGGGTGAGGCCAGAGGGTCTGGGGAGGGAGGGACACCCCGGCTCAATCCCAGTCCCCGTCGCCCTCGGGATTGTCCTCGCGGGGGGGCTCCTGGAACTGGATGTTGGCCAGCATGTCCCGCATGGCCGCCATCAGCCGGTTCACCCCCTGGTTGAGGTCCTGCGCTGCCCCGGCCTCGTCGTCCCCGTCGTGCCGGATGTCCCCCTACGAGAGAGCAGCACGGTGGTGGCAGGGACAGGGACAGCACCGGGGCCAAATCAGCAGCAGGCTGGTGGCAGCATTGGCTCCTGGAGCAGGAACACCACGGGGGAACGGTGCACCCAAATCCCAGCGTGCACTCACCTGCAAGTTAAAATTTGGCAACAGCGAGCGGAAGAAGAGGGATAAAGTGCTTTCGTTGGAGGGATGGCTCGTCCTGGAAGACACAAGTGGCACCATGGCGAAGGTACAGCCCAGTTTGTGACTCCTCACTGGGATGTGGGCTGGGAGAACCATGGTGCAGCTGGAACCAGCCCTGAGGGAGGGAACTGAGGAGCTCCAATGGGATTCTGAATTCAGGCAACTCTGAGAAGGAACTCTGAGCAAACCAGTCATTAAGAGCACAACCAATGCCAGGTTGGAAAGGGCTTGGAGCAGCCTGGTCTACTGGAAAGTGTCCCTGCCCATAGCAGGGGGTAGAATGAGATGAGCTTTAAGGTCTTTTGAGCCCAAACCATTCCAGGATTCCATGATCCTACCAGCTCTGCTCTGAGTGGATTGGTATGGAACACACACATGGCCCCACCCCAACACCAGGACTGGCTGTATTTAAATTCCCATTTACCCCAAACCCTCCCAGTCAGCCATGGCCTGGGTTTTCCCTGGCTTTTGCCCCGTGGCTGGGAATGGCCAGAGGTGACCACCACGGGAAGCAGCAGGACCAGTCCAGCCTGTAGCTCTGCCTGCCTGGAGCACCACAGGTCTTCCTCTGCCATGGAGGAGGATGCCAGCCCCAAGTGCCCGTGTGCAGCCTGGCCTGGGGCTCAGGGCATGCAGGGAACACGGCTGGCTGTGCCAGAGCAGGAGGTGGTACCTTTCTGGGCGGGTGTAGGAAACAATGGAATCCAGAGGAGGGAGGGGGTCGAAGCCCATCACTGGCTGGGAGGTCACCTCCTGCAGGGAGAGCAGAAAGGAGGGATGAAGGAGAAAGGAAGAAATGAAGGAGAAAGGAAGGAATGAAGGCTGTGCATTCAGCAGCAGCAAACATGGGTGCCCACAGAAGCCATGAGTGACAGGAGTTAGGACGGGCCTAGCAGGGACACAAGTGCCACCACAGCCCCTGTGCCCCATCCGGCCCCTCACCAGAGGCAGGGCTGCTGTGGCCTCCTTCATCTCCGAGAGGATGATGTGCCGGTAGATGTTCCTGGGAGCGCTCTGGTACCGGATCTTCCTCCTGAGGCGGGGAGGGGACAGAGAGCAGTGAGCCCTGACCAGGCACATTCCCATTTCTGCTGCTCCAGGCGCAGTGTCAGCAGCTTCCCTGGCTCTGGGGGACAAGGCCATATTGGATGGAGCTGGCTTAGAGCGAGCCAAAGGCGGGGGGAGCTGCTGAGCTCTGGAGAAAGAGCAGAGAGCTCAGGAATGAGCAGATTGACCTTGGTTTAGGACACCTGATGGCTCTCGCCTGTTTCTCAGCACTGGGAAGTGTTTCTAAGCTCTCACCTGCCCTGTGTGGCCACCCCTGCCCTTCCAGACCACCTCTCCACCCTCTCCAGGATGTTTTCCAGGGTACAGGTTGACAGCCAAGCCTGGGGAAGGCAGTGCAGGATATGCAGTGCAGGTTCAGCTCTACATCCCCATTTGTGAAAAGCACGAAAGAGCCACTGCCTTCCTGGCCCCATGCTGTCACCTTTGGCATCAGACCAGCAGCTGTGGGGCTCCGAGCCCTGTCCCAGACACTGGAACTGCTGCTGCCCAGGACAGACCCTCTGTCCCACTCTGTCCCTGGCACAGGAACCCTGCCCTCCACCCTGTGTGCTCACTTGTGCTCGGCCTCCTGCACCAGCGCGTCCCGGGCGTCCACCATGCGCAGAACCTCGTGGACGTGGGGCTCCAGCCAGGCCATGACAGCCGGGTCCTTCCACAGGGCGTGTGTCCTGCCCACGTACAGGGATGTCAGCTGGTTCAGGGCGGGCGACTGGCTATGGGAGATGGCTGTTACTCACGGCACCCTCCTCCTCCTGCTCCTCACGGGATGGTGAGAGCTCAGCTCTGTGCTGGCCTTTGGCGTGGGAACACGAGAGGACACGCAGGCTCCCGCCTGGATACTGCCATCCACCTCCACCAGAACTTCTGCCTCCATCTATTTTTAGGCTAAGCAGAGCCATGAAATGAGGGAACACTGCCCTGGCCTGAGGGAGAGCCTCTGCACGCTGAGGAAGACCACGTGTCAAGGGAAGGCAGACTGGTTGGAGACAGCCTGCCCTGGGAGGACACACGCGTCGCCCTCCCTCCCTGCACACACCAACAGGCTCTGGGCTGAACTTCTGACCCGTCCACCTTGAGCTGAGGTGGGTCTGTCAGCCCGATCCAGAGGCCATTATGGAAATCCATTATCAAAAGGATTATCAAATGAGGCATTACCAAATGAGCCTACTCAGGGAACCCAAACAAACTCCTCCATTAGCTGTCTGAGCATGCAAGATCCCCGCCGCCGGCAAAATCGATCCCTTTGCTGAGAACATCTCCAGGCCTTACCTGATCTGGGCATTCAGCCCAAAGAAGGGGTGGGAGGCGACCCTGGCATCGGGCTGCACGCTGCAGTGATCCAACAGCGGCATCAGAACTGCAAGACAAAGGCAGAGAACTCCTCTGGACCTGCTGGTAAGGGGCAGTGTGCAGTGGGGTCACCCCCCACTCCTCAGGGCCAGAACCCCCTGGGGCACCAACAAGGACACAAGGAGGGGGTGAGGACACTGCTGGTCCCTGTGCTCACAAGGGCATTATTTCAGTCACCTCAACAAGCAGCCTAAAAGATGTTTCCAGCGCCCACAGACTGAATCTCTGTTGGAGAGCTGGTTCTTCCTGCTGCACACACCCTCCCCTGGGCCTGAGGGCTGTGTGCTCCTTTCATGGACAGCAGCAGCCACAGGATGAAAGGGAGAGTGATGGGCACCCATGGGGAGAGCACATCCAAAACAGAGCTGTGCCTCGGAGGGAGAGCCAAGGAGACTGGCTTGTCCTTGCTCTGGGCAGCCCCGAGGAGGTGAGACATCTCCCTGCTCCAATATTCCAGCTCTCACCCTCCCCCAGCCTGCTCACCCCTGACCACTGCTGCTGGAGGAACATCAGCTGCTCTGGAGAGGGTGGGCAGAATCATGGAACCACAGAACTGAAAGGCTGGACAAGCCTCTAAGATCATTGATCCCAAGCGTTCCCACAGCACTGCCAGGGCCACCCCAAACCCATGTCCTCAGGTGCCATGTCCACAGTCCCTCCAGGACTGGGGACTCCACCACTGCCCTGGGCAGCTGTGCCAGGGCTGGACAACACTTCTGGGGAAGGAATTGTTCCAAATACCAAACTTTGAAGCTGTTTGCTCTTGTCCTGTCCCTGTTCATGGGAGCAGAGCCTGACCTCCTACAGCTGCACCCTCCTGTCAGGGAGTTGTGCAGGGCCAGAAGGAGCCCCCGAGCCTCCTTTTCTCCAGGCTGAACCCGCCAGCTGTCACAGCTGTTCCTAATGCTCCAGCCCCTTCTGCAGTTCCCTTTCCCAGACACGCTGCAGCCCCTCAGTATCTGTGCTGGGGTGAGGAGCCCAGAGCTGCACTCTCCCCACCACACTGGGCACAGGCACTGCCGTTCTGCCCGACCGCTTCCGCTCTGACTCAGGGCTCCCTCCCCAAAGGCCCTTGGCAAAATTCCTGCCAGGAATCCAGCCCCGCCTGCCGGGAATGCAGCCCTGGCTCTCCCAGGAGGACAGTGACAAAGGCCTCACCGAGGATGGCCTCACCAGAGGGGACAGACTCACCGCTTGGGAACATGATGAGCGCGAGCTGGATGAGCCGGGCCGCTCGCTCCCGGGCCTGGCTCCGCTCCAGCTCCGGGCGCTCTTCCTGCTGGCTCAGGAAGAAATAGGCCAGTGGCACCGAGAAGGCAAAATTGGGCAGCTGGGACAGATTCCGGTGACTCTGCAGGATCAGGGAGAGAGAGGTACCGAGAAGTGATGCTGTGCAGCAGAGCTGGGCTGGGCAGGGTCGGGGCTCTGCCTTGCTGGGGTTAAGTGGGCTCCCAGCCGCTGGCTCCGTGCCCCCACAGCTGAGGGAGCAATTGTGAGTTCTCACAACTATTTGCAGGACCCAAGGATTACAGAGACCAACAGCCCAGCCTTTACGGATCATTCTGATGCTGCTGGGATGGCAGCTGGGCTGTGAGATCCCCAGGCAGCCATCCCCTCACCTGCTGGCCACTCACCTCCCACTCCTGGAAGAGGCGGGTCAGGAAGGTGTATTCCCTGGCCCGCAGGGACAGGAAGTCGATCAGCAGCAGAACACAGAGTGGGTCATCCTCAGGATCAAGGCTTGGGAGCAGGGGGTGAGAACAAACTCAGTGTCACAACAGCTGAGAGAGCTGCCCTGATTTCTGAGTCAAACAGCCTCTCCCAGTGACATCCAGTGACTCAGCAAGTGGAGAGAACAGGAACACGGTCGCTCCCGCATGGCCAGCGGGACGACAGAGTGGTGCTCTGCATCCCTATAGAGAGGACAGTCCCCTGCCACCACCCAGGAGGAGGATCAGTGGCCACAAACCGAGTGGGCTGAAGCCACTGCCACACTTTGCTCTGCTGAGCCTCCAAGCTCAGCCACAGTTTGGCAGTCACAGGCCAGCCAGGACCCCTCCTCACCCATCACCTCTCCACGGGCACCAGAACATCCCCAGCACAGATCCACGCAGCTCTAAGGGGGGGAATGAGCCCATACCAAGCCCAGGAGCAGCAGAACCTGTCTGGGGTGACTGTCCCCCCCAAACCCAGAAACTCCACCCTCGGTGGAGGCACCTACCTCAGGATGAGCTTGCAGAACTCCAGGGCTGTGCGGGGACAGCCCCTCTTCTCCAGGAACATCAGGTGCTTGAAGAGAGCCAGGAAGAAAGCCCTGCATGGGGAACAGCAGCAGGACTTAGAGGCCAGATGTGGAAAGAAGTAGTTTGTGCCACTCAAAAAAGGGGACACAGTCATCAAGAGCTCCACACCCTCAAGCATCACATTGTGGTGTGGTATGGGGTGCCACAGACCCCCCCCCCCATGCTCCCATGTCTTGTTTTTGTTATCTCTTTGTGCAATAACAGGGACAGAAAACTCACAACCTGCTCTGGAGACTGGGACCAAGACAAGTAAATCCCCCAAGTCCACATCCTGCCTTGTCCCAGGGGTGTGGGGACACTGACACAGAGTGGGGAGGCCCAACACCTGAACTGGTGATACAGGTCACTGATGGCACAAAGTATGTCAGCCAGAGGGACTGAAATGTGAGCACCCTCCAGGAACAGCAGTTTGGGAGAGATGGCTTGGGTCAGCTGACTGGAAAATTCCCAGAATAAAGTCACCTTTCCCAGCAGCTGCAGAGCTGGAGTTACATAAAGATCCAGGCTGGGAGGGGTGTGAGTGCTGGGGGTGATGGCTGGAAACACACAGCAAGGATTTTTGTGACCAATTTGGCCGAAGGGGTACTAATGGCATGAGAAGGATATGACAGGGAGGGACAGTTCCTACTGCAGGAAGGTATCCCTTGGGAAAAGGGATGCTTTGTGCAGAAGCTTCCATGCACGAGCTGCCTGTGCTCCAGCAGCATCCCAGGAGCCCCCAGCAGAAAGGGACACTCAGGGGTCTCCCTGGATGAGCAGCAGTGGTGAATGTGGGTGGCTGTGGCCCAAGGGGCTCCAGCTGAGCCCCCCTGCTGCCCAGCCCTGCTCACCTGTTCTCTGGGCGCCGGTAGTCCAGCCTGCAGGCCCCGCTGGTGAGGCTGAACACAGGGTGGAAGGCGCACTCCAGGCTGTACAGTGCCCGCTCTGGGGACAGCAAGGTCAGTGTCAGGGACAGGACAGGGACACCAGCCCAGCACAGCACTGCCCAGCACTCTGTTTAGCCCCAAAGACAGGAAACCAGCTCATTCCCAGCCCAGCCAGGCACAAAGTCACTTCACACAACGTGGTGGCAACAGGTACCAGGGCAGTGAGCACTTCCACGATAGATCACACTCCGGGTGGGAAAAGGAACCATTCTGGGATTGAGGTTGGTCCAGGAAAAGCCAAGCTCCTGCCCTCCACTGCCCCTGCCAGGGAAGGATTTCACACCAGCACATCTGCTCCTCACCTCACGCTTACCTATGAGATCCCGGGCCATCTCCTGGTCCTCCTGCATGCGGCACACATCGCTGAGCTGCAGCAGGGAGTCCACGTGGTAGGGGTTCATCTGGAGCAGCAGCTGCACAAGAGCATTGCAAACACTCTCTGTCATTAATAGTGGCTCAGGAATTTGGTCACTGACCCAGGTACCTTCCAGCAGCCAGCTGTGTGACACACAATGCCAAGAGCTCCCTTAATCCCACCCTGCCAGATCCATCCCTGAGCTGGAAGGGCACAGGGAGCCCTGTCCCCACCATGTGCAGGATGGGAGCCCTCAAAGGCAGCCTCCCATGGGCAGCTCCCCCCCAGCTTTTCCAGCAGAGGCCATGCCAGGTGTTTGCTCATCTTCACTGTCCTCCTCCAGATGTCTCCCAGCTCCTCCATTTCCTTGGAAAGGAGAGAACGAGATGCAGGCACTGTTACAGGTCTGGGGTTTTTTATCTATCCCTCAACAGTTTTGAGCATCTGATCAGGTTTTGCATCCTCTGGACACTGAGAGGACATTTGGACACATCTATTACAAATCCAGGAATCAGCAGTAGTAATGGATAATAATAAATAAATATTTACTTCCAGGCTTCAGAGAGAAGTTTAAGCTAAAAACTTTCTCAGTTCACTAATTATATTATAAATAGGCTTTTCTCAAGTACCTAAAACCTCAGTTCAGTAAAAAATACTGAAGCTACAAATCTTCTCACAGTTCAGCTTGGGGATTTTTTTTTTCTCCTGAAACTGAAAAAATAAAGCTTCCAAAACTCCAAAAGTTTCCATCTGCAGGGTGGGGACCTGTGGGACCACCAACAGCACAAAGACCGGATGTTCCAGGCTGGCCCAGACCAGCCTGGAGCCACTTGCCTGATGCTTAACCTCTTCCTTAAGGGATAAAACTCTTAAGCTCCTCCCCAGTCCACTTTCTGGGGGGACATGGAGCTCTGTGATGGGAAAAAGCCAAGAAAAGGTCACCACGGGTGACTTGAACCTACCAGCAAGCACAGGAAAAACACTCACTGAACAAGAGGCTCCCCAAAAGTGATGTTTTATGTGCTGAAGCCACAGTAACAAGGCAGAGCTGGGCTCCAGCTATGCCAGGACTGTGGTGACCACGGAAAAACCGTCTGGAATTGCCAAATCCATCTGGTAGATCTTACCCTTGACAGAAAAGGGGAAGACTTCAAGCTGTACAAATGTCCTCAAATTTAGCCCAACCCACTAAGAGGGTCAGAGCTTCCAGATTAAAACACCATGGAAAGCCTGTCCTGTGGGGGGGACTGAGTCTGAGCTGTCCTTGGGACACTCATTGCTGCACAAGAATTACCTTGGCTCACTTAATCCAAGTCCCTCAATCCTGGCAGAACTGCTGAGCTGGAGAGAGCCCCACAGCCCTGAGCTGAGGGTGGGAAAGCAGAAGGAAGTAAACTTTATTTAGCAGACAATGGGCTCTTTAAAGAACATCTCCAGAGCATGTATCCCAGCTCATGTGGCCAGACCTTTCAGAGAAACATCCCTCAGTTATGGTTTAGCTGGGTGCAGAGCAATTTTCCTGTTGCTTATCACTCCAAACTATAAATGTTACCATACAGCTTAATGAGCTCGGACACGCATGAAGGACTCCCAACACAAGAGCCTGTTTTGCTGAAATACCAAGAAAAGACACATTTTTCATCCTTGCAGGAGTTTATAAATAGAACAGCTGTTAGTTTGGATTGCCAGTTCACGATGGGTTTATACAATATTCCTCCTTTCCCAGCTAAGAGCTGAGACAAGGGGGCTTTGTTCCCACCCTTGCAGCCAAACAGACAGTTCCTGTGGGCTCCTCTCTCAGAAGGTGACCTGGCACGTGCTTGGCAGAGCCACCAAGGCTCGGCCACCAGCCACCAGACCTCCTCTGCACCAAGGAGGTCACTGCTTAACAAGGGGACAGCACAGCTCAGCACTCAGTGCTGCCTCACCCCACACTGAGGGACACAGGGGTCTACTTTCCAAACAAGTCCTAACAACCCAAACAAGCCTGGAAATAAATAATCCAAGGCTCTGCAGAGGGGTCTGGACAGGATGGATCAAGGGGATGAGGCCAGAGGGATAAAGGACAACATGGTGACATGCTGGGTTCTCCTTGTGGGTCACATGTATGAAACAGGCTGGGGGGAAAGTGGCTGGGAAAGGACCTGGGGGTGCAGGAGACAGTGGATGGACAGGATCCCAGGTGGGCACCCGGCCTGTGTCAGCCAGGTGTGGCCACAGCACCAGGGCAGAGCTCATCCTCTGTGCTGGCACTGCTGGGGCACTTCCAGCCCTGGGGTCAGTTCTGGGCCCCTCACCCCAACACAAACATCAAGGAGCTGGAGCATGTCCAGGGAGGGCAATGGAGCTGAAAAGGGTCTGGAGCAGCAGAAACAGCAGAGGGAGCTGGGGGGCTCAGCCTGGAGAAAAGGAGGCTCAGGGGGGACCTTCTGGCTCTGCACAACTCCTGACAGGAGGGGGCAGCCAGGGGGGTCAGGCTTTGCTGAACAGGGGAACAGGGACAGCACAAGAGGAACAGCTTCAAGCTGTGGCAAAGAAGATTCAGGTTGAATATTTGGAACAATTCCTTCCCCAGAAGTGTTGTCCAGCCCTGGCCCCAGCCTGCCCAGAGCAGGGGTGAATTCCCCATCCTTGGAGGGGTTTAAAAGCTGTGTAGATGTGGCACCTGGGCACATGGGCTGGGGTGGCCTTGGCAGTGCTGGGAGAACAGCTGGCTCAGAGGCTTTTCCAACCCAAACAATTCCACTGGAATGCACCAGCCCAGCCTCCCAGGGAAAGGGGCTGCAGGAACACAGGAGGGAACAGCACCACCAAGCCAACGTACCACGATGTTGTTGGGGTCCATGGACTCCACAGCGTCCAGGAACTTGAACTGCACCTGCTGGTACTCACGGTGGTGCTCGAAGGTGAAGTGCTGCACCCCCCTCCGGGTGTCCAGCAGCTGCATGGTGATACCTGCAGGGTGCAGCGGAGACCTGATACCCCAAGAGAACCTCCTCTGCTCTCTCACAGCATCACTGGGTCCACAGACACACGTGGTTTTGGAAACTCACTAAGAATTTCACTCTTTTCCCCTCCCCATGAGTCCAAGTCTCAAACCCACCCAAAAAGCCCAGGCTGCCCATTCTCCCCAGGGATACTTCTCATTATCCAGCAATTGTGTTGCTAAGTGGGAAGCACCCATGCCCTGCTACTTCCAAAAGAGGGGGAAACAAACCCAAATCATAAGGTACAACTCCACAGAGCTCTCTGCTGAGGCAGGAGGTGTATTCCACCAGCTGAGGAGCAGGTCCCTCCTAGATTCCATGCCCTGAGCAGCATCCATGTCACGTGGGCCAGGGGCTAAGAGGGCAGGAGGCAGCCCCAAAGGCCTCACCTGTCTTGCTGTAGCGTGGCCAGGTGTTCTTGGGAGCTGTCAGCCACATGCTGCGGACGTACTGCCGCTGCCTCTGCCTCGGCCTGGGGAGGGAGGGAACACACAGCTCACAACCTCTCTGCACTGACAGCAGCAGGATGAAACCATGTTAAAGGGAAAAATTAGGTCCAGTTTCTTCCCCACAGAGAGCTACGCCGAGCTGTGCCCAGAGCTCTATGGTTGCCTCCAAGACACAACACACCTGTGCTCAGGCTTTGCCTTATGTGCACCATCTAGGCCAGCCAGGGCCTCCAGCATCTCCACTTCCAGAGCTTCTCTCCCTGTTTTTATCCCTGCCAAACCCTCAGCTGCCTCTGTGCTTCAAACAGCTTCCCAGGTCCAATTAGGAGAGCCCCACATCCCTCTGACTCATCTCTCTTCCCAGCAGGGCCTGTAAATGTCCACTGGATTAGTTTAAGCTGTACTCAAAAATGCACAATTTATTGGCTCAGGAGCAATTCAGGATCAAGGCTACTCTGAGGAAGCCACACCTCCTCAGAAAGGGATCACAGACTATCCTGAGGTGGAAAAGACCCACACAGATTATTAAGTCCCACTCCTGGCCCTGCACAGGACAATCCCAAGGAACTGCAGTTTCTTCCTCAAGCACCGAATGCTCCTCCACAGACTCTCTCCCTCCTCCAGCTCAGACCATTCTTGGTTTTCCAACCAGCTCATGGAAGTGGGGATTTTGTGGATGACAGTGACCACAGTGCAGTGGATAAATGCAGAGACATCACACCCAGGGAGCAACAGGCTCCCTGGGCCCCTGGATACAAGGGGCAGGAGATGCTGAAAGTATTCAGGGTTCACTTTCTGTCCAGAGGCTCTGGAATTGCAACAAGGGACAAATGGTGGAGAAACACACAAAATCTATGTGCCTGCACGCTGTGAACTTGAGTGAAAGGACTTTGAAGGGTGGTTTGGAAATAAATGAGAGGGGAGCAGAGCAAAAGAAAAAGCAAATGCCAGTAAAAGCCTGGAGAAGTCTTTCCCCACCTTGTACATATTGCAGAAAACATTCCTCTGCCCCAATAAGCAACTACTAAATGAGTGACACATCCTGAGCCCGGGACTACCTGCCCAGGTGTGGCACTGGGGACTCCATGAGGCCTGCCAAGGGCAGGATAGACACACCTCCTCGGATTTGAAAAGCGTTTAATACCAAATTCTGGACTAACCTCTGGTCCCCAAGCACTGCACGAGCCCCAAAGTATCTCTTCAACTCATTCTCTGGATTCAAGTTTCTGAGAAGGTGGAAAGAAGAAAGAAAAGCTCCATCAGTTAAAGAGTGCCACACTCAAGTCTCTCCATCAACACCCAGCACCCCAAAGTGCCTCTGGAAAACCCCCAAACTGTCACACACTCCCCATTGATCAGACACAGCATGGAGAAAGGAGACTGAAACTGCCAGAACTGGAAGGGAAAGCCCTGCTCCATGGACAGGGTTTCTTCCTGCCCTGCTCCAGAGCTGGGAAATACTGCTGCTGCCCTCTCCAGGGCAGCTGGAGCCTTAGCTGGGATGCTCCCGGGAACAGCCAGGGCTCGGGAGCACAGGTGAATCCCATGGCAAGCTTTACACACCAGGGCTGTTGGCACCTCTGCAGAGGATCTGAGGCTGGAAGGTCCCTCTGGAGACTAATCTGGTCCTGCCACCACTGCAAGCAGGCCTGGCAGCAGAGAATCCCCTCAGAACCAAACACAGCTCCCAGAGGAGCAGACAGGAGCAGGGATGTGCACAACCATCCCAACCCTTTCAATCAAGGTGCAGAGCTCCTGGCCAGGTCACCCTGGGAAGGTCCCAACTCCCCTCCTCAGGGAGCAATGTCCCTCAGACCGAGGCAGGGGAGGGTGGGAGGCAGCAGTACCTGTGCTCCACGTAGAGCAGGGGCCGGCTGTCGGTGGTGACCCCGCCCTGGCTCTGCAGGGCCAGCCTGGGGTCCTCGATCCTCTCCAGAAGGCTGTCAATGTCCTCCAGGTCGTTGTCCTCCTTAAGAAAGGCAAAGCCAAGGCATTTGTCACAGGCTGAGTCACAGCAGCCTGCAGGTCACCCAGCACAGATCACACCCAGCCGCCTCCAGCTCATCCTGATCCCTGGGTGAGGGGCTGTGGCTCTTCAGAGAACCCAGAATGGTTTGGGTTGGAAGGGACCTTGAAGTTCATCCTGTTCCACCCCCTGCCATGGGCAGGGACACCTTCCACTATCCCAGGCTGCTCCAAGCACCAGCCAACCTGGCCTTGGGCACTGCCAGGGATCCAGGGGCAGCCACAGCTGCTCTGGGCACCTGTGCCAGGGCACCACCACTCTCCTCACAGGGAAGAATTTCCTCCCAGCATCCCATGCAACCCTGCCCTCTGATAGTGGGAAGAAAGTTCCCCTTGTCCTGACACTCCAGACCCTTGTGCAAAGACATTTTAAATATTTAAATAAGCAGCCTTCACCCTCTACTGTCCATGGAAACACCAAGTTACTGTTGTGAGCCTCATGACAAGGTCTCAAACACACACATGACTCTCATCCAAGTCTCCCATTCCCCATTTTCCAACCACCCCAGGAATCCATCCAGCTGCTCACATCCAGCAGTTATATAACACTTTAACCCTGATTTCCCTCCATTTTCCCCCAACAAACAAGTGACACATTTCTTACGTGCCTGTTGCACATCCTCCTCATGATGTCCATGGGTGGAACACAGAATTCCATTCAGGACACCCAAGCAGCACTGCCAGGCTGCCTTTTTAAGCTAAATTTAGCCCCTGTGCATGGAGTGCACACAGGAAAGGGATAATGTGCTCTGCATGGAAGTGCTGGAACAGAGGCTGTATTATCCCTCACTGGCAAACCCAACTGCCTGGGTCTGGGTGTTCCCCCAGCCTCCAGCTGACACACGTCCCCCTGCTGCTCAGTATTCCTGGACTGGGAAAGGAAACAGGCTCTCCAAGAGGGTTCTCCACCTCAGAAACTCACTCCTGAGTGGCATTCCCAGGAAGGAGGTGGTCAGCTGGGCGCTGGCCCTGCTGTCATGGCTTAGCCATTCACTCCAGAATCCAGTGGCTCAGGATGTTGACCAAAGACTCTCCCTGGAGTGAGCAGGGAGGTTGGACTCCACCATCTGGGAGGTCTTTTCCAACCTTAAGGATTCTGTAATTCTGTGAACAGTTCAGACTCAAACCTCACCAGAAAACCAGCTCCCATCTGAACCTCACTCCTACTGAATGAGGGAGATCAATGACTTTAATCCATCTGCTACTTCCAGCTCTGGGGCCCCCAGCACTGCTCTCCCCACCCATGGCAGGGGATGGAATGAGATGAGCTTTAAGGTCCCTTCCAATCGAAACCACTCCAGGATTCCACAATCCTAAAGAGGCTTCTTTAACTTTAAATTCTGATACTGCTTTTTTTGCCTTGAATCTCTCCTACAGTCCCCTCAGAATTCCCACTTTGCCAGCCCCACTGGAAGAACCAGCCTGGCCCCTGACTCAGAACACACACAGACATACCACAGTCTCTCCTGCTGAATTTTTCTTGGTTTTCCTTTTCTTTTTTTTCTTCCGTGGCTTGTTACTCGTTGCCAGCTGCAAAGACAAAGGCAAGAGCTGTCAGCATTCCCAGGGGTGCCAGCTCCATGGGAAGAAGAGCATTTCCCACAGGGATCAGCACACTGAGGGTCCTTAAATGAAACCAAAATTCACCCTTTGGTGTTTGTTAGTGGGTGGAAATCAAGACACATGGAGAAAATGGAGGAAAGCACCAAAGATTCACAAAGGGCTAAACCTCAGCTGACTTTCACATCAATGTTTGAGGCTACAAAATCAGGAGAGAAACAAGTTTAGTTGTGCCAGGTGTGGAGGAAATGCTTCAGCCTCTCTCAGTCCCCAGGATAAGCTGCATTTCTGCTTTTCCAGGGTGCAGGACAGTTCTCAATTTCACTCCCATTTCCACAGAAACCAACACCTGACAAAGGTCCCAGTGCCAGAGTTCCTCTCCCCACAAATGCAGCTGCTCCAGCTCAGGATGTTGGGGGCATTCCCTAACCTGACTGGCACAGCTGGCAAGCACATTTCCAGGGTCTAGCAGGTAACTCAGCAAGGGACCACAGCATCAAGGAATGGTTTGGGGTGGAAGTGACCTCAAACTTTATCCAGTTCCTATCCCCTGTCTAAGCAGGGACACCTTCCACTAGACCAGGTTGCTCCAAGCCTCTAGCCAGGAGCAGCAGCTGCCTGCCCAGGGCTCCCATGTCCTACCTGGAGCTCTGGGAGCAGCCACAAGGTGTGTCCTGCAGTGCTGGCACAGCCAACTCACTAGGTCAGGACCCCTGGAGTCACTGCTCACACAGGGACACGCTACCCAGAGCAGCCACAGCCCCTGGGCTGGCAGAGGCCACTGGCACAGCTGAAATGCACACACAGTGGACTTTGCTCCCCTGCCACCCAAACCAGGGACACAAACCCCAAGTGCACAGCAAACAAGTGAGACCAGGGGCCAAGCCCCTTTGCTCCCCCAACCCACTTCTCTGGTGAGATCTGGGCAGGCCTTGCCACGGGAAATTGTTAATTAAATGCCCCTTTCCTTACAAAATCCTGCAAGGAGACACTTCTGGGCTGATACAGACCACAGGAGAAATCCTGATATCCAATGACAACAAACCATTACGGGCAGGAAGAGGTTCAGTATTGAGTTGACACTGCCTGAAGTCCTCACAGCCCCTGTTCCAAAACAAATGCCTCCTTGAGACCACTCCTCCCTGGCCTGACCTCAGTGCTCACGTGGACACAGCGCGACCTTCCTCGGGTGCCTCCTCTCTGCAGCTGGAGAACCCCTCTGGATCCTACCACAAACCCAGCCCCCAGCACCACAGAGCCCCCCCTCCCCAGATGTGAGTTCCCAGGTTGAAGTGCCCGTCCCTGGCAGCAGGTACCGTTCTGTCTGGCTGCTCAGCCTCCTGGCCCTCTCTCTGTCCATCACCATCTGTCTCTGAAGGGGTCACAGTCCCCTCCTTGCTCCTGTCCCTGCTGCCCTCGGGGCTCCCTCCTGCCGGGTCCTGCTCGCTCAGCCGCCCGTCTGGCCGCTCCTCTCCGGCCGCTGCTTCATCCTCCGACTCCTCAGCTGGGATCTGCAAACACAGGGACAAGCTGCAGGGACAGCGTTCCCCACGGATCTGCTCCAACATTCTTCCTGCACACAGATGGAGGTTTGGACTCCCCTCGTGTCCAGCGTGTCACCCAGGGGCTGCCCAGACAGTCCCATGCACATGGAGGGGAGCACAGGACCCCCATGGTGTGTCCCCTCACACCACGCACTCTGCTCTTCCCTTGGGAGAGCTTCCATACCCAGCCTTGCCTATGCTCACACAGCCAGGCCTCGGGGAAGGACAGGGAATGGCTGGGGCTGGAGGAGGTGTCTGGAGAGCAGAACTGGGCTCTGTCACCCCAAGGACCCAGCAGTGCCAGCAGGGCCCATCTGACATCCAGCACTGGGATCCTGCAGGGCCGGGAAGGTGGCAGGGACGCTCCTAAAAACATTCTCACCAGTCCAGCTCTGACAACATCTAAACCCAGACCCTCCAGGCCTCTCTCCCCTTTCCTCCCAGTTCAGCCCCAGTTGCTGCCCCCCACCCTTCTCACCCCCCAGACCAATCACTCTCACCCCAATCACTGACCCCAAATCACTGCCATACACACTGTCACCTCTGCCACCCCCACTGTGAGCCCCCCTCAGTCACTGCCCCCCTGTTCCCTCCAGTCACGCCAAAGCCCATCAGCCTCTGCCCCCAGATCACTGCCACTCCAGCCACCCCCACTGACTGTCACCTCGCTGCCACCCAAGTAAGTGTCCCCAGCAATGTCCCCGACTGCGCACCCAGCTGTCACCCCCCGTCACTGCCTCCCAGATGCTCCCCCAGTCACTGCCCCCCGAGTCCCTGCCACCCCAGTCACTGTCCCCCGAGTCCCTGCCCCCCCAGTCACTGTCCCCCGAGTCCCTGCCA
>JAYDZK010000028.1:19909810-19930446 GCA_034509185.1 Euphonia xanthogaster | reverse complement strand
GGCTCCAGGAGAGCTGGAGAGGGACTGGGGACAAGGGATGGAGGGACAGGACACAGGGAATGGCTCCCAGTGCCAGAGATCAGGGTTTGATGGGATATTGGGAAGGAATTCCTGGCTGTGAGGTGGGCAGGCCCAGAGGTGACCCTGGCACAGGGTGCCCAGAGCAGCTGTGGCTGCCCCTGGATCCCTGGCAGTGCCCAAGGGCAGGGATGGGGCTTGGAGCAGCCTGGGACAGTGAAAGGTATGGCAGGGATTGGATCTAGGTGGTCTGCAAGGTCCCTCCCACCCAAACCATTCCATTATTCTATGAACTTTCTCTGGAGACTTTTCTCCAGAAAGGTTCTCCTGACAGAGATGGGATGTTTGGGGTTGGTGTGCTCGGTCATGGCACTGCTCAGATGAGGATTCTCTCCACACTGAGAGGCTGTCTTGCCATTTTCCCCCGTTTCAGGCTTCCTTTGGGAATGCTGGTGGCCACCACGGGAGCAGTAAGAAATCTCTGGTCTTCCTCTTGGAGTTCCTGTCAGAGCTGGTGCCCTTTGAAGCTGCCCCATACCTGAAGGTGAGCAGGTGCTGACAGAGATGGTTTTAGGTCCAGACCTGCCCCAGAGTCACTGTCCTTGTGCCTTTCAGTAGAAATGTCGTTACAGTAATTGCATTACTTCTGGTTCATTATTCAAACCCTTTTCTTCCTGCAATAAGGAAGGACAAGGTTATTTTATTGATGGGGAGAATTCCTTTCGTGGAATTACGTTGGAGCCGCTCACTGATTCTGTTTGTTTGATGTTGGCAAAAATGATGTCGGTTGCCATGAAAATGACTGACCCTTAACCAAGCAATTGCACCTTCTCTGGGGACTATTTGAGGTGGCCATCAGGCAGAATGAGTTGGAGCTTTTCCTGGCAATGGCAAACCTGGCTGTGGCTCTCACCTTTCAGGTGCACATCATGTTCCCCCCCTTTGTGCCCAGCAAGCACCGCTCCCTGCTCCTGGAGTACATCACCCTGGCCAAAACCCGCCTGGCCGACCTCAAGGTCAGCAAACCTTTGGGCAGAGCTCTTTCTGGGGCTGTCAAAGCCTGCAGGCTGTGACCACCTGCACCTCTGACCTCCCCAGGTGGCCATAGAGGACATGGGGCTCTATGAAGACCTCTCTGCCCCCGAGGAGGCCGTGCAGGTACTGCTGCTCTGTCTCCTGCTTTTCTCATCACCTCATCCCCTTCCCTCTGGAAAAGCCCTGGGGTTATCAACCTCCCTGCCATTCCAAGGCTGCCAAGCCTCCAGCTTTAAGCCAGAGGTTTTGGTGGCCATACATACAGGATCTCCCCAGTTTCAATGCAGTCACATTTTATAGGCATCTTGATTATTTTCGGTGGAGCACTCCATCTCTGTGGTGTGGCTATTCAAAGGAGATTTGGGGGTGGATTCTACACTCTGCAGTTCGTGATAAATTTTGGATAACAACAATAATTTATCAGGAAGTGTTTGGCTTTATTTTTCCTTCCTACATTTGGATCACAGGAAGAGGCCTCACTTCCATGAAATACAGGCTGGAGGCAGGGCAGCTGAATATAATATAAGAAACCCAGTCCTGTGATGAACTCACAGGCATAAGTGAGGATTTAATTTAGTTTTTCCAAGTCTGGTCTTGTTGTCAGTTGAGAAACTTGAGGTGTCTTACAACTCAAAGGAGAGAAACGTGGGGTGTCAGTGCCTCTGCCTGCAGGCACAGGCTGAAGTGGAGATGATGTGCCCTAATTCCACACTGAAATAGAATCACAAGAAAGCAAATTCAGAGCAGAAAAGGGAAGCTCATCATCACCCTTGGCTTCTCACATCTTTCTCCCCTGTGAGGCAGCCCCAGGCCCAGGCTCTCCGTGATGTGGAAAAAGCCCTTCAGATCTTCCAGAACACCAGGAAGATCCCAACCTCTGTGATAGAAGCCAGGTACTGTGTGCTTCTCAGCTCCCCCTGGGCTTAGCTGGAAGAATAACAATAATAACAACAACAACAACAATAATTGTAGCAGCCAAGTCTGAATCAAGATGAGGAAACAAGAGAAATTGAGGATGTGAGCAAGGGAGGTTTGGGGAAGTGCTTCCCACTTCCTGAGGAGTCATCTCAATAGAGGATATTTGTGGGGAGAGTGAAAAGGCACACTCCCCTGTGCAAAAGAAGTCCAAAATCATTACAATAAAAAGCAAAATGAAAGAAATTAAAAACCCTTGGCTAATCTGAGCCTGGTTTGTCTGTGGTTATGCACGTTACCATGAGCGTGCTGCATTTGCAGGAGCCACATGAGCTCCTGAGGGGTGGAGATGGCACTTTGGACCTCTGGCATGGTTAACACTTTGCTCTGTTTGTTTTCTCAGCATTTTCAGACGGCCTTATTACACTTCCTGGTTCCTCCCAGCTCTGCTCAAGCCCCGTGTGGTCAGTAGTTGGCTTTTTTTCTCTCCCCTCCCATGAGCTGTGTGTTTGTACACAGGTAATTTGCCCCTGCCCTGCCTTTTCCTCTCTTGCAGCTCCCTAAAACCCCAGATGGACGAATGGCTTTTATAGACTCCTTAAAGAGGTATTCACACATCCCAGCGTTGTTTTCTGTGCTGCTGGGCTTTCTTTTTGGGACATTTGATATCAGACTATCAGAGGCTTTGACACCTTGGTTACAGGCAGCCTCTTGGCAGGGCTGGGTGGCTTGCAGGTTGTGCATGGAGCAGCTTATCTGTGTAGTCTTCAGGTGTGTAATCAATCCTCTGGCCACGGTGAAATCTTTATTTAGGAGTCCCCCTGGCTCCAGGCCAAGTACATTTTCATGCAAATCTTGAAGGATACAGCTGAACACAAAATTTCCCCAGGAATGTGAGCTCCCTCTGTGAAAGGCTCTTTGGGAGGGGAGTGAAAGATGAGACACAAATGTCTGCTAATGCTCAAGGGGCACCAGGGTGATGCCTCAGGAGGACACAGCTCCTCTCAGGACTCCAGCTTGCCCTGCCTGCGTGTTTAAAAGTGCTTTCCTGCACTGCAGGAGCAGCTTTAGTTCACATCCAGTAGTTCCTCTGTAACCTCTCATGAAGGAAGAATGTTTGCAACACTGCCTGCAAATGAGGTGCTTGGCCCTGCCTTGTCATTCCAGTCTGGCTCTCAAATTAAAGGCTGGACCATTTAGTGAAATGAAAGTAGTGAGGGAAGCAGCTGAGCTCTGGGGAGCCTCCTGGGCTGGGCTCTTAGCTGGGTGCCTGCCCTGCAGAGAGGAGGTCACACCTTGGTCTCAGCACGTTGGTGTTTTACATCTGTGAATGCTGCATCTCGCAGCTCACGCTCTTATGGGATCTTCGACATCAAGCAGATGTGAAACAGGCATTAAAAGATGAATTGGTGACATGTCCAGTACTGGGTTTGTGTGTGCTACACGTGTGCAGTGCTTGCTGTGAAAGCCCTGGGTAGAAATCTCTGCCCCTCATGTCAGATGATTTTAAAAATGCTTCAGATGCTCTTTATGCTTCAGAGTCCCTCTAATTACATTTCACAGAAGGGCTGTTGTTTGTGCTTATTTAATAAAGGCAGTTTGTGGTTGTGCAGGGTAATAAATCTCTTCTTTTTCACAGAGCTGACAAAATACCTTCCAACTTGTACTCCACATACCTGCAAGCCTGTCATGCCATGAAAGAGAAGGTGTTACAAGGTAAAAAATGCAGCATTTACTTATGGATCAATGAGAAATGGTAATTTTTCCACTGCTGCCCTCCTGAATTGAACATTTTCAAAGATTTATGGGTGAATAGGTATTTAATCCATATAAATAGGTGTTAAGCCCTTCATGTTGAATTGAGCTGTTAAATTCTTACTCCTGCAATGACTTTTTCTGCCAGCCCTTCCCGGGTGGGATTTTTGCAGTGCCTGGGAGCCCTGTGCTGTGCTGAGGCTGCAGATGCTGCCTGAGCCTGAGCTGGCAGAATTCCACCCCCATCCTTTCCATGAATCAGCAGCCTGAGCTGGGGATTGCTGTGCTGGGAGCCTGCTGTGCTGATCCCTTGGGCAGTGACACTTGTCCTGTCTTGTGCTGCCCTGGCCTCCTCTCCTAAGAGGGGATTAGGGAGATCAGGAGGGGCTGGGGAAGGGATTGCAGCTCCTGCTTTGCAGATGTTTGGGTGGGAGGTGAGCCCGGGCCCCATCCCTGCAGCTTTACTGGGCAGGGTTATGGATCCTTAATGAGGATATTCAATGAGGATACTTAATGAGGATATTTAATGAGGATATTTAATGAGGATACTTAATGAGGATATTTAATGAGCTCTGCTGTTCCTGTCAGCAAGTGGGTGCTTCAAACACACCTTGCAAGGGTTTGCACACAAGGCAAAGGTCAGGCTGGGCTGCAGGGATGGCTCCCAGGGTGTGCTGGGGAGCAGTTCCAGGTTCGTGCTCTGCCTGTGAGATCCGTGTGTGGCCAAGCCCTGCTCGGGGCCCCTGGGGCTCCCTGGGGATGCTGTGGCTGCAGAGGCGGGGCCGAGCTGCCCCGGGCACCCGGGGGTGCAGCAGGAGGGGCTGGGCTGGGCTGGAACCGCGGGGTGCATCCCTGGGGGATGGATCCCTGATGGCCGGGATGGATCCCTGACAGACCAGGATGGATTACTGCAATATGGGATGGATCCCTGTGGGAGAGGATGGATTTCTGCAGGATGGATCCCTGATGGGATGGGATACCTGATAGACCAGGATGGATCCCTGCAAGATGGGATGGATTCCTGTGGGAGAGGAGGAATCCCTGATGGGATGGGATCCCTGATGGGCCGGGATGGATCCCTGCAAGATGGGATGGATCCCTGTGGGAGAGGATGGATTCCTGCAGGATGGATCCCTGATGGGATGGGATGGATCCCTGATGGGATGGGATGGGATGGATCCCTGATGGCCGGGATGGATCCCTGACGGCCGGGATGGGATGGATCCCTGCAGGATGGGATGGATCCCTGATGGCCGGGATGGATCCCTGATGGCTGGGATGGGATGGATCCCTGCAGGATGGGATGGATCCCTGATGGGCCAGGATGGATCCCTGACGGCCGGGATGGACCCGCAGGATCCCGGCAGCCCCGTGAGGTCCCTGTGCTGCTGCTGAGCTCTGGTGGCACTGCCCGGACCCTGTGCTGCCCTCCTGAGCAGCCTGTCCCCTGTCCCCTCCTGTCCCCTGTCCCCTCCTGTCCCCTGTCCCCTCCTGTCCCGTGTCCCCTCCTGTCCCCTGCCCCCTCCTGTCCCCTGCCCCCTCCTGTCCCCTGTCCCCTCCTGTCCCGTGTCCCCTCCTGTCCCCTCCTGTCCCCACGCTCTGGTCCTGCCCCTGTGCCCTGCCCCATCCCAGGTGGGCACACGGCCGGGGCTGAGGGCAGGGCTGAGCTCTGGGCAGCCCCAGGCTGCCCTGGCCGTGCTGGCTCCTGCCCACGCCGGTGTCACTGGGCTCCCAGCACCTCCTTTTACAGCCAGTGCCAGTGCCAGCCTTTGTTATCTGCTGCTCTTGCTGCTGGGGGATTCATTCCTGGCCCCTGTACAAGGAGCTGTTCCTGTCTAATGAACTCTGGGGGGGTTTGGGGCTGTGGCAGTCGCTGCTGGCATCTCTTTCTATTGGGAAAAGGAATTTCCTTTTATTCCTTCTCTTAAACAAGGAACCAGAGTAGCATGGGACATCTGGAGAAGCTGATGCTGTGCCCATGCTGTAAGGTCTGTCTGCATTCTGAGCCCGACCCCAGCCTTGAGGACAGCAAATGTTTCTGTGGGGGGCAGAGCTAAAGGAAGTGGGAAGAAAACTCCAGAAACAAAACTTTTTTGCCTCTCATCTTTAAAAACCGAATTCCTTTTTGCAGCTAGGCATAAACCCATCAATTATTAATTAAATAGCACATTCTGAGTGTAAAAACAAAGCTCTGTGTGTGGCAGACTGACAGTTTGGGGTTTTGTTAGAGCTTCAGGAAAAGTGAATTCTGCTCCTGCAGAAAGCGCACGCAGAGATTGCTGAATGCATTTCCTCTCCTCCTTGTCCAGATGACTCCCAAGCAGAGCCCAGCCATTCCAAGGAGCCTTTTGAGCAGCTGAAGGCTGAACTAGCTGTGCTCAGGACTCTGGCTGTGGAGCAGGCTCAGGGGGAAGGTAGGAGGGAGTGCTTCTCCTTGTCCCAAAAGTGCCTGAATAAAGTGGCTGGTGCTGGCCAAAGGCACAGCAGGAGCTGCAGCCGCTGGCACTGGTAATCCTTCAGAGCTGATAATCCTTCCAGCTCTGAATATGTACAAGTTAATGTCTGATGTACTCCTGCCTCATTTGGGGCTTATCTTTGTGATAATCACCCCGCTCCTGGGGCTCACCTCGTGGCCCTCTTTGGAAAGCATTTCCCCCTCTGGTGTGAAAACTGCTCCTGAGGTGTGTTGGTAACTGAATTGGGAAAAAATAATCCTGTGGATGCTGATCCACTGTGTCCCAACCAACATTTTTTGCTTGTTAAAGCTTTTCCTAACATACTTTTGACTCTGATTGATTAAAGTTTATATTTTTCTTGTTCTGGCTGCTGTGGGGGGTTGTGAACCTTTCATGCCTGCTGTCCTGGTCCCCCTGTCCCCTGTCCCCGCAGAGGTGGCAGCTCAGCTGGCCGTGGTTTCAGACAGACTCCGCCGTGTCCTGGGTGACAGCAGCGAGGACAACGAGGCTGCAGCTTTCAGTTCCCCGGTGCAGGTGGCCGTGCCTGCCCCGGGGCTGGCAGCCTGTCCCCGGAGTGTCCCTGCCCCGGGGCTGGCAGCCTGTCCCCAGGGTGTCCCTGCCCCGGGGCTGGCAGCCTGTCCCCAGGGTGTCCCTGCCCCGGGGCTGGCAGCCTGTCCCCGGAGTGTCCCTGCCCCGGGGCTGGCAGCCTGTCCCCAGGTGAGTACCAGCTGGCTGGGAGGGGCTGGGCAGGGGAGGTGGGAGAGGCTGCTTTGTCTGCAGGAGATGCACTTCTCTTGTCTCCCTCACCCTGCCCTGCACAGACTGTTCCTGTGTTTTAACCACCTGGAAGTTGCTGGATGTTGGGATCTGGGGATCTTTTCTAAAAGGCAGCAGCCTTGCCTGGGTGTTTGCTGGGTGCTGGGGTTGTTCCTGGGCTCTTATGGGCTTTATTTTCCATCCTTAGTGGCAGTGGATCTGTACAATGTGGAGGGAATCTCATGGACCCGTTTGTTTCCTTGTTTTAATGTCAGGAAATGTAACACTTACAAAGCTGGAAATTGGGCTTAGGCATCCAGCCTGACGAGCAGCAATTAGCAGTGTGGGGTTTATTCCAGGCTTATTCCTGGTGCTTTTTATTTCAGGTTGTTGATCTTCTGCTGACATCATTCTGCCAAACCCTGCTGGCTGCTTCCTCCTTCAACCCTCCCGACAGGTAAGATGGGAGTCCCAAGAGGAGGAGAACCAAACCGGGGTGATAGCCAGAATTCCAGCCCTTGGGCAGGGCTGAGCAGGGGCTCTGGCTGCTCACAGCCCTGTGCCAGGCTGGCAGTGCAGGTGGAGTGTCTGCACTCCCAGAACCAGTGTGCTCATGAGTGAATAAACCAGGCTCCTCTGATGTTACAGCTCCCTTCAGCCAGGCAGCCTTTGGCTCTCTGTGCCCTGGGAACACCCCACAGACAGAGCTGGGTGCTCCAGCCCAGGCTGGGGCATGGCAGTGCAGCCAGTCCCTCTGCTCCTGGAATTCCTTCCCCTGGCAGGGGCTGGGTGGGCTCTGGGGTTCCTGGCTGAGGAGCAGAGGCAGCAGTGCCTGCCCTGGGGCTGGAGCTCAGCTCCTGCTGCTCCTGGAGCCTGTAAACATCAGCATGTCAGAGGGAAATCACTTTGCTGGGCACCAAGGGCGTGCTGAGGAGCTGGCTGGGCTCCCAGCTGCCCTCACTGTGCCTGGGCAGCCAGGGCAGCCTTCCCTCTTGCACTGCTCTGCCCTGGGGCAGGTGAATCACTGTTCAAAACCTGGCTGAAAGCTCCCTGTGACAAACAGAGGCCCAGGAAATGGTGTCTAAGCACAGCTCCCACCTGGCCTGCTCTGAGGATGGGTTTTTCTTATCTGGCTGGGAAAATCCCTCCCTGCCCCTGCTTTACAGCAGGACCCTGTCACAGCAATTCCTTCTTCTTGCTTTGTGTTTTGATGCCATTTATTGCTGAGCCTCTGCTTGCCTGTGCCCCAGGCAGCTCCTCCTGTCCTTATTGTCACCTCAGAGGCCACTTTGGCCATGTGAGCTGCCAGCAAGGGCTGGAGAGGCACCCAGTGCCATCCTCTGAGGCAGGGCACTGCAGGGTTCTCTGCTCAGGCACCCCAAAAGTGCCCCTTGCTCTGAGCCCTGGGTGGGATGATAATTGTGCTGTGTTTACAGACAGGCTCTTTAGGCATCTTTAATGACCTGCTCCTGTGTTGGGGATGAGTTTAATGAGCTTGTGGTTTCCCCTGCTGCAGGCAGGGCCCGTGCCTCTCCCTGCTGGTGAAGATGATGTGTGGACACAGGAATCTCCTGCCTGCACTCCTGGGCAGGCTCTGCCAGCTCATTTATCACCAGGTCAGCTTGCCAGCCAGCAATCCTGCACAATTCCATCCTACTCCATTTCCTCACCTGGGGGGCGTGGACCTGTCTGGGCTGCATTGTGGGGGGACTTCACTGCCCTCCAAAAAAATACACCTCCAAAAAAATACCCCTCAAAAAAAAATCCCAAAACAAATCCTCCAAAAAATACACTTCCAGAAAAATACCCCTCAAAAAAACCCCAAAAAACAAAAACAAACCCTCCAGAAATACCCTTCAAAAAATTACACCTCCAAAAAAATACCCCTCAAAAAAAATCCCAAAACAAATCCTCCAAAAAATACCCCTCCAAAAATAAAAAACCTCCAAAAAATACCCCTCAAAAAAAAAAAAACCCTCCAAAAATACCCCCTTTTGGTCAGGGAGTATGAAGCTGCTCTCAGGAACACGAGGAGAATTTTTCCCTGCAGAAACACTGTTGGTGGAAGGTTAATGCATTCTGAGACATTTGAACAGAAGCTGAAATAGGCAAGTTTAGGGAAGAGACAAAAGAAAAATGGTCAAATGCTTCATTCCTGAGCTTCCATGTTGAATAATTCAGTTGTAAAAGTTTAAAAATAAAGCTAAGCTACTCCTGTCTGGGCTGCAGCAGTGCCTGGTTTTGTATTAAAGAATTGCTTGGTTTATTCCCTTACCCTGTGATGCTGCAAGGGTGAAAATAACAGGCTGATAGATGAAATCAGCTGTCAGAGAGGCTAAAAAGCCTTGAGACTCCCCAGACCTGAATTTACAGGGGATTATTTCAGGTTGCTGCACTACAGAAACCTCCAGTTCTGCTGGGGGTTGTCTCTCATCTGCTCGGGTTTTGCTGCACTGCTGGGGATCAGAAACAATGTTCTGCTCCTTCACTAAGTCTGAGCATTTCCAGAAAGGTGTTTTGGTACAAAAAAAGGTATTTCAGAAAGGTGTTTTGGTACAAAAAAAGGTATTTCAGAAAGGTGTTTTGGTACAAAAAAAGGTATTTTCAGAAAGGTGTTTTGGTACAAAAAAAGGTATTTCCAGAAAGGTGTTTTGGTACAAAAAAAGGTATTTCAGAAAGGTGTTTTGGTACAAAATGTTACAATAATACAAGAGAAGTGTTACAGTGTCAAATACAAACATTTAAAATGTTACAATGAGACAAAAGGCAAGAATTTTGCCAATGAAATGTGACAAAGTTACCAAAAATATCTTTCCTGCTCTTCCCTTTTTTTACCTCCCAGGGCCCTTCCCTCGGTGCTGCTCACATTTTGGGGCTGGCAGCTTTTGTGATCCACTTAGGTGAATGCAGAGCTTTAATCCCTGCAGTGGAAGCCAATCCTGGGGCCTCTCAGGCTGCTCCTGGAAAGGCCCTTTCTGTCTCAGAGTACTGGAGCTCCTTGCTGGTGTGCAGGACAGAAGAATCATTTGCCTTCTGCTTGAGGTGAGATGGGGCATCCAGCCCCTCCCTGCTCCCCCAGGCTTTTGGGATGCTGGGAAGGCTCCCCTGGAGGATTTCCAGAGCTTGTGGAGGTTGAACCCCCCCAGACAATGGAGCTCTTTCCTTTTCTCTCCCAGGTTTTGCACTGCAGCAGCAGCTTACCTGATGTGCAAGTTTTCATCCTGCTCTCACGAAGATTTTTGTGCCTTGATTCCTCCTGGCCTGATTAAAAAGGTAAAAGGGAAAAGGTTTTGCTGTAACTTATGAGGAAGTTCAATCTCAGCCCAACTTCCCTGCAGGTCCCTGTGCAAGTGACACTTTCACCAAGAAAACAGGGGAGAAATGCATCTCTGTGCCCTCCCCTCTCAGCCCCGGTGCCTCTGCTCCCTGAGCAGCTGCCCCAAGCAGAGGGGGCTCTGGGGCTGGTTCTGGGGCAGCCCCTGGGGTTTTATTCCAGCTGCAGCCCCTCCTGCAGGATTTGCTGGGTTTATTCCAGCTGCAGGATTTGCTGGTTTTATTCCAGCTGCAGGATTTGCTGGTTTTATTCCAGCTGCAGCCCCTCCTGGGTTTATTCCAGCTGCAGCCCCTCCTGCTTTCATTCCAGCTGCAGCCCCTCCTGGGTTTATTCCAGCTGCAGGATTTGCTGGTTTTATTCCAGCTGCAGAATTTGCTGGTTTCATTCCAGCTGCAGGATTTGCTGGTTTTATTCCAGCTGCAGCCCCTCCTGGGTTTATTCCAGCTGCAGGATTTGCTGGGTTTATTCCACTGCAGCCCCTCCTGGTTTTATTCCAGCTGCAGCCCCTCCTGGTTTCATTCCAGCTGCAGGATTTGCTGGGTTCATTCCAGCTGCAGCCCCTCCTGGTTTTATTCCAGCTGCAGGATTTGCTGTTTTTATTCCAGCTGCAGCCCCTCCTGCAGGATTTGCTGGTTTTATTCCAGCTGCAGCCCCTCCTGGTTTTATTCCAGCTGCAGGATTTGCTGGTTTTATTCCAGCTGCAGCCCCTCCTGGTTTCATTCCAGCTGCAGTTCCTGGTGCCACGGCTGAGCTTGGAGGCTCGGGGAGTCCTGTGTGAGGAGGCCAGAAGTGCCCTGAGCTGGAGTTCCCTGTCCTGCCCCTCTCTGAACCACAGGAGAGCCAGCCTGTGCCTGTGGAGGCAAGCAGGCTTCCAGGAGCTCTTGAAGGAAAAGGCATTCCAGGTATAAATCTTTTCCATCACCCAAATTCACCCTCTAATTCTCACTTTTTTTAGATCTGCCCTTTGCAGTTTCCTTATTGCTGATCAAAAGCCTCTTGTAATGCCTGAATGCCTGAAAGCAAGAACTAAATACCTGGAAAGCTGTCTGGCAGCTGAGTCACGTGGGCTGGGTGTTGCTTGATGGGGATGATAAAGTGGAAAGAGAAAACCAGAGGTAAAACTTTGGTGTCCTAGTTCTTGGAAAGGCTTGGCAAGCTACAGAAGCTCAGGAACTGCAGAGCAAAGGCCTGTCCATCCCCCTGGCTCCCTGCTGTGCTCTCTGGGGAGTGCTGGAGAGGCAAACAACTGGAAATCCTTGCTTTTCTGGTGCTTTGTGTACATGGCAACGTTCCCCTGAGCCAGCCTGGCTCAGCCTGGCTCAGCCTGGCTCAAACCACCCCAGCTTTTCCCTTTGTACCACCCTTGTGAAGTCTCTGATTTGACAGACTCTCCTTTTTTAACCTGCTCCCTCTAAAACCAGTTTGTCCTTGTGCAGAGGGGTTGGTGGTGCTCCTAGGATGGCTCCTGGTGCCTGGCTCAGTGTCCAGGGCTGGCACAGCCTGTGCTCACCCCGTCTCACTGAGGGGCTTGGCTCATTTTGCCTTCATTTCCAACAGCACCAGTTCATCCTGCTGCCTGGGCCTGGAGGTGCTGAGTGTGTGTGGGAATGTCAGAGGAGGGGCTGTGAGACAGGCTTCCTGGGCTTCCCATGGAGTTTTGAAGGCCAGCAGGGTTTTTTTTAAAGATTTTTTTTTACAAGACACAGCACAGGAACTTCCTTGGGTTGATGTCTCTTGTTTCATGCCTCCCAATCCACGTGGGATTGTGCCTGGAGATGAAGTGGGTTTCCTGCTGGGCAGCAGGTGGCTGCTCTGCACAGGTTATTTCCCTTGCTGTGCTTCCCTGCTCCTAAATCCTGGCTTTCCCCAGCTGTCTTTCAGAGAGTGGCTGCTGATGGAGCTGGAGGTGTGCCCTGAAAAGGACATTCTCTCTGCTTCAGAGAGGTAAGGGCAAGAGGCTCTGCTGGAAAGGGAATAGTCCAGGAGTGTCCCATCCAAGCTGGGGAAAAGCTCAGAGGATCAGGGGTAGATAAGCAGTTGCTGCAGGATGCAGGTGCCTGCTGCCTGCTGTGGCTTGTCCTGAGTTCAGGCACTGCTGGAATGAGGGGGGTGTGTGTTTGCCAGCTTGGAGCAGCCTGCTCTGGTGGGAGGTGTCCCTGCCATGGCACGGGGTGGGACTGGATGGGCTTTAAGGTCATTTCCAGCCCAAACCATCCCGTGGTTCTGTGGGGCTCACCCTGCACGTGCAGCCCTTCCAAGGCACTTGTCACAAGCCCTCCCTGATTCTGGAAGCCAGAGCTGGGTGGGGTCTGCTGGAGGGCTCCTTATGTCTGTACTTCCCTGGAGATTTGATCTGAGCTCACATCACTCACCCTCTTGATGGGTGAGCTTCCCTCTACATCAAGGGAAGGGCACCATTCCAGCAGATTTCCTCCTGTTCCACGCTGCAGACAGGATTTCCATTACTGGGCCATCTACCAGAGGTACCTCCCTGCACCTTCTGCTGCTGGTGGCTGTGATGGAGACCTGGAGAAGGCCTGTGGAGTCATCCTCCATGCCATCCTGGATTCCTCTCAGAGGTATTCAGGGCCATGACTGCCCATCCTGGCAGTGGCCCTGGGGCTGTGCCCTGGGAGCTGCTCCCTTCCTGGGGCTGGGGAAGCCATTCTCTGCTGCCCTGGCTGGAAGGGGCAGCAGGAGGTGCCCTGTGTGACTCACAGGCTGTGCACAGGCATCTGCTGTGGGTGGCAGAGCCACAGAGAGGCCCTGTCTGGCTGTCTTTTTAAAGTTGACTTTGTACTCAGCTTTGTGTGGCCAGACAAGCACCAGTGCCCCGGGGGAGTGGCTGGAGCTGGGAAATGAGGAGGGAGCTTAGAGGAGAGCCACTGTCTGAGCCACAGCTTATTTATGGCACAATGTTGGAGCTCTGTGTCCATCTGAAGCATCTGACTGTGCTTGAGCTGTGCTTCCCCCTGGGCTGGCAGGGCCAGTCCCTCCTGTGTCCCCAGTTTCAGGCTGGACCTGGGTGGCCGTGCCCACTCGAAGGCGTCGCTGAGCCCCGAGATGCTCTGCAGGCTGCAGGTGATTTCAGGCTCTGGGGTGGATGTTCAGTCCTTGAACTTGACCAAAGTATCCCCTCATTCCTCACTGCTGGCAGGGCTCTGACCTGTGAGCTGAGCTGTGGGGACTGAGAGGGGTTTTTCTTGTTGATCTCTGGGGGCTTCAGAGAAACAAAGGGGGTTTGGGAGCAGCCTGGTGTGTGGCCCTCACTGGTTTCCCCACCACCCTGTTCAGGAGCTGGTGCTGGAGCTGAGGTGGAGGCCAAAGCTGCTTCCTGGCTGCCCAGCTGCCCAGAGACACTTCCTGTTTGAGCTGCTCCAGGGAAGGCTGACAGGCAGAGATCCAGAGCACGGATCTGCTCTGGGGCAGCAGCTCTGGAGGCAGCAGGAGCTGCTGCTGCACAGGAGGTAAGAGCAGGCCTGAGCACTGGGAATGCCTCCAGGGCAGGCTGGGCTGTGCAGTGTCCTCCCCTCTGCCTGCACAGCAAGTGACAGGGACACTGCATCTCATGGGACAGCCCTGCAAGGGATGCTTATTCCCTGGCACCCACCCACCCTGGAATTAGCTGTGCTTCCATGTGCCATCTTGGGCTGCCAGCTGCCCTGGGTGCCACTCATCTTCCTGGGAGGCTGATTCTCCCCCTGACAGTAACCTCAGCTCTCCTTCTTCCCTGCCCAAGGATTCTGCTCGGGCTCCCTGCATCCACCCTGGTCACTGTGTGCTGGAGAGGGAACAAAGCAGTGCTGGACTGTGACCACTTCTTCTGCTTTGTGAACTCTGAGCTGGTAGGTGTTGTGAGCCAAATGGTGACTGCTCATTGCTAAATGCTCCAAATAAAGATTAAATGTGAATTTAGGGAAGGAGGTCACATCCAAACTGCCCAGAAAAGGTGTGGCTGCCCCATCCCTGGAGTGTTCTAGAGCAGGTTGGGGCAACCTGCTCTGTGGAAGGTGTTCCTGCCCATGGTCCCTTCCAAACCCAAATCATTCCATGATTCTGTGACTTTTTGGGTTCATTCATTTGGAATTGTGGTGACACTATTAAGAGCAAACCCTTGGGAGTCACTTTGTTTGGTGACGTGGCTACAGACCAGCTCACAGTGCTTCTCTGGGGGCCTGGGAGGGGCTGGGCATGAGCCCTTCTCCAATCCCTCTCTCCTGCCAGGGCCTTGAAGTGTTTTGCTGTAGAGTGAGATCCTCCTCATCCTCCTGAGAAACATCCAGGGACATCCCTGCAGCTTTCTGGGAGAAGGTCATTTGACTTGCAGGTCCCTCAGGAGCCTGCTCTGTGCTCCAAGAGGAGCTGATTCCTGTTTCTCCATCCTGCCTGGCCTTTCCAGGCCCTCCTGTGCTGTCACATTAGGCACAGCCAGAAGCCTGTGCTCCCCCAGGACTGTGACTCCATCTGCTCCTGGGGGCAGGGACCACCTTCCACCAGCTCAGCTGCTGCTCAGCAGTCACAGGGTGGCTCTGAGCTGATGCTCAGCAGTCTCAGGGTGGCTCTGTGCTGCCTGAGCCCCGAGATGCTCTTAGGAACTCCTGTTCCCAAGGGAGGGAGTGCTGGTTTTGTTGATTTTGTTTCCCTGCCCTTGTGTTCCTGCAGAAGAACGTCAGTTCCCGGGGCTACGCGCTCTCCTACGGCATCACCGCTCACTTCTTCAGGGTAATGCTGCTTGTGTCCTCTGCCTCCCGGCCCTGCCAGAGCTTTCCTCCTGGCACACGAGGTGCAGGAGGAGCTCTCCTCCTTTGCAGCCTCCTTTTGGGAACTCCTGATGCCATTCCGAGAAGAGCAGTGACCAGGGAAGTGGGGGGGAGCAGCGGGAGGAGGTGGTGCTGGAGCTGAATTTCAACACAATGCAGCAAAGCTGCTGCGGGAGGAGCTGTTGGGAGATGTTTCTTTTGCTGAGCCGTGCTGACCCCTACAGTCGGCTCTGATTAGTTCCCACACGCTCAGCCAGGGACTGGAGCAGCACAGAGGGATGTGTGGAGCCGTCCTGTCACTTGTCCTCTTGCAGGGCCTGCTGAGTGCCAGCCTGGACTGTGAGGATGCAGCAGAAGGGCTCAACGAGGCTCTGGCCACGTGTCAAACCAAGTGTCCCGTGGTGCTCCTCTCTGCAGCGGTGACTGATCTCATTCTGGTGCCCTGATCTGGGGGAAACCCAGCTCCAGCTCAGAGAGCTGGTGATAAACACTGCCCACGTGTGTAACATTCCACAGGAACTCTGAAAGCCTTTGGAAATTGGCAGGGTGATTTGAGCCCTGGGCACCACTGATCCCATCCCTGGGCACCACTGATGCCAGCCCTGGGCACCACTGATCCCAGCCCTGGGCACCACTGATGCCAGCCCTGGGCTCCTGGGGTGCTGCCACAGGGGCTGTGTCAGAGTGGGAGCCTTGTCCTGGTCTCTGATGCACTGCCTGGGCTGGTTGTTACATCCAAGCAACCAAAATGCCCCAAAATCCCAGGTTTTCTTCTCCCTCCTGTGTGTAACTCCCTGAGTGCAGTTTTACACAGGGATCCATGTTTTGGTGCCTGTGTTGAGCTTGGCCATCCCCTTGGTGGAGCAGTTCCTTCCTTCTGGCTGCTCCTCCAGAGGAGTCCCAGGGCACTGTGGTGTGAGCACGGTCACAACTGACCCTCTGCATTTCCAGGATGTGAAATTTCTCCCATTTTCCCTCGTACAGCTTGGGCTTTTTCACTGAGGAGAGGGGAAAATCCCCTTTCTCTGAGTCCCTGGCTGTTCCTGATGCAAGCACTGAGCACCCCACTCCTAATGCTGCTGTGTCCCTCTTTGTCCCCAGCTCTGGTGGCCGAGGCTGGAGCCAGCACTTTGCTCCCAGTGGAAGAGACTCTTTGGAGCTCCCCTTGCAGAAGAGCTGGCCAGGCTGAGGGGCTGGCACAGCTCAGCTGCCAGGTGTGTGTGAGGGATGGGGCAGGGAGCTGCTCTCCTGGGGCATGGAATGCTCACCTGGGCTGAGGCTTGCAGGACAGCTCCAGACAGGCTCCTCTGGAGGGCTGCAGCTCAGAGTGGGTGAGAATGGTTCAGTCTGGCCCTGTGTGTGATGTGGGTCAGAGGGCTTCCCATAAAGACAAGGGAATCCCTGCAGAGGAGGCTGGAAGGCAGAGCCCTGGTGAGGCAAAGCCTCAGCACGGCCTCAAGTCATTCCCAGGAGCTGCCACACCCTTTGCTCCCTGGACTGGGGGAGTCTGGGCTCTTGAAGCTGCTCACTGGCTGCTCTCTTCCTTCTTTGCCTCTCCTTACACTGTCAGTCAGTGCCCTGCAGCTTTTCTCCAGAAGCTGGGAATTTATGGAATGATCTCCTTGCAGGTTATGGCAGGTGATCTTCACGTGCTTCTGTAGTACACAGTCACTGCCTGTCCAGCTGCTGAGAAAAGAGATTTGAGAATGCTTCTGTCTGCTTCTAGGCTTGGGCTTTTTACCACTGTCTCCATGTAGCATCATTCTCCAAATGAAGAGAATGATTTCTTTTCTTGTCCCACTCACAATTTGCACCTTTGCCCGAGTCCCTGATTTCCTCCTCATTCCCAGCAGGGCTTTTCCCCCTTTTTTACCTGCAAACCCAGGACATGCTTGTTCTCTTTCCCAGGTTCCTCTGCTCAGGAGCAGCTTTCCCCGTCTCTGACCCTCCTTGGCTCTCAGCTGCCTTCCTGCACGGGGCCATCCTGCAGCAGTCACCACGAGGACGAGGGACAGAGGCACTGGAGAGGCTGGGCACGGATGCAGAGCAGGCAAGGCTGGGTGCACTTCATCCCTCTGCTCTTCCCTCCACCTGAAAACCAGGAGGAGGAGGTCTCTACCTGAGAGGAGCTGTCCTGAGATAGTGCTGCACCCCTGGTAACCCCTGTTGGGAAGTCCTGCTGGTGGATGGTTGATGAAAGGTGGCTCTAAATCACCAGTTGCTAAATTCTTATCCTCAAGGCAAAGTTGTTCCAAGCCTAAACTTTTACCTCAGACTCTGGCTCCTGGGAAGACTGTGAAGGCTGTTCAGCAGCTGCTTTAAAAACTGGAGCTGGAGGGAGCCCTGCAGAGAGGGAGAGCTCCATCCATGGCCTGCCAGGATTCCCTCTCCCTCCAACAGGAGCAGTCCTTGTGGATTTTAGCTCGGGCAGCTTGGCTGGGAAGTTGAGGAGATGCAGGAAGTTTGTGAGACAGCAGTGCAGGCATTTTAAGGGCTCTGGGAAGTTGTGCTGGGATTCCCAGAGACAGATTTCCTGAGGGTTTTCCCAAGTCTGGTGCAGGAAGTGGCTCAGGCTGTCACCTCAGTGCAAGGGGAATTCTCTGGAGGGCTCTGCTGAGGAGGCTGGGCTGCTGCCCTGCAGGTCTGGCTCTGATTTTGCAGGGAAGAGCCAGGGTCAGAGCTCAGCCTGTGCCAGAGGGACACAGGTGACAGTGCTGAAGCAGAACCTGGGCCTCAGGTTTACTCTGGAGGTTTCCTTGCTGCAGGCAGCAGCTCCTCTTCCTGTGGACTGACTCCCCCACTGATTGTACTGGGCTGGAGCCAGAAGCTGCCAGTCAGGAACTGGTGTCACTGGGAGCACTTGGCACATGGGGAATAGCTGCAGCTTTCATCTCAGGATTCCTGGAGGGTGCCAGGGGCAGTGAGAGCCGTGGGAGGGCTGGGGGTACCTGGGGTCCCAGCAGGTGAAACACCCTGTGGTTCTTCAGGTCCAGGCTGGGAATGCACCTGGTGAAATGTTGTTATTCCCTGACTGGAAAGGCCAAGTTCCAAGTCAGCACTGCAGGCACAACTGACAGGCAGCCTCTTTTCCTTGCAGCTCCTTGTTGCTCTGCTGTTCTTCTCACTCCTGGATCTCATCTCAGCCAGAATAGCACCAAAGGTGAGTTCAGCCCCAGGCAGCTCTCATGGCACTGGATGTGTCTGATCAGCTTGGTTTGCTGCCCAAAAATGCTTTGTGGCAGCACTGGGAAGGCTGGGAGCTTGTTCTGCCAGGAGGAAGGGATCAGCAACACCCCAGACAAGCCTGCTGAAAGCCCTTCTGTTCCCATCAGATTAAACCTGGCTTCTCCTCTCACTGACGTTATCTCCCCTGTCACTGCTTTTATTTCTCCTCCTGGATGATTTATTATCTCCAGTTTGCTGATCAGACTTTGCACCTCCCAGGTAGTGCAGGAACCTCGTGTCTCACTCAGCTCCTGTGCAGCATCTCACATCTGTCAGATGATGTTTTTCCTCAGGCTGGAGTGTGGTACTTCATGGGAGAAGGGCTGCCCAGGAAGGAGGGATGTTGCTTTCCAAATGGTTTAATGCTATTTGTGAAGGAGCAAAGATGACAGGCTGCTTCCAGCAGCTGCCTGCCCTGAGCATCCTGCTGCCTGGGAAGGCTTGGTTCTGTCCCTGTGCTGTCACCTCAGCTTTGAAGTGCTTCCATTTGGGGAGTCACCTCACAGATGGGATCAGGGAGCAGATTCAAGGCACAAATAACCACTTGGTCTCAGTCTGCCCTTGGGAAAATCTGGGGGAAGAGCCAGGGAGGAGAGAAACCTCCTGAGCAGACAGAGCTGGGAGGTTAATCCATGTGAAATGAGTAATGGAAAAAGAAACCCCACAATGATCCCAGGAGATGCTGTCACTAGAAAGGTCAGAGGGGACAGAAGCTGCTCCAGTGGGGTGGGTGCAGGATGGGCAGTGGTCTCTTGGTTAATCCAGGTTGGATGGGGCTTGGAGCAGCCTGGTCTAGTGGGAAATGTCCCTGCCCATGACAGAGGGGTGGAATTGGAATTGGATGATCTTTAAGGTCCCTTCCAACCCAAACCATTCCATGGTGCAGCTTTGCCCTCTCTCAGTGGAGCCCTTGGTGGCCTGGTTTGGTGAGGAAGGCACAGCCTTGCCCTGGTGCCCAATTCCCCTGGGGGAATCCAGGCTGCCAGGTGAGGGGAAGGACTTGGGGTGAACTCCTCAGGTGCTTTAGCAGAGCATTCATGTGCAGTCTCAGGTGGGGGCTCCCCCTGCTCTGATGCAACCTCAGCCCAAGAGCAATGAGACCTTTCCTTTCTGACACCCAGGAAGGAGTGGATTTCCAGGCATCTCTGGAATGGTCCCTGCAGATCCTGCAGTGCCTGCAAGGGAGGGGCACATCCTGGCCCCTGCTCTTCCATTCAGCAGAGGGAGGTGAGTCCTGTGCCCAGGGGCTGCAAGGACAGGTGACCCATCCCTTGGGTTGGAGTGTCCCTGGGAGAAGGGGCTGCCGGGCCTTTGGAAGCAGCACAAGGAGCACTTGTGTGAAAGCTGGGAACACCCTGCTCCTATCCCAGAGTATGGCAGACCCAGCTGAAGACCAGGAATGACTGAACTCAGTCTTGTCCTGGCTGGTAGAGAAAGCCCGAGGGGACAACTTCCTTCTTGCTGGTCACCACCCCCAAGCACCTGCGTTTGTTGTGGCCTGGAAGGAAACTGTGCAGCCCCTGTGCTGCTCCAGGGGCAGGAGGGGTGAGGTGAGGCCCTCTGAAGGTCTCAGTGCTTCTCCTGTCCCTGCAGCCCCTGGCAGGTTCCGTGTCCTGCGCAGCGCGGCCTCGCAGCGCCACACCCGGCTCCTGCCCCTGGCCTTCTACAGGTACCCCCCTGCCGGGCTGGGAGGGGGCACGGGGGGCACGGGGGGCATGGCTGGCACCCACAGCAGCTGGCACAGAGGTAACAGCACTGCTGGCCTCTAGGTGAGCACAGTTACCTCTTCCCTGAGCCACAGAACGCCCCGTCAGGCTCGCTGCTGTTTGAGGAGCTCTGTACCTTTTGCCAGAGCTGTGCCAGAAGTGTCCCTTCAGCCCTTGCTCCAAACACAAGGTTTTGGAGCTGGCTTTGCTTCCTGGGGTGGCCCTGCATGCCGTGGGACTCAAATCAGACAGGGCAGCTGTGTTTGCCTCGTGCCTGTGTGTGTCCCATGGACCCAGAGCTAACAGAGCCCACGTGTGACCCCCTCCAGCCTCACCCCCAGCTTCCAGCAGGAGCTGCTCCAGCAGGAGCCCACCTTCCTCAGCGTGGCACTCCAGATGTACATCCAGCTGCTGCAGCTCTTTGTGGAAGGGGAAGTCCTGCCACAGTCTGATCAAGACCCCACAGAGCACGTAAGCAAAGCCTGGACTCCTTTTTCTCCTGTCATAGACTCCCAGAATGGTTTGGGTTGGAAATGACCTTAAACCTCATTCTGTTCCCGGGGCAGGGGCACCTTCCACCGTCCCAGGCTGCTCCAAACCCCATCCAGCCTGGCCTTGGACACTTCCAGGGATCCAGGGGCAGCCACAGCTGCTCTGGGCACCCTGTGCCAGGGCC
>JAYDZK010000028.1:19884572-19896270 GCA_034509185.1 Euphonia xanthogaster | reverse complement strand
GGGCTCAGCCCCGCCCCGGGGGCGGAGCTACGGGCGGCACGCGCGGTCCGGCCCGGTGCGCGCGGAAGGGGAGCGGGCAGGGAGCGCGAGCGGCCGGGACCGGCAGGTGCGGGGGGAACCGGAACCGGGGCCGGGTGGGAACACCGGGAGCCCTCGGGGTGGGGGAGAAAACGGGGGGAACCAAGGCTGGGGAGTGACACCGGGGGGACTGGGACCAGGGAGGTGCCCGGGAGGCCTTGGGGGAGCGGAGTTGCGGAGCGGAGGCTTGGGCGGGGGATCTTCACAGGTTCGGGAGGGGGTCCCGGGGTGGGGGCTCACGCTGCTGTACCCGCAGGATGTGTGCAGGCTCGGCGCTGCGGCAGGAGCAGCGGCAGGACTACGGGCAGGAATTGCGGCAGGAGTTCCACCGGGAGTACCGCCGCTCTCTGGAGAGGGAGTTCGGCCCCATCGGGACCTGCCCCGGCCCCGCCGTGGCGGAGCGGCTGCGGCAGCGGCTGCAGCAGGAGCCGGCACTGCTGGAGGCCCTGCAGGAGGACGCCCTAGCACTGCTGGCCCGGGGGCTGCGGGACCACCCCGACCCCGGGCTGGCGCTGCGAGGCCTGGCCAGCGCCTTCCAGCTGCTGGAGCTGGCGGCCGTCAACCTCTACCTCTTCCCGTGGCGCCGGGAGTTCGGCAGCATCCCGGTGAGGCCCCGAGGTGGTGAGGGGACGTTGTGGGGGTACCCAGACACCTCCAGCCACGCTCCCCGCTCTCCTTGCAGACCTTCTCCGGCGCCTACGTGCACCTGCTGCGCCCAGCGCTCCCCGAAGCCGACCTGGTGCGGAGTTTGGGCCGACTGGGCTACGAGCAGCAGGACCGGCACCGGCTGGCCGTGGGCCGGCTGCCCCCGGGGCCAGCGCTGATCGCCGCCGCTGTCGGCTTCCTGGCCTGCCGCCTGGAGTGTGAGATCCTGGCAGAGCTGGCACTGCAGCTGCGGCGGCCCCGCGCTGAGGAGCTGCTGGAGGCGCGGCACCGGGCCGGGTGTGCCAAGGGGCGGCCGGAGACGCTGCAGGACCTGGGGACGCGGCGCAGAGCGGCTCCCAACTGTGGGGACGGCGTGGATCTCTACCAGGAGAGGCCAGACAGCCCTGAGGACACGGGGAGCAAGGACACAGCCCCCCCAGCGCTGTGGAGGGACCCTCAGGACGTGCCCAGGAGGGGCTGGGGCTGCTGTGACAGCACGCTTGGGCCAGAGCCCGTGGGCAGCGCTGAGCCGGACACCTCCTCTCACCTCTTCCCAGAGCCAGAGCTGGTGGGGACTGGCAGAAGTCCCCAGGTGCTGGGGGAGTCCCGGGCTTCCCCCCAGGCCACGCCAGAGCTGCCCTGCTACCAGCTGCACTCGTGCCTGCAGCGGGGCATGCTGCCCTCGTACTGCTGCAGCACGTGCCGGCAGCTGCACGGGGGCGGCTGCGCCGTGGGCCGCGCCTGCCGCAGCCGGCACCGCGGGCAGGAGCTGCGCGGGGAGCGGCAGCAGCGCCTCTGGCTGCAGCGCACGGAGCTGGACATGCTGCTGGCCGAGGGCTCTGCGCCCCGCTCCTGACACGGCCCCCGTGCTTGGCACAAGGACCCGGACTCGTCAGCTGCCAAAACAAAGGTGCCTGGGCCCTGCTCCAGCCCGGGCACTGCTGCTGTAAATTATTCTGTGCATCAGTAAAGTGGCTGCCTCAGCATGGGGTGTTCTGTCCTGGTGAGGGGGAGCAAGATGCCTGGTTCAGGGGCAGGGGTGCAGTGATACCTGACAGCACATCACTCTGCAGGAGCAGCTCCTCTCTCCCTGAGAGTGGGGGCCAAAATCCTCTTAAAGGGGGCAGAACCTGGGGTGGCATGGAGGTATTCTTGTCCCCAGAGTGACACAGAGGAAGGAGAGCAGAGCCACAGCTTCTCCCACTCCTGCCGGCACCAAAGAATGAACTCAATACAATGTTGGCACTGCCAGATGCTTTTATCAATGGCAGAGTTGGGGGTCCCCCCCACAGACAGCACAAACCAGGACCCGCCTGGCACAGGACTGACCCTGCCAAGCCTGGGCAGCCCTGGGCCCCATCTCTCCTCTCTCCTGGCTCTGGGGCCATGCTCGCCCAGCTGCAGACTGGAGCCTGCCCCATCCTGCACGGGCAGAGGGATGGAGGAGCCGTCCCCATGGCGCTGGGAACTGCTGGGCTGAGGGAATCCTCCTCAGCCAGGACACGTCAGGCCTGTTCCCAGGGCACAGCTCAGGGCTTGCTGCGCTTGGCCTGGCTCTCCATGGCTGCGCTGGCCGCCCGCTTGTTCCGGTGGTGGGGGAAGGTGGGCATCAGCTCTGGCTCACAGGCTGAGAGGCACAGAGAGGGGTCAGCATCGCCCAAAGCCTCCCAGTCCTGCCCTGCCCCAGCACAGGGAGTACTTACGCAAGGGCTTCTCCTTGAAGTAGGAACTCTCCAGGCAGTCCTTGGCTGTGGCCCTGCGGGGACAAGAACAAGTGGCAGGGACCACCCCAGCCTGGGGGACAGCATGGGGCCCGTCCCCTGCCCTACCCACCCCGGAACCTGCCCGGCTCTTACCTTTTCTTGGGGTCATACATGAAGAGGAAGTTGAGCAGTCGCAGCCCAGCCTCCGAGAGCCAGGGGAACCTGTGCTTCAGGTTGTTGTAGGGCTGTTTGCGCAGGGTGTACTGGGTGGCCAGCGGCAGCTTGGAGAACCCCTGGGGGAAAGCGAGTGTGAGGAGAGGCCAGGGGAACACCAGGGAGAAGGGACAATGGGAAAACGGGCAAGGAGCTCTCACCGGCCAGATGTTCTCGTTGGGTGTCCCCAGGAGCTGCACGATGAGGTCGATCTGGTGGATCTCAGAGGTGCCTGGCAGCAGCGGTTTGTGCGCCAGCAGCTCAGCCAGGATGCAGCCAGCAGCCCTGCAGAGCACAGGAGCCTCTCCAGCGATCCTCCTGCAGTGTGCAGCCCTCTCCACTGATCCCCCTGCAGCCCCCCAGCCCCCTCCCTTACCACATGTCAATGCTGGTGGTCTGGGTGGTCATGCCCAGCAGCAGCTCCGGTGCGCGGTACCTGTGCAGGGGACACTCGGTGTCAGAGCTGGCACCAGCCCATCCCACTGGGGGAGCCACCCTGGCACTGCCACTCACCACAGAGTCACCACTTTGGGGGTCATGGGCTTAGGGGGCATCCCGTAGGTGCGTGCCAGGCCGAAATCAGCTGCAACAGAGAGTGACAGTCAGGAGGGAGCCCAGCTGAGCTGCGGTCATGGCACAGAGCAGCCACGGCCTGGTGCAGGTGCCAGGACTCACCTATCTTCACACAGCCCTTGTCGGTCATCAGCAGGTTGGAGACCTTCAGGTCCCTGTGGGAAACAGCAGCTGGAGCTGAGAGACCACAGAGAAAACCCAATCCCATCATTCCATGGCCTCCCTGCCCTGCCGGTGCTCCCAGGACGTGGGAGGTGTCCCCAGATGCCCCTCTGTCCCCCCAGCCCCATCCTGCCACTCCCACCTGTGGATGATGTAGTTCTCATGGAGGTACTGCAGGCCCTTGAGCACCTGCAGGATGATGCACTTCACCTGGGGACAGAGGACAGGAGCTGTCACCTCTGGGAGCAGCACTGACTGGACAAAGCCACACAGCCCAAACCCATTGGGGTGTCCTGCAGTCCCTCCATCCCTGTGTCCTCCCAGGGGGTTCTGGGTGGGCATTCTCTCCCAGCTCTGTTTCCCTGACAGTTTGCCCTAGCCCCAAAACCAGCCTGGAAAGCCCCTGAAGGCTTCCCTGGGAGTCAGCAAAGCCCAGGTCCATCAGAATCCCTGGAATCCCCCAGCTCAAGGTCTAGGGAGCCCTTCACAGTGCTCACATGTTTTGTCAGAAATGGCAGCACCCTCTCAGGGGTGCTGGACCCAAATCCTGCCCCACCCTGTACCTGAGCCTCTGAGAAGGGTGTTTGCATGTTCTCCAGGAGACTGGCCAGGTCCTGCTCGCAGTATCCCATCACCAGGAAAATGCTGTTGGACACAAGGTAAGGTCAGAGCCTCCCCCAGGACAGCTTTGTCTGCTGAGGCAGCTCAGGGCTCCAAGGAAGGTTTGGAAGGCAGAGGGAGGACAGACAAGGGACTCTCACCTTTCCAGGTGGTTTCCCACAACCACATCCTTCAGCTCCACAATGTTGGGGTGCTGGAGCTGCAGGAGCAGAGTGATCTCCCGCAGGCTGCTGATGGGCATTCCTGGGGGAGGGAGGGAGGAACACTGTGCTGCAGAATGGCCTGCAGCCAGAGCCAAGACAGAGCCACCCCTGTCTCCCCACTCCTCCATTACCATCTTTCTCGTTGTCCATCCGCACCTTCTTCAGTGCCACTGTCTCGTTGGTCAGCGTGTCCCGGGCACGATCTGAGAACAGCACAGGCCACCTTGGCACCAGGACACACACCTGGCTTTGTCTGGCACCAGGACACACACCTGGCTTTGTCCCGACCCCACCTCAGCCCCCCCCCAGCTCAGCCACAGGGGGGAATTGCGGGGGCTACAGGCGCCTCCCGACCCAAACCGTGCTGGAATTGTACAGGGAGAATGGCTTCCCACTGGAGAGGGCAGGGATGTACAGGATATCCGTAAGGAATCTTCCCTGGGAAGCTGAGTGCCCAGAGCAGCTGCGGCTGCCCCTGGATCCCTGGCAGTGCCCAAGGCCAGGCCGGACGGAGCAGCGCGATCTCGTGGAAGGCATCCAGGGGAAGTGCCATCGCTACCCAGGGCAGGGAGTAGAGCGGAATTAACCCCGAGGCCCCTTCCCGGTCCCGCACGGCCGCCCCCGCCCGGAGGAACAGCTCGCACTCACACACGATGCCGTACGTGCCCTCTCCGATCCGATTCAGCTTCTCAAACTCCTTCACGCTGCGACATCGTCCCAGCTGAAACCAAAGAGCCGCGCTCAGGCGGGGCCGGCCCGAGGACTCCTCACCGGGGGCTCCTCACCGGGGAGCCCCCGCCGGCCCCCAGCCCTCTCGCACCCCAGGGACCCGCCGCACTCACCCGATCGGCCGCCGGCACCTCGAAGAAGCCGTCGCCGCGCAGTCGCCGCAGCCGCAGGGGCTCCAGCTCTGGCTCGGCCGGTCCCGGTGCCGGTTCGGGTCCCGCCGGGGTCCCTCCCGCCTCAGCCGCTGCCATGGCCGCGACGGCGAGCTCCGCCCTGCGCACGCGCGGCGTTATCCTGCATCAGGCTCCGCCCGCCCGCAGGCCCCGCCCACACGCATTAAGCCTCTAGAAACCGTTGTTAGCGAAGGACCAATAGCGACCCTGGCCGGGATAGCCCCGCCCTATTTGGCCCCTCCTCCTCGCGGTCCCGCCCCTAGCCCCGCCCCGTATCTGATTTTTGGCTCCGCCTCCTCGCGTCCCACACCTCCAGTGCCCCCCCACCCCCGCTCTCGCGAGACTCAGCGCGCGCATCCCGGAAGCGGCGGCGGCATCACCCGGAAGCGGCGGCGGAACCCGGAAGCGGCGGCGGGCAGGATGGACGGTACCGGGGGGTTGGGCGGTACTGGCGCCTCCCGGTGGGGCTGGGGCGGGTCGCGAGGGGTGGGGCTGGGGGTGAGGGTCGGAGCCGGGACTGGTGGCCGGGACGCGTGGGCGGGGTCGCCGGTCAACCGATGCCGGTACCGGTCCCGTCGCTGAGACTGTGCTCTTCTTCCTTTCCAGACACGCTCTTCCAGCTAAAGGTGAGAGCAGCGGAGGCCCTTCCGCCTCCTTTCCGTCCCGTATCGCCGGTCCCGGGGGAGTCCCGGGCCCGGTTCCGCCCGCTGGCTCGGCCTCATCGGGGCTTGTCCTGCGGCGGGACCGTGACCCGGCCTGAGGGGGTGACCGGAGGTGCCGCGGGCAGGGGGTCGGGCAGCCGTGGCCACTGAGAGGTGGCGGGGGTGGGACAGGTGGGCACTGGCACGGTGGCACAAAGGGGAGCAGCTTTCCAGTGCCAGAGGGCAGGGCTGGATGGGAGATTGGGCAGGAATTGCTCCCTGGCAGGGTGGGCAGGCTCTGGCACAGGTGCCCAGAACAGCTGGGGCTGCCCCTGGAGCCCTGGCAGTGCCCAGGGCCAGGCTGGACAGGGCTTGGGGCACCCTGGGACAGTGGAAGGTGTCCCTGCCATGGCAGGGTGGGGCTGGATGGGCTCTGTGTCCCTCCCAGCCCAGAGCAGTCCCTGACTGTCCCTGCTCCTGCCCCGCTCTGCCCCGCAGTTCACAGCCAAGCAGCTGGAGAAGCTCTCCAAGAAAGCCGAGAAGGACTCCAAGGCCGAGCAGGCCAAAGTCAAAAAGGTGCGTGGGGCTCCTCCTGCCCTGCTCAGCCCCCTGGGGCGGCTGCAATCCCCTCCTGCCCCGTGTGGGGCAGCTGCAATCCCCTCCTGCCCCGTGTGGGGCAGCTACAATCCCCTCCTGCCCTGACAGCCCCCTGGGGCAGCTGCAATCCCCTCCTGCCCGCGGTGGGAGCAGGCTGGGGGCAGACCCCGCTGCGGGAGGGGGATGTGGCACCCGCAGCCCCCGCGGGGGGCTCTGGCTCGCCCCGGGGTCACAGCAGAGCCGTGTCCCGCTGGGAGCCCCCCCAGCAGGGCTGTGCTGAGCCCGGGGGAGCTCTGTGAGCGGGCTGGCCGTGCACGGCAGGCGCTGCAGCAGAAGAACGTGGAGTGTGCGCGGGTCTACGCCGAGAACGCCATCCGCAAGAAGAACGAGGGGCTGAACTGGCTGCGCATGGCCTCGCGCGTGGACGCCGTGGCCTCCAAGGTGCAGACTGCCGTCACCATGAAGGGGGTAAGAGCCTCCTGCCGGCACTGCCCGGCTCCATCCCTGTGCCAGGATGGATGCAGAGCTCTCAGGAAGAGGGAAGAGACCAGGATCTGCCTCCGTGTTTCGGAAGGCTGGTTTGTTACTTTGTGATGTATATTATGTTAAAACGATACTAAAAGAATAGAAGAAAGGATTTCATCAGAAGGCTGGCAAGGAAAGGAAAAGAAAGGAATGATAATAAAGTCTTGTGACTGACCAGACAGTTCAAGACAGCTGGACTGGGATTGGCTGTTAATTAGAAACAACCACATGAGACCAATCAAAGATGCACCCGTTGCATTCCACAGCAGCAGATCATCATTGTTTACATTTTGTCCCTGAGGCTTCTCAGGAGAAAAAATCCTGGCAAAGGGATTTTTCAAAAAATATCATAGCTACACATGCCCACAGGGAGACTTCCCCTCTCTCTGCCTCCAGCCACCCCCTGTCACTACAGGACACAAAGCAACACGAGCGCACACAGCGCTGCTCTCAAGGTGAAAAAAGGAAAGTTTGTTTTCTGACTCCAGCATTTATAGATTTCCAAAAGTGACAGTGGATTGGAGGGTGACAGTGCCACCTCTCCAATGACACTGGACAAACCTACAGCCCATCAAATTTCTCGTCCTCCATAAAGGAATGCAAAACAATAGTTTATTTACAGAAAGTGTGTGAGGAAGTTTGCTACAAGAATGTCAACATCAGAAGGCTTAGATAAACCTTAAAAAATCAGGGCAACAACCCCTGGCGCCCCCGTGTCCCCAGATGACCCCAGCAGGGCTCCTGGTGGTCTCAGACCCCTCAGACAGGTTCATCCTACCTGGGATGGCCTCGGGACGGTGCTTGGGTTTGTCTGCAGCCCTCAGAGCGTTCTTGAAGGAATCTCCTCTTGCAGGTGACGAAAAACATGGCTCAGGTGACCAAGGCTCTGGACAAGGCCCTGAGCTCCATGGACCTGCAGAAGGTGTCGGCAGTGATGGATAAATTCGAGCAGCAAGTGCAGAATTTGGATGTTCACACGTCGGTGAGTGCCGGGCAGGAGAGAGCGTGGATGGAGGGGGACCCCTGCCGGGTCTGTGGCCGGGCAGGGGGACAGGGCTGTGTCTGTCCCAGGTCATGGAGGACTCCATGAGCTCGGCCACCACGCTGAGCACGCCGCAGGAGCAGGTGGACAGCCTGATCGTGCAGATCGCCGAGGAGAACGGGCTGGAGATCATGGACCAGCTGAGCCAGCTGCCCGAGGGGGCCTCGGCCGTGGGGGAGAGCTCCGTGCGCTCCCAGGAGGACCAGCTCTCCCGGAGGTTGGTGCTCTCCCACTTGCAGTGCTTCCCAGGGTCCCTCCCTGGCCTCAAGGGGAGGAGCTGGCCCTTCCTGGGGGCTCGCAGGGGCTCCCTGGCCGCGCTGGCTGCAGCTGCTCCCGAGCTGGGGCTGCTCCTGCTGCCCTGACCTGGCTGCCCTGTGCTGCTCTCCCTCCAGGCTGGCTGCCCTGAGGAACTGAGCTCTCCCTGGGCCTGTGGATGGCACTGCTGGAGCAGGATCCCCTCCTGCAGCCCCCCGCTGCCTCGGGACTCTTCTCGGGGGGTGACAGCCCTTCCCTGAGCCTGCAGCCATCCCGGTGGGAACATGGGAATGCTGTGCTGGATTCTGGGGGGGCTTCGTTTGGGGGTGCTGCTGCTGGCAGAGCCCCACATCCTAGCTAAGGGGAACACTAAGGGGATTCCCCTGGTCTCGGGATGCTGCTCCCCAACCCCTCTGTTGGTCCCTGCCCAGAGCTGAGCTGTGGGCTGAGTTCCTCAGGAGCTGGTTGGGAGGAGCGGGAGATCCTGCAGGGGTCCCCATCTCCGGGGAGGGCCCTGTGCCCGGCTGAGGGGCTGGGGAGGTCGGTGCCTTGCAGGAAGGGGCGGTGCCAGCGGGGTGTCCCCTCCCTCGCTGTCCCCGTCCCTGTGCCCTTTGCTGCTCCGTGTCCCGCCGGCCGACACCCCCAGCCCCGTACCACGAAGTGCCCTTTGGAACACCGTCCCTGCCCAGCCCTGTGCGTGTCATTCCACACATTCCCCAGGCACTGCCAGCTGGAAATGGTTATCCCGGCCCTGACTGCCAGTTCCGACCAGTGAGGAGCCATGTCCAGCCCTGGGAGCGGATTGCAGCGGCTGTGGTGGCTGCAGACACGTCCCCAAATGTCCCCCTGCTGGGGGGGTGTGACAGGGAACGCAGAACCATCCCGGGAGCAGCTCTGCCTCGGTCCCTGTGCCTCGTCCCTCTGTCCCCTCACTGCTGGCACCGGGCCAGGGGCTGCTCTCCGTGTCCCCTCCCGCTGCTTGTCCCTATCCCTTGTCACCTTCCCCGGGGCTGGAGCTGTTTGTGCCCCTCCTGTGGCACTGCTGGGTTGCTGGAAGCTCTCCAGGAAGGAAGCTCCATTTCCTTTGGGTCTCCCAGGAGGAACTGTCACCTCTGGGGGATGTCGTGGGCGCCACCTGCCCGGCACAAACACTTCCCGCTGCACCGATTGTTTTTCCTGAGTTCAGTGGCCTTGGAGCGTGTGGCTGGTGACACAGAGCCTTCCTCACCACCGAGGAAGAGGAGGAGGAGGAGGAGGCAGCTTTGGGCTACAGCAGAGCACTGGATCTTGTCCCACCTCCCGAGGGGCTGGGTGGGAAGCTGGGGACCCTGGAGATTGGTGCCTGGCTCCTGGCTCCCTGCACGGTGTCCCTGCAGCCCTGGGGGCCCCAGATCTGCCCCTTGTCCCTCCCCAGGCTGGTCTCTCTGTGGTTTCATTGGTGGTTTTTTTTTTAAGCTTGTCTTATTTGCCTTCTTTTTGCCCAAACCGTGTCCATGCCCTTCTGTGGGTTCAAATAAACAATCTCTGAACACCCCAGTGTGTGTTGGGGGTGTGGATGCACACGGGCTCTGTGGTCCCCCTCGTCTGATCGTGTCCCCTGCCCTGAGACAGGACCTGCTGCCAGGGGCTGCCCTGGAGCTGAGGAGGAGGAAGGGACTGCTCTTGTTCCCAGAGCCTTGCCAATGCAGGGAAGTAGCTCCAGGTACCCACTCTGGGGATTCTGGAGGGCAAGGACAACCCCCTTCCCCCTCTGCAGGGACCTGTGCCTTTCACATGGCCAAACCAGGGGCACCAGGGTGAGCAGGAGTTCAGAGCAGCTGGAGCCCAGCTCCCTTCCCCATTAGGGTTGGGCCAGCCCAGCTCCCTTCACCGTTCCCCAGCCCTCGTGGGGACAATTGGGCCCCCCAGGGGAGACCCCTGGCTTGTCACCGCCCCGAGGTGGCACCGCACCCATCCCGCCATCAGCACCTGCCCACGGGACGGGGCTGAGGGTGCAGCCTTCCCTTCCCTTCCCTGCTCCCGTCCCTTCCCTTCCCTTCCCGTCCCTTCCCTTCTCTTCCCTTCCCTGCTCCCGTCCCTTCCCTTCCCGTCCCTTCCCTTCTCTTCCCTTCCCTGCTCCCGTCCCTTCCCCATCCCTTCCCCGTCCGCACTCCCTGCCCCGTGCCCGGCTGGCAGGCGGGCGCTGTGCTTCAGCCAAATCCCGAATGCCACAGGAAGATGCCTCTCCTTCTCCTGCCTGTTCTCCCGCCTCCGCTCCCAAGACAGGCTGTTCCTGAATGCGAGAGGAAATTGCTAAGGAGATAATTAAGTAGCCAATTAATTAGCTAATGATTAATGGAAGCATCCTGCGGAGGCAGCTCCGCAGCCGCCCTGGCCAGGTGCTGCCGGGATGTGTCACTCCCGGTGCGGTTACAGCTTCCCGGTGTGCGGGGCGGGCGGCGCCGGGACCCCGCTGCTCTGCCCCGCCGGTGACATGCCGGGGCGGCCGGTGACATGCCGGGGCGGCCGGTGACATGCCGGGGTGGCCGGTGACATGCCGGGGTGGCCCAGCATCTCCAGCCAGGAGCCGGCGGGCTGCGGCGCAGAGCCCCACACGGACGCTCGCTGCCGGCGCTGCTCGAGCCACGGTTTTATTTTGCCGGCAGGTCCGGCAGAAAGGAGTGCAGGATCGTGCCCCGCCCGGCGGGCCCGTGCACGGTGCCAGGGCCACGGTGGCAGCCGGGTGCTAGGAGAGCACGGCGAGGAGCAGGGCCAGTGCCAGCGCCGGTGCCAGGGCTGCCGGCGGGGCCCGGGCGGTGCCGGCGCCGTTGGGGTACCCGTAGCTGGTTCTGCACGACCCCTCCAGCTCCTCGAAGGCGATGGGGGTCTCGTGGGCAGCCGTGCCCTGCAGGCTCCTCTTCACCTGCCGTGGGGACAGGGTGGGCTCCCGCTGTGAGGGGCAGTGCCCGTCCGCACGGAGCCCCTGCCACCCCGCACTTCCCTGTGCCACCATCCCACACACATCCCGGGGCCCCGTGTGTCCCTGTGTGTCCCCGTGCTTCGCTGTGTCCCCATAAATTCCTGAGTGCCGCATGCCCTGATGTTCCACCTGTGTCTGCTGCCCCAAGTGTCCCTGTGCCATGTGTCCCCGTGTCCCATACATACCCATTCCCGATGCTCCCAGTGCCACTTGTGTCCCCTGCCCTGTACCTCCCGGTGCCACGTGCTTCCCTGCTCACCTCCTCCACTCTGCTGAACACCCGGAGCAGGTTCTCAGCCAGGGCTCCCTTCACCTCCTCCTCCGTCCAGTTCCTCGCCAGCAACTCAGCCACCAGCGCAGGATACTTGGAGACATCCTCCAGGCCAGTGGGGACCCTGTGCCACCCCAGGGCTCACAGCTGGGCCACCCCCAGCACCCCCAGCTGCCCATACAGGGTGCAGGGGGGATGCCCCTGCCCCTCAGGAAGTCGCCGTGGTGGGGACACGCTGTCCCATCCCATCCCATCCCATCCCATCCCATCCCATCCCATCCCATCCCATCCCATCCCATCCCATCCCATCC
>JAYDZK010000028.1:19833518-19876292 GCA_034509185.1 Euphonia xanthogaster | reverse complement strand
CAAAGGGAACGTAGCTGGGGACACAGTGCACGGGGTGTGGCACACGGCACGTGACACAGGGCACGTGGCACAGGGCACATGGCACATGGCTGGGGACACAGTGCACAGGGTGTGGCACACGGCACGTGGCACAGGGCACATGGCACAGGGCACATGGCACATGGCTGGGGACACAGTGCACGGGGTGTGGCACACGGCACGCAGCACAGGGCACAGAGCACAGGGCACATGGGACACAGCAAAGGGCACAAAGCACAGGGAATGTAGCTGGGGACACAGTGCACGGGATGTGGCACATAGCACACAGCACATGGCACATGACACAGGGCACACGGCACAGGGCACATGGCATAGGGCACACAGCACACGGCACACAGCCCACGGCACACAGCCCGTGGCACACAGCACACGGCACGCAGCACAGGGCACAGGGCATAGGGCACATGGCACACAGCACATGGCACAGGGCACACAGCACGTGGCAGTGGCCGTGTGCCGGGCAGCAGGGCTCGCTCCGTGGCCGCCTCTCCCCGCTCCGTGCCCGCCTCTCCCCGCTCCGTGGCCGCCTCTCCCCGCTCCGTGCCCTGGATTCGGCGCCGCTCACAGCGGGACGAGCTCCCGCCCGGGCACATCAAAGCCGCGGCTGCTCCGGCGCTCCCGGCACGCTGCCAGCCACGGACACCCGAAACGGGGGGGGCTGGGGCTGCCCTCGGCTCTTGTCCCCGGGTGGGGCAGCACGGTGTCACCGCGAGGGGACACGGCAGCATCCGGGAGCTGCCAGCCTCTCCACCCGCCCCGAGGGACCCCCCGAGGGTGGGGTGGCACCCCGAGAGCAGGAGGCTGGGCACAGGGGCCGTGCTTTATTGGGGGGATCATGCAGCCTCCAAAGGTCACAGTGACAGAGAAGCGGGACCGAGGGGACCGAGGGGACAGCAGAGGTGGGTCCGGGCCACGGGACTGGACAGGCAGTGCTGGGGGTGTCCTGCTCTGGGGGGCCGGGTCTTTCCCCATGTCCCAGCCAGGGGAGTGTGGCAGGGGCAGGGCCTGGCAGGGACCCTGCGTGTCCCCAGGCCACACCGGGACGGGGAGGGGGGGTCTCACTGGGGCACGTTAGACTGGGCTGGGGACCTTCACTGGGGCAGCCAAAGCTGGGGGGCACTGGGGGTGTCTCACAGGGGGAACTGAGGCTGGAGTCGGGGGCCAGGGGTCCCTCACTAGAGAAAACCGAGGTTGGGGCTCCCTCACTGCGGGGAGCCGAGGCTGGGGTCGGGGGTGGGAGGCCGGGGGCAGCGCGGGGGGAAGGCCTTGTAGCTGTAGTACTCCACCACCTGCTTGGGCACCTCCGCCAGCACGCACTTGGCCAGGGCTGTGGGTGACGCCTGCGGGACACCGGGACACCGGGCTGAGTGAGCCGCGGGCACCGGCTCCGGGCGCCGCCAGGGGCGGAGGGGACGGGAGAGGACAGGAGGGACAGAGGGGAAGAGAGGTGAGAGATGGATGGCAGGGGGAAGGAGGGGACCGGGTGGAAAGGGACAGGAGAGAACCGGAGGGGACAGGGGAGGACGGGAGAGGACAGGAGGGACAGAGGGGAAGAGAGGGGAGAGATGGATGGGAGGGGGCAGGAGAGGACGGGAGGGGACAGGGGAGGACGGGAGGGGGCAGGAGAGGACGGGATGGAAAGGGACGGGAGAGAACCGGAGGGGGCAGGAGAGGACGGGAGGGGAGGGAGGGGCAGGCAGGACCTCGTCGCTGCCCCACTCACGTTCTTGAACTCGCGGAAGGGGACGAACTGGACGATGTCGCGCAGGACGGGCTCGCCCTTGGGGGAGCGCAGCACCCCGTCGTCCCCGTCCAGGATCTGCATGTCCGTGAAGTCGGCGTTGCCCACGCCGACGATGATGATGGACATGGGCAGGTAGGAGGCGCGGACGATGGCCTCCCGCGTGTCCGCCATGTCCGTCACCACGCCGTCGGTCAGGATCAGCAGGATGAAGTATTGCTGGGGGGACAGGGACGCTCGGGGGGCTGCCTGACCCCGAGCTCGGGGGGCTGCCCGCCCCTGGCCGGAGCAGCCACACGTGTCACGAGTGTGCAGGGTCCAAGCCCGGCCCGGCAGGGACAGAGGGACCCACCGAGGCCTCCTTGGTCTGCTCCTCGTCGGCCGCCACGCGAGCCACCTTGGAGATGATGGGAGCCACGTTGGTGGGGCCGTAGAGCTGGATTTTGGGCAGGCAGCTCTGGTAGGACTCCACGACGCCCTGGATGCCTGTGGGGTGTGCGAGGGGTGAGGGGCATGGCAGCCATGGGTCCGGCCCCTCTGGAGCTGGACTCACCCTCACACTCATCGTTGTCGGGGTTGAAGTTGATGGCGAAGTCGTGGGAGACCTGGAGGGAGGGAGGGAGGGAGGGAGGGAGGGGAGGGGGCAGCTGGTGCACCCCCTACCACAGCCCCTGGCATCCGCCAAGCCCCACCAGTGCCACAGCTGAGGGTACCCAAAGGGACGAGCGCATCCCTGGGGTCCCACAGAGCCCCTCACCTCGTACTTGGGGGGGATCCTGGCACCAAAGCCCAGAGCCGAGAATTTCTTATCGCTGCAAGGGAAGGGGCGTGGGGAGCTCTGGTGCCAGCACAGAGTGCCTGTCACCAGCAGGTCTCAGCCCGAGGTGGATGTCACCAGAGTGTGTGGCCCCAGGGGACCTGCCAGAGCCACCAACCTGTCGTAGTCCTGGCAGATTTCACCCACAGCCACCAGGGCCTTGAGGTACTCGTTGGGCTGGTAGGGGTTGATGTAGTGCAGGGAGCAGCTGTTCCGGGGGTCCCCGTTGGAGGCCGTGAAGTCGATGGCCACCTGGTGGGGGGGGACAGTGGGGGTCCCCCAGGGTGGGCAGGGCCACTGGGGGGTCCCTGCTGGCTGGGGAGGGGACGCTGCTCACTGTGAAATGGATCTGGCAGCCGCCCATGATGTAATCCAGGAAGGAGTAAACCCTGTGGATCTTCCAGAGGGACCTGCGTCAGGCGGCGGTGCCCCACGCCGGCCCACGGAGCCTGGCACGGCTCGGCACAGCCTGGCATGGCCTGGCACAGCTCCCAGGAGCTCACCTTCAGGTCCAGCAGCACCACGACCCCCGAATTCTTGTAGTTGCGCTTCTTGATCTTGTACTTGGGGTTCATGCAGTCCCACTGCACCTGTGGCACGGGCACCCACGCTGCCTGCGGCCCCCCGGGGCACGGCCCAGCCCGGGCACCCCCACCCCGGTGCCACTCTGCCCCGTGGGGACCCCACGGCCCCGGAACATTGTGTCCCTGCACCCCCACAGCCCCAGGGTGCAGCTGCCTTCCCCCACTGCCAGCCACCCCATCCATGACTGATTCCCCAGAAGACCCCAAACCCACCATTCCCTTCCCCAAACAGGAGGGCAGAGAGAAGAAAATGATGCCAAACCCAGAGGAGGAGCTGGAAGGTGGCTGCTAGGGCAGGCTCTGCTGGCAGCACACAGGGTGACCCCAGGCCATCCCCGTGTCCCCATGTCCCACCTTGTTCTCCCCCATGGCCTTCTGCATCTCCTCGAAGGTGGTGAAGAACTCCCCGATGAAGTCGTGCTTGCCCCGCGAGTCGTAGTCCCACACCACGCACTGTGATGGGCACGGCTCAGGGGGGCACCAGGGGGGCTCAGCCCCGTGCCCAGCACTGAGGGGTCCCCAGCACACCCCCAGGGAAGCTGGGGTTCAGATGCCCCTAGGGCAGGAATAGAGCTCCCCATCATTCTTCCTCACCCTCAGCTTCCTCTTCTCCTCACAGCTGCAGAGCGAGTTGAGGGAGACTTTGAAGGGCTCCCAGATGGGGCTGAGGTTGTTCTTCACCACCTGCAGGACGGGGGTGGGGGGCTCAGCAGGGCAGGGGAGCCCCCGGGTGGCCGTGGGGGGCCGGGGCCCGGTGCTGCCGCAGCCCCACCTCGGTGCGGTACACCAGCTGCTCGCTGCGGTCGTCGTCGATGCGGTAGATCTCCAGGAAGGGATCTGACTTGCTGAACAGGTCCTGGGGGAGGAGGATGAGAGAGAGAGCGATGCCCACCCTGCCTGCTCTGCCCCGTTTCCCCCCAGCACCCAGCTCACCTTGTCGTCCAGTTTCTTGGCACGGAAGGCGAGCTCCACGTAGCCGTTGTTCCCCGAGATCTCCTCCGAGATGATCTGGGGAGGGTGGGTGCTCAGAGCCTGGCACAGCTCTGCCCCTCTGCCCACCACCTCCCTGTGCTGCCCTGGGAGGGGACAGGCCCCACGTGCCTCCCTGGCACAGCAGGGACCTTCAGGATGGCCAGTAGATGCCATCGGGGACCCCGAGCCCTCCACACCCCCAAGAGTCCGTGCCACCCTACTGATCCAGTCCAGTGCCACCCAGGTGTCCCAGTTTGGTGCTGTCCCAGTACCCCATGCCATCCATGTGTCCTGACTGGTGCCATCCCAGGATTCCAGCCCCATGTCACCTGTGCACCCCATCCCGGTGCCACCCTCGGTTTGGTGCCACCCCAGCACCCCTGCTCAGTGTCACCCACCCCAGTGTCACCCCCAGCCCAGGCTCGGTGCTCACTGTGATCGTGGACTTGCCCGCAAACTTCCCGTACTTGAGGAACAGCGGCTTCGTCACCCGTTTCTGCGCCACGATCTGCGGGAGCCCAGCGTTGGGGAGGGGACACGGCCGCAGGGTCCCCGGGGGGGGGGTCCCCAGGCTCACCTGCCCCACGGTGCACTCCATGCCCCCCAGGAAGTCGTCGTCATGCGTGCCCACGCCGGCCTGGCCGTGGCTGTCGTACACCTCGAAGCGCAGCTTCTGCACCTCCTCGAAGTAGTAATCGACCGTGAAGATCTTGGCAAACACGGGGTTCAGGTTGCTCTTGATCACCTCGCTGCGATCCACCTGCGAGGGGTTGGCACGGGGCCTTGGGGTGCCACAGCTCACACAGGGATGTGGGAACCCAGGGGTGTGGGGAGGATGGATGTGGGATGTGGAATGGGGGCTGTCGTGAGGGGAGGTGAAGGGATGGGACATGCCAGGCTGAGGGGTACAGGGATGAGGGATGGGGGAGTGAAGGATGGAGGGATAGGGGTGCAGGATCAGGGAATGCAGGGAAGGACCAGCTGTGCCCCAATGAATGGCATTGGGGAGGAGCCCCATGTGCCCCCCACAGCCTCCAGCCCTGGGTCTGGGACGCTGCCATCCCTGTGGCCATCCAAGGGATGACTTCTCACTCTGCCTCTGGTTTGGTTCCCTGTGGCCATCCAAGGGATGACTTCTCACTCTGCCTCTGGTTATGCTTTGCCACAGCTCTGCTGGAGCAGGAGCAACAGGCTGGTGCCAGGACAAGCAGCTGTGCCTGTCCTGGGGGTCACCAGCCCTGGCCCTCATGGCCCCAGTGGGCGCTCAGCGTCTCCTGGCTGAGCTGGCAGCAGGTGCTGAGCAGTTCCAGAGCCTCCCCCACACTCATCCCTGCCAGGATTGACTCAAGGGGACACATCCTGGCCAGGGCACCCTGCCAGCCCCTGGCCCCTGCCCACTGCCTGCTCCGTCCAGCATCATCTGTTGAGCCCACACTGCTGCCACCCTGCCACAGCCACCCGTGTCCCTCCTGCGTGGGCACTGCCAGCCCCTCATTCTGGGGATGTGGCTGTTGGGTCCTTGGACCCTCTGGACCCAGCAGGTCCAAGACCTTAGAGCCAGCGGCAGAGCCAGATTCAGGCACCCCCTCTGGGGCACATGGGCTGGCTGGGACAGGAGTCACTCCAAAAGGTGGCTCAGGAGGGACCCTCTTGCCTCTTGGAGCTGGCTGGTGTCTGGCACAGTACAGCCTGGAGTGTGGCACAGCCTGGAGTGTGGCATAGCATGGCACAGCCTGGAGCATGGCACAGCCTGGAGCGTGGCACAGCCTGGAGCGTGGCACAGCATGGCACAGCACACAGAGCGTTGCACAGAGCAGTGTGGCACAGCCAGGTACAAGTGTCTGGCATGGCACAGCACACCGCAGCTGGCACGGCGCCCTTGTCCCCCCCGCCCCGGCTCCGCGCTGGCTCGAGCCGAGCCGATGACACGCCGAGGGATTTAGCGCTAAATCCGCCAGCTGAGCGGCCGCGATTAGAGCGGAGCCGCCGGTGCCAGCCCGGAGCTCAGCATGGGGAGGGATGGAAGGAGCTGTGTGAGCCCCAGTGCCAACCCGGGGTCTGCCAGCCCCACTGCCAGCACCAGCACCTGCCCTCCAGCCCTCAGCCACCCCGGGGGGGCTGAGATGTCCCTTGTCCCTGTCCCACGGACGTGGAGCCGCTCGGGATCCACATGAGGCGGGCACCACGCCGTCCCCGCTCCCCGGCCCCACGGCAGCCCCCGTGGGCTGGATTTTAACCATCCATCCCCACAGGCTGCCGGGTGCCCCACAGTGCCCTGCCCACCCTGCCTCACCCCCTGGACCCCGTTCTGCACCCTGTTCTGCACTGTGCACCCTACTCTGCATCATCTCCTGCACCCCATCCTGCACCCCTGCTCAGCACCCTGTACCCCGGTCTGAACCCTCCACCTGGTTCTGCACCTTGCACCCCATTCTGAACCCTGTTCCCCCTTCTGAACCCTGACGCTGCTCTGCACCCAGCAGCCCATTCTTCATTGTCTCCTGCACCCTGGTCTGAACCTGGCACCTCGTTCTCAACCCTGCAACCTGTCTTGCACCGTGCACCCTACTCTGCATCATCTCCTGCAGCCCTGCTCTGTACCCTGTACCCTGGTCTGAACCCTGCACCCGGTTTTGCACCTAGAACCCCTTTCTGCACCCTGTACCCCATTCTCTCCTGTACCCTGCTCTGTACCCTGTACTCTGCTCTGAACCCTGTGCCCCTTTCTGCACCCTGTACCCCATTCTCTCCTGTACCCTGTACTCTGCTCCCCACCAACTCCTGCACCCTGACCCCCGTTCTGCACCCTGCACCTCACTCCCTACCATCTCCTGCAGCCCCCTACGTGCCCCACCCTGTGCCCGGGTCCCTCCCTGCCCTGCCCGGCTCGGTGGGTGCCAGCAGTGCCCCCCGCTCTCTCCTACCTCCATCCACTGGCCCTGGGACTGCATCAGCAGCAGGACACAGGGGTCCGACTTGTTGAGGGTGTCGCGGTCCAGGAGGTGTTTACAGCTGACCCGCAGCTCCACCTTGGAGAGCACGGCCAGCGGGGCCTGTGGGCACGGCTCGGGCACGTCGCCCATGCCGGCCGGGCGCGGCGGGGCACAGGCGGCCCCGTGGGCGAAGGGCATGGGGGGCGAGCGGGGCGGCCGCTGTCAGGGAGCCGGGCAGGTGCCCGTCATGCCCGGGGCACGGCGCCCCGCGCTGCCGGGCACGGCCCCGGTGGCAGGACAGGGGTCCCGGGACACCTCCGAGGCGGGGTGGCTGTTCCAGTCCCGATGGCTCCGCGGCGCCCTGCAAGGCACCGAAGCACAGCGGGGTGAGCAGGAGCTGGGGCACGGCCGGGTACCCCAAGTCCCAGCCAGCAGCGTGGGCACAGCTGTGGGGGGTTCACACGGTCCTGCAGGGCCGTGCCCAGCTCTGTCCCAGCCCCGCCCCAGCGGCAGGATGTGTCCCGAGCGGAGGGGGGACCTAAGTGGGATGGGGAACCCACCCTGGGGTGCCCCGTGGGGGGCTGTGGAAGAGAAACCCCCTCCAGTCCCTGCAGGCAGCACCCCCAGCCCGGGCAGGGCTCTCCGGGGAGGAATAGGGACACCAGCTCCGTGGCTGTGGCACCAGGTGATGAATTCCCCCCGTGCTGGGGACAGCGCCCATCCTGCCCCCGAGGCTGGCAGCACTCAGCCTGACGGGGCAGCGAGGGGCTCTGCCAGTCCCGCACCAGTCCGGGGCTTGTCCCCCCACCTGCAGCTGCTGGGGGCTCCTGGCTGGGGCAGGGACAGGGACAGAACATCCCTTGCCCTCCTGTGCCCTCGGTGCCCAGCCCGGCCGAAGTTTCCTGGGGAAGTCATGCAGTGTCCCAGGCCCTCCCTGGCACGTGGCTCTGGTGCCCCGGCTCCGGTGGGCACCGTCCCCCTCCCCGGGATCGCGGGCACCCCTTGGCATCATCCACCGCTCAGCGGAGGGGACAGTGGATCCCACCCTGCCCGTCGCCCCCTCACCTGGGTGCTGGTGGCCCGGGCTGGGGCACGGCAGGGCTGGGTCGGGGCGTGCCCGCCGTGCCGGTGTGCCCGCCGGAGCTGCTGCCGCTGCCACCTCCACACAACTGACTCAAGCTGCAGCTCGGGAGCGGAGCCCTAAGAGGGAGATGGATGACAAGCTCCGTTAACTGCCTCGCTGCCGGCTCCGGAGCCGAGCCCACCCCGCACCGGGGCTGAGCGGGGTCCGCAGGGTCCCCAGCACCGCTGGCTGTGCCAGGGCAGGAGCTCCTGCTCCAAGTGAAACCCCCATGGCACAGCCACCGCCCCCCACCCTCCCCAGCTGCTCCCCATGGGGTACCCAAGGCCACCTTGGTCCTGGCCCCCCACACTCTGAGCCAACAGCCCAAGCACAAGGGTGAGGTCCCCCCAACCCTCGGGGTGCCCCCCCCCACAGGCTGGAGCATCCAGCCCCACATTCCATGCCCATGGAGCCCCATAGGCCGAGTCCCCAGCCCGGGACCCCCACCCACCCCTGTTCCCCCAGCACTGCGGCGCTGTCAACCCAGCTCTATGGAAGATGATGTAATTAGCTCAAATTTGGAGGGATTAAAATGCAGATAGGGCTAACAAGCACGAGGGCACCACAGGGCCCGGGCTTCAGGAGCTAATCCCCAGGCAGCCTGGCAGAAATAGGCCACTCTCCTTTCCACCCTCCCCACGGCCCCAGCACGGCTTGGTAGGGCAGGAGGCACCAACCCACAGCGGGACACAGAGGGGCTGGAGGGACACCGTGGTAATTGGACACAGGCAACACCTCACCAGGCACATCTTGCCTCTTTGAACCACCCAGGAACCATGCAGCTGTGTCAGGACTGCAGCACCGAGTGTCCCATCCCATCCCATCCCATCCCATCCCATCCCATCCCATCCCATCCCATCCCATCCCATCCCACCCCATCCCACCCCACCCCATCCCATCCCAGTGACCCATCAGGCCCTGCCCAGGGACAGGCACAGCCTGGGATCCTCCCAACAGCCACAAGGACTGGCCAGAATTCCCGTTTTCCCGTTTCTCCTGAGCTCCTGTGCCACCACTTAAAGTATCACAGAATCATTTGGGATGGGAGGACTCCAAGATCAGTTCACCCTCTCCCCAATACTGCCAAGGCCACTACAATGTCCCAAAGTGCCACATCTACCACGGGGTGGCCTTTAATCCATGAAGAAATGGCTACAAGTGGCCTAGAACTGGAACAGGGATTGAGCCAAGGGCCAGGGGGTGAAGGATGGCAGAGCAGCACAGTCCAGCCCTGGGACTTGGCTCCAAGTCCAGCTGAGGGGCTGGGCCACTCCTTGCTCCCCCTGTACCCCCCTAAAAGAGGGGAAAGCCCCCTATGTGGGCAGCACCTGAGTGACCCCCACCATGACACCCAACTTGCACAACTTTGCCTCACAAAGTGTGGAAATCATCAAACCAGGAATACTGGCAAGGAAGGCAGGGAAGGGGCAGCAGACAAAGCCTGGCATGGAGAGGGAACCCCCAAAGCCCCTCAGAATCAGAGCAGAAGGCAGCCCAGACTGCAGCCCTGGCAAGGCAGAGGAGTGGGCACAAGGCAGGTGTTTAACTCGCTGTTGGGAAATGTGGAGCCTCCAATCACAGCCAACGAGGCTTCCCACGCTGGAACACATCCCTGCACCGCCTCGGGCACACGGGGCGGCTCCGCTCGCTCCGTGTGCCCCAAAACCACAGCACACCGGGCTCTCTACGGCTCTTTATTGACAGTTCTGGGGAGAGCAGTTCATTTCTTCTTCTCCACATCCTGCTCCGCCGCTTCCTTGGCGCGCTTGGCGCGGATGCCGAAGAGGCGGGCATTGGCCCGGGCCATGCGAAGGCTGGCAAAGGCCTTGAAGTTCTTCTCGTCTTCCGAGATGACACGCGCCTTCTCCCGCTTGAAAACCTGCGGAGAGAGCGCCAGACAGTCAGGCTGCCCCTCGGAGCCCAGGCCTCCCACCATGGTCTCCGTGAGAACAGCGGGAACGGAGCGCTCGTGCCATCTACAGGCCCCGCCCGCAGCCTGCTCCGCCGGGATCTGCCTTCCCTTCCTGCGGGCTCCTCACTGGAGCAGGAATGAAAACAAGCACCACGGGAAACCTGAGTCAGGTCTCACAGAATTGCAGCATTGTTAAGGTTGGTAAAGACCTTCAATAGCCCAACCGTCAGCCCAGCACCACCCAGGTTACCACCAACCATGTCCTCAGATGCCACATCCATGTGTTTTTTGAGCACTTCCAAGGATGGGGACTCTAGCTGTGCCGGGGATGGACAGCCTGGTCAGTGAAGCAATTTTCCTAATATCCCACCTAAAGCTCCCCTGGCACAGCTAGCTGGAGGCTGTTCCTCTAGTCCTGTCACTTGTCACCCGGGAGGAGAGCCCGACCCCCCTCCCAGCTCCACCTTCCTGACAGGGAGTTGTAGGTTGGGAATGACTAGAGGTTTGTGACACTTCTGACAGCAGCTCTGGGAAGCAGACAGGATTTAGGCACAAATGGCGACCACAGAACCTGCCTGAGCACTCCCACCCCAGCTGAACCCAAAGCACCCACAATTTCACAGTTCTCTCTAAGACTTATTCCTGGGTTTCTTTTGATCCAGGACGGGCAATGCCTGGAGACAGCCACCCTCAGCTGTGAGGCAGCAAGGAGAGAACCCTCTCCACAAGTCCAAGCTCAATCATGTCACACAGGGAACATGATTCAAGGACACTTACGTTCTTGATGGGCATGACAGGTCCTGTGAGCTGAGTGGCCATCTTGAGTTCCTCTGGCTGCACAACAGAAGACAGGAATGTTAGAAGAACAGAATTTAAACTTCTCTGGCTAAAACCTCAGCTAAAGCACAGCAGGTACCCAGCTTAAACATGGTGCTAATGATCCTGCCAGGAGATGTAACACTGAACGGGAACAAAGCCAGCTTGGCACTGATGAGCTGCACCAGCGACCCACGCTGAGCCCGGATCCGGCCAGAGCAGCAGCGGCCACAGCTCTGCCAGCTGGGACAGCTTTGACACCAACTGTGCTGCTCTCAATTTGCACAGCATCACAGGATCATCAAGGTTGGAAAATACCTCTATGATCATCCAGTCCAAGCTGGGCCCAATCCCCACATTGTCACCAGCTCAGAGCACTGAGTGCCACATCCATTCCTTCCTTGGACACCTCCAGGGATGGGGACTCTAAACCTTCCTGGAGGTTTGGTTCAGGTCCAACCTGAACCACCTTCCCTGGCACAAACTGAGGCCGTTCCCTGAGCCTCCTTTTCTCCAGGCTGAGCCCACACAGCTCATATACACCCAACACGTTCCTCAGCAACTCCTTCTCAAGTTGATTCCAGCTTCTTGTAAAGCATGTCATCAGACAAAAATGACTGAACATTTACTGAATACAGCTGACTTCCAGCAAACACATCTGAATCAGTGTTTCAGCTCCAGGCTCTTCCTCCCTGCTCTGAAGATGGAGTTAAGCAGCCTGGAGCTGCCAGATTCTCCACAAGATGGAAGGACAGTCTGAACTCACCCTTGTGTTCCTCAGATCTACTGGCAGCAGAGCCAGGGAACGCAGCTCTGCTCTGATCTTGGAGAGGTTTTAATGAAAACCATTTTTGAATGTCAATAACAACTGCCTTCTGGAGCCTGCCTGGCACACAGCTCTGGAGCTACTCACAGCCTGTCCCTGAGCCTTCCACCAGCAGGACTGACTCCAAGGGGAATTTCCAGCCATTGTGACAATTTAGCTCTCTGAACTAAAACTCAGTTGGCTGAGCAAGGAGCAAAGCTCCAGGAATCAGCACCTAAACAAGCCAGCAGCTGCTCAGCCAAATGCCTGGCCTTGTGCTGGGCTCAGAACCATGGGGTTCACACAATGGAGAAGGCTCAGGAGCTCTGCCCGACACCAAACCTCCCAGAACAGGACACATTTCCAGCAGTCAGGTACTCACAGAGCTGTCTCCCTTCTTGGGCATGGCTGGCTTCCTGGGGAAGAGGATGAGCTTGGAGTGGTACTCCTTCAGCCTCTGCACGTTGGCCTGCAGGGACTCGGTGGACTTGTTCCGCCTCCGGGGATCCACGGAGATTCCGATAGTCCGGGCAAACTTCTTGTTGATGCCAGCAAGCTGAGGAGAGAGGAGAGAGCAGTGTCAGCATCCCTCCAGCCAGGCAGGGACCCCAGCACAGCCAGCAAGGGATGGGCATCAGCTGAGGGACCAACAAAGGGTGTCCTGGTGCATCTTTGTGCTTAAAATCTTGCTCGGGCTGATTTCTGCAGGTGGATTTCCCTAGAGGAGCAAAGTGCAACCCCTGCAGGACACATTTAAACTTGGATTCAGACAGATGTTTATGAGTCAGCTCATAGACAACTCTGGTTCACCGAATAATGGGAGCTCCGTTAAATCAGGATTTTTTTTCTAACCATCTGAAACAACCATTAAATAACTATTTTGTTAGACTAACTTAAACAAAAAACTAATTTTCTGTTTGAAGACAAACAGCTGCATCCTGCTTTGTGTTCCACCATTACCCAAAAATAATAAAAAAAAAAAAGTAATGAAGTATTTGGCACCCAGAAGAACAATTTTCCTGCCTCAGTGCACCAATTTCAGTTATAAATGCTTTAATTAAGACACTGAACCAGGCGCAGAGGCAGCTGGTGCTGCCAGTGAGGCCTGATGTGGAATGTGATCAGAGACACAGTGGGCAGCTCTGCAGACCACCTTTACCTGCTCAGCACACCTGGGCAGGTCACAGGGACAGGGAGCAGAGGACAGGAAACACCTCCCACTTTATTCCAACTATCTGGGCTTTAATCCAACTATTATTACTCCAGCTACTCCAGATGCTGCGCTGAATGGTTCTTCCTCCTGGTACAAAATCCTCTGCTAATCTAAGAAGCAAACTGAACTGAGTTTACTTGGTCCTTAAGTGGAAACACTGGCTAAAATATTTAGAATTAGCAGAACAATGTTTCATAAACAAACAATTTAATGAAGACGATCTTAATCTTCGCCCTCTCCCAAAAAAACGTTCAGGAGACTCAAGGCTCCTTCAGAATTCAAATTTCATAGAATCTCTGAATAGTCTGGGTTGGAAAGGACCTTAAAGATCTTGAAGTTCCATCCCTTGCCATGACCAGGGACACCTTCCCCTATCCCAAGCCCGTCCAACCTGGCCTTGGACACTTCCAGGGATGAGGCAGTGACAGCTTTCCTGGGCACCTTGTGCCAGGGCCTCCCCACCCTCACAGGGAAGACTTTCTTTCACATATCCAAACTAAATGTCCCCTATTTCAGCTTTATTTTAACAGAATTTTAAATTATACTCTCACCAGATAAACACACTTCTACCTTTTAAAGCACTCTTCACATACCCACTCCACCATCACAGGGTAAGACCAGTCTTTCCTTGCTCCCAGAGCCAGGAAATCCACAGCCTTCCATGGCAGGTACCAACATCTGAGGAAGTCACCTTGTGCATGACAGAAGCAGCTGAGCTCAGACATTGACTTTTAAAATGGATGCTCTGTACTTACTTTAAGCTCCTCCAGGCTGAAGCCTCTGCCAGCACGGACCTTTTTGTGGTATCTGATGGTGGGGCACCTCACGATGGGCCGGATGGGCCCAGCCACGGGCCGGGGGGCGATGCGGCGAGCCTTGGCCTGGCGAGCCTTCCTCCTGGAAGGGCAGGGTCACAGCATCCTTCAGCTTGGGAAACACCTCAGGTGATGGAGTCCAACCTGTGCCCGACCCCCACCACCTTATCAACCCAGCCCAGAGCACTGAGTGCTGCATCCAGCCCCTCCCTGGGCAGCCCCTGCCAAAGCCTGACCGCTCTTTCCAGGAAGAAATTCCTTGTGATGTCCAACCTGAGCCTCCCCTGCACAAACCGAGGCTGTTCCCTCTTCTCCTGTCCCTGTGACCAGAGCCTGACCCCCTCCTGTCAGGCAGTTGTGGAGACACAGAACGTTACTCCTGAGTCTCCTTTTCTCCAGGCTGAGCCCTCCAGCTGCTCCTGGCGATCCAGACCCTTCCCAGCTTCATTCCCTTCTCTGGACGTGTTCCTCAATGTCTGTTGTGCAGTGAGGAGCCAAATGTAACACCGGAGTTCCAGGTGTGACATCAACACCAATACAGGGGACAGGCCCTGTCCTGGTCCTGCTGGTCACAAGCCAAGCGTCACTAGCCTCCTGCCCACCTGTGACAGCCACGGGGTGCACGGCATCTCTACGACATGTGCCACTCCCGCCCTTGCAGGGAGGCACCTCCTGCCCTGCGATGGCTCCGGAACGAACGGCCGGGCCGGGCCGGCTGCTGCTGCCATGGGACCGCCGCTGCCATCAGAGACCCAGGGAAGAGCGTTCATCACTGTGGATGCAGCGATTCCGGAGATGTCTCATCACTTGGCTGCGGCTCGCTCCGAGCACGAGCGGGGGATGGCTGAACAGATCCACGGCGTCCCGGCTCCGTAAGCGGCCCCGCAAAAGCCGGGACAGCCCTTCCCGCGGCCCCCGGAGCTCCGGGACTCACCTGCGGAGCTTGCGGGCGGGCTGGTTGAACCACGTGGCGACTCGGCGCTGCCAGTCCTTGTGGAAGTGGGGCTTCAGGATCATCCCATTGCGGCTGGGCGCCATGGCTGCGGCCTGCGGACACCGGCACGGTTAACGCGGGGACACCCGAGGCGCCCCCAAACCCGCGGTCCCCGGCCCGGCGCGGCCCCATCAGCGCCCCCGGGGCTTCCCCCGCGTCCCCGCGCGGGGCTGTGGCGGCGGCGAGCGCTGCCCCGGGGGGCGGATGGCGGCGGATGGAGCCCCCGGTCCCCACTCACCTCCCGCCACGACAATGGCGACCGGAAAGGAAGCGCGGGCGCGGCGGCGCCGGAAGTGCCGCGGCGGCGCCCAATGGGCAGCGCGGGAGCGGCCCGGAGAGGGGCGGGGCCAGCGGGGGGGGGCGGCGGCTGCTCCGTGCCCGCAGCAAAGATGGCGGCGGCTTAAAGGGCCCGCGCACGGCAGGGGAAACGGGGCCACGGGGAGCGCGGACACGGGGAACGGGGCCGCAGGCAGCCTCGCTCGCCAGCAGCGGCTCGATGCCCTCTCCCGTGCCCGGCACCTGCTGGGCAAAGCAATGGGACGGACACTGGGCAGGGGTTCCGCTGGTCCCAAATCCTGAGGGATGCCCATCCAAGCCCAGAGCAGGATCCCTGCTCCCTGCTGCTCTTTCGGGGGAGCAGCATTTTCTCGCATGAGGCAGGAGAAGGATCTCTATGCCCCTGGGTAGATCCCAGGTGCCACAGCAGCGGGATCCACAGCCTTTGCCCGGGAGCAGGGGCACAGCAGTGCTGGCAGCAGCCCAGAAGCCACCAAGGACCCTGCGCTGTCCCCCCAGTGCACCACTCCCACCGTCACCCTCTGCTCCACAGAACTGAGCCCCCCGCCCCACAAAGGTTTCATGAGTTAAAAAAAGAAAATCAAAGAAAACTTGAAATTTCATCCGCTGCTGGAAAAGGAAATTCAAAGAGTGAGACTGGGAAGAAACAAACAAGTTTGGAATTAAAACATCCAGGCAGCAGCGTCCTGCAGAAAACCACTTGTGTCCCTGAACTCAAGGGAAATCACTCCCTAGGCACTGAGAGAGCCCAGGGATTGGGCTGGGACAGGGGAGAAGACACAGTGCAGAACATCTTCACATTCTCAGGGAAGCAGGGGGCTCCCAGCTCCAGCCTGACCCAGGACAGGAGCCTGGACTGTGACAAAGGCCTGAGGGCTGGGAGCTGTCAGAGCCCAGGCTTGGGCTGGGGTCTTTCAGGTCACAGACAGTCCTGATGGAGTAACTCCAGACAATAATCCTTCCTAAAAATGCAGCCAGCCAGGGCACTCCAGGCAGCAACAACCACTTTAATGCTTTCCCTGATGAACACCAGACAACCCTGTCAGCAGGGCCCGTTTTGCAACAGCCATGAGGATGAAGGAGCTTTTCCTGAGGGTTCCCAACAAACACACCTGCTTTTGCTGGATTTCCAAGAGCACCTCTCCAGCTCAGAACCAGCAGTTCGGAACATCTTCCCATGTGTGCTCAGAGTCACCCTCTGCACAGCTGTCTGTGTCCCACTGCTCAGCTCTTTTTGCCTCAACTTCTGCTTGGGAAAAACTTGCTGCAAAAGCTGGACATAAATTATTGACCAGGGAGAAGGAGGCTCTTGTCCTGTAGCACTCCACAGCTCTAATGAGCTTCATGTGTGCCAAAACACCCCCGGAGCCTGACACATTGTACACACACAGCAGCACGTTGTGGGCAGTTTATTCCAGCCAGGGCTCTTTGTGTGTTGTGTTCAAAGGTTACACAAGAGCTGCAGCAGCCCAGCTCAGCCCCACAGGGGTGTCCCCATGCTGAGGGCACAGCCCTGCCCTCCTGCCAGAGCACAGCCAGAAGTGGCTTACATGGGACTTTCCACCCACTGGAAGACGTTCCCTGCTCCCCTGTACAAGAAACTTCCACAGCAGATCAGACTTACCCAACTCCTAATCACCACCACCACCCAGCTAGGAATCAATTCTGAAATCCTGAGTTCTCCTTCCTGCAGGATAAAGCTCCAAGAGCTTACTTAGCCATCCCTTAAACTTGGGGTAGCAGCAGCAGCACAGCAATTCCCTGCCCAGCACCTTTGATTCTGGAGCTGAGAAGGCAGAGGGTCTGTGTCCAAAAGAAGCCTCTGGAGCCCTCCCATTCCACATGGAGTGGGTTCACACTGGTCTCAGGCGTGGTTCCTCCTCCTCCTCGTGGCTCGGTGGCTGGGGAGGTGTTTCCTCCTCCCTGGTGTCCTGCTTGTCCCTCTCTGCCTGCAGCCAGCTCTGAGGAGCAATCATCTTCTTGGGCCCATGGGGCGGGGGCCCGATCAGCGCTTCGATGTCATCGTAATTGATCACTTCCTTCTCCAGGAGGGCATTGGACAGCTGCAAAAGGGGAAGGAGGCAAAGTGAGGGATGGAGCCCCTGGAGAGAGCAGAGACCTGCTCCTCTGAGCTAGTCTGAACTGTCAGCTCAACTCAGGCCCCAGCACCTGCAGCCCCCCAGGAGCAGACCTGGCTGTGCCACCACAAATAGGGTGACCCTGAAGCTACTGGAGCCAGGACCAAATTCTCCAGGCTCCAGCACCGTTCCCAAGAGCGCGTTTGGCCAGGAATACACAATGGGACTGCAGGCAACAAAGCAAGCTCTTGGGAATGATTTGCAATGAGAGCTCCAGGAACAATGGGAGAAGTGTCCCTCCTGCCACTGTCACTGCACCTGTGGCCCTGCCCAAGAGCCAAAGCAGCAGCATGGAGACCTCTGGCAGACCCAGAGCCTTCCCTGCACACACAGAGCTAACAAAGAGCTGCCTGTTCCTGCAGGCAGGGGCTGGAGGTCAGCACAAGTTCCTCTCCAGAAGAGTGGAATTCTCTGGCCCCTCTGGCAGCAGCACCACCCCTCTGGAGCAGCAGGTGGCTGTCCAGAGTGGAACTGCTCGATCCTGCTGACGAGATGTGACACGCTGGCCTGGCAACTGAAACATTGACTCTGGAGATACTTTGGCTGCACTTTAAAGTTTTTCTGTGCTGAGCCTCTAGCAAACATCTGGCTGCTGTTACATGGCAGCAGCAGGACAGAGGAGCCTGCAGAGACACCCCTGAGGATCCCTGCTCCAGAGCTGCCAGGGCACTGTCCTGGGGACAGCAGCGTGTCCCAGCTCTCTCCTTACCACGCACTGGAGGCCTGACACTGCGTAGCTGAAGGGGTTGTTGTTGTTGTTCTTGTTTGTTTAAAAAGAGGATTTAAGGAAAAGAATTGCTTGATTTGCAAAACAGGCAACATTCAGTTGGCCCGTGGTCATTTTGGAAGTCACAGATTGGAATTCTGAAGGGAAGTCAAGGAGATGCAGAGGGTGCTGTGACCCAAGCTTGGCTCAGCACTGGGCACAGAGCTCCTGGCACAGGTGGGGATGTGCCAGGGTGTGTGGCTGGTTTGGGACTGTCAGGACACGAAGGGGAGAAGGCAAAGCTCTGTCCCTGCAACAAGGATTCTTTGATGTATCAGCCATTAAGGAGGTGAAAACTGCCTGGGGTCACCAGAAAGCAGAAACCAGCCCCCATCAGCAAAGGCACCATATCCCTGCACCAAAGCCAGACACTGTCCACCTGATTACTGGCTTGGCTTCCCAAAAGCAGTCACTGTCAGCTCTCCAAAAAATTGCACTGCCAAGAGGCAAGCAGAGAAGTGCAGGTGAAGGACACAAATTCCAGCTTTGATCATTTCCACAGAGCACTCCTCCTCCTCTATCTACCCTGCAAACACCAGCTGGTGTGAGGAGGCAGACTACTCACTGCTGGGAAAGGCACACACATTCCTCCCGTGCCTGCTCTGAATCTGGGGGATACACAGTAAACAGTCACTCATTCCCAACACTCCCACTACAAGACTTTCTAGGAGAGAGACAACACTGCAACAGCTGAGCTACAGAGCACAGAAAGCAGCAAAACCAGCAGTCAAAAACACCCAAACCAACCAACAAACCCCCACACAATTCAGCTCACTGTTTGCAGCTTGTCCCGGTTCTCCAGCAAGAGCTTTTCTGTGCACCTGTAAGCCTGAGCCACCAGGGTTTTGGCTTCCTTGAAGAAACAAGAAGAGGGAGTTGGGGTGTAGGTGGCAACAAACACAATGTGTGGCTAAACAAGGAGAGTGCTGAGGGATGGAATCTGCAAACGGAGCCAGGCAGAATGTGGTTCCCATCAGCAGAAACTATGGATAAACTGGTTGGAAAAAGACCCAAGGAGTGCTGGTGATAAGGGGCAGTGAAGTCTTGCCCTAGCAGAGCTCGATGGGAAATGCAGCTTAAGGCTGTCCAGGAGCTCAGATGCAGCTCAGCATAAATCCCAAGGAAGCACAGCCATGGTGCTTCTGAAATAGAGCTTTTTTGTTTCCAGCTTTTTGACTTCTGTACTAAAGCAATGTGTTTTTTCAGCAATGATGCCAAATTTCCTGTCAAAACAGGCTGATCTGCAGTCAGTCTGACCATCTAACCATTGGTTAGATCTGGTCTAGGAAGTGCACACATCTATGCTGTGCACATGTGACTTTAAGACACAGGTATCTTGCCATCTCAGCCCTGCACAGCACAGGCTGCTGGGCTGAACTCACAGCCAGGTGGGATTCTGCCTGTTCCTGCTGCCTCACTGCACAGCCCTGACACATGGAACAGGTAAGTGCTCACTCACTGGCCAACAGCAAAATGCAAATTGTTCAGGTAAACCACTTGCCATTTTTCAGTGAAGTGCAGAAAGCAAAGAACAAAAAGAACCCCTTAGCCCAGGGTGGCCTTACGTGGTCCATCATTTGCAGCAGGCCCTGGCTGAAGGGGCGCCGGCCGATGCCAGGGGCGCTCTCAGGGTCTGGGAAGGAGATCTGCCCGATGCTGGGCACCATCCCATACTGCTTCACCATGGCATAGGCAATCTTGGTCACCTTCTTCAGGTCATCCTGTGCTCCTGGGCAGGAAAGACACACACACTGCTGGCCAGCTCTCAGCTCAGTGCGGGAAGAGCACATCCTGCACAAACACGTCTCCTACCAGTGCTGAGTGCAGAGGACCCATTGCAGCCCATGGGGGTGAACACCCAACCCACTGAGGGACCTTCCTGCAGGGACAGAGTGACACAGTGACCCTTCTGTGGCCAGCTCACCTGAGTCCAGACCTGCCACTGCCCACAGAGCAACCTGGTCTAGTGGGAGGTGTCTCTACCCATGGCAAGGGGTGAAATGAGATTGGCTTTAAGGTCCCTTCCAACCCAAACTATTCTGTGATCCTATCTGGATTTAACTATTTGGAAACAGCAAAGAAAGTTCAAAGAAAGTCTTCTCAAGAGCCTCATCAGCAACTGCAACTGTGGCCTTAGGCTTTGGGACAAGTCTGAGACAAGAAAGTGACAACCAGCCCTGAGACCTCCACGCTTGCAAGTGCCAAAACACACCATGTGACATTTCTTCTTGCCAGCACAGGAAACCTCCGTCCCCCACTCAGATCCCCTTGGACCTGCCCGTGCCAGGCTCTGGCTCCTCACCTGTGGTGACCTTGTTAAAGGTGATTGCCTCAGCCACTCTCCCCCCCAGGGCCATGCACATCCTCTCCAGCAGCTGCTCCTTGGTGAACAGGTGCTGCTCCCGGGGCAGGATCTGTGCGAATCCCAGAGCCGCGTTTGTCCGAGGGGCTATGGACACCTGCAACACAGAGCAGCTCCCTCAGCTCAGAGAACTGCACAGCTCTCCCTGCAGCAGCTCAGGGAGGGCAGCAAGAGGCCTCTGCATTCCCAGTGAAGTTTGTCCATAGCCATGGACAGGCTGGCCTGCAGACACATGGCTGAGGACAGCAGCGTGTCCTCATTCCTGCACCGAGGGCTCTGCCTTCACACACAAACACGCTTCCTGCTCAGGAAATTATCCTTAACAGCAAGCCACAGAAATCCTGAAATGGAGGAGTTACTTTGGAGTGTATAGGCCACACGGAGTTCACTGGTTCTGCTCCAGAATCCCTCAGACTACCTGCAGAAAGACAGAAGCCTTCAGAAAAATAACAGCCATTCTCACCACCCACTAAATGAGAGTAATTAACAGCAGTTCTGCTCACACAATGGGTCATTCAGAGTGAATGTGCTACTGGTAACTGGCCAAGGAGCTGTCACCCTTGTCATTTCACTCCCCACCTCCCCCCAGTGCCCCTGCTTTTGGAGGAGATGTGCACAGATCACATCCCAGGGTGCCAAAGAGGCCTTTCCCTGCAGAGAAGGGCTTCGGGCAGACAACCTCCCAGTCTGGAAAACACATCTCTCCATCAGTACCAGAGCAACTCCTGCAGGGCCTTCACTGGCTGCAACGTGCTGGGAAAGGGATCACATTTGGATGTGTGTACACACAGAGCAGCCTGGAAGTGCATGACTGAGCAGCAGCACCAGGAGACTCAGTTGTTTGTAATTTTTAATTGCAAGGCTTCTCCTATAGCTGTTAATCAGCTTTGCACCAGCACGATCATCAATGGAGCCTAATAATGGATTTCTCTACGGCATAAATTAGGGACATGGTTTATATAATCACAGAATCATTAAGGCTGGAAATGTCCTCCATGACCATCAAGCCCAACCTTCAACCAAACCCCACCAGCCCACTGAACCACACTGTGAAGTGCCACGTCCACTTGTTTTTGAGCAGTTCCAGGGACAGTGATTCCACCACCTCCCTGGAGAACGTGTTTCAATGCTTAACCAACCTTTCAGTGAAGAATTTATTCCTAATATCCAGCCTGAACCTCTCCTAGTTTAGTGGTGGGCTGGGCAGTGCTGAGTAGCTGGACTCAATGCCCTCAGAAGTCCTTTCCAAGGACCATGATTCCGTGATTCTGTATTTGCCATTTACTTTTCTGCAGCAGCACAGCCCCAGGCTCACAGAGCTGCACACAAGTACCACAAGGCAATCTTGGACAGGGAAGCCCCTGGGACTCCCCTCCCTGGAGGTGGAGGTACCTTCATGACAGCCTCGGTGTGCTCCAGCAGCCACCCAACCAGTGCATGCCCGGATTCGTGGAACGCCACCACCTTCCTCTCTTCTGGTGACAAGATCTTACTTCTTTTGGCAGTGCCTGTGGGAACACACACCAGGGTTTGGTAAGCTATCAACAGGTGCAACCAGTGGGGCATAACCTGGTCCAGCCCAGGGCACAGCCTGTGGCTGAACCGTTTGTGCTGACTCTGGAGAGGGGGAAGCAGCAAAACCCCTTTAGCTAAAATGTTTGGAAAAGGTGCTCCCTGGCCCTGAGGTGGAAAGCAATCCATGCCTGGGATTGCTTGAAAACCCTGGCAGAAACTTCTCCCACTTCTCCTTACAACAGACTTAATCATTAGACAAATAATTTGACATTTGATTTGATCACAGCTCAAGAACCTTGTTCCCACGGTTGGATCTGTAAAAAGGCAGCTTACTTTTTTTTTTGTGTGGAAAAAATCTGAAAACAACACAAAAAAATTGCAAACAAAACCCAAAATGAGACCAGCTAGAGTCTCACGCTCATTTTGCTGTTTTCAGTCCCTTAGGCAGACCAAAAGAGAAGAAAGATGTTGAATCATATATATGAGGTCCCAGTTGAGAAAACTGTGCATTAAGAGTGTTCAAACCAGCTAAAGTCCAGGAGTAGATACTGAAATCCTTCTCCAGAGCCTGAAAATGTCTCTGATTACACATGGCATGCTCCATATGAGCTTATTCCCAGGCTCCTGAGAACCAGCAAATGAAGCCATAACTCACACTTAACCCTTTCTCCAGGAAGGTGATTTTCCAAAGTACCTATTTTCTGACTCAGCAGAGCAAGTTCAAAAAGGATTAAAAAAAAAAAATGGAAGTAAAACTTCTGGCACATAGGAAGAATAAGCACAGAGCACACAGTGTGTCAGATTACAGATAATTACAGATCAGAATGTTGGATGCAAAAAGGTCCCAGGATTTGCAGGTCAGAGTCCCCACACAGAGCCCAGGGCAGCAGAGGGGAGAGCAGCCAGTCAGAACCAATATTGCACCAAGCTTGCTTCATGTCTTGGAGAACAACATTCTATTAACATGAACTTTTAAACGAAGTCAAGAGTTTTATTAAACAAGGAAACAACAAAATTAGCGTGGCAGATCTTGTAAAATTACTGCTCAGGGACCCTGGAAACTGCTGTGCCCCGCCAGGCACGATGGAACAGCAGATTAATTGCAACTGCCTTGATTTTCATCAGTCAGAGCCTTACCCTGCCCCCAGCAGTGTGTGAGCATGGCCCTGTATGGCTATTTCCACAGAAAGATGGATCTATTCTCTAGAAATATATGTGTATATATATATACACACATACACACACACAGAGACACTTAAAAAATCCCTGCCAGCCCACTGAGGGAGGGACTCTGCTCTTCACAATAGCACACAGTGTGCCTACCAAGATTATTTCTTTTCCTACATTATGTCCAGGCATGGAAGTCCCCTGAAAACCTGCAGTTATCACATTCATGACACAAACCACCCAGGAAACAACTCTGGTGCATCTCTGCCGGCCTTACACAAACCCCACCAAGAAAATAGGCTCCATCTTCTAATGCCAAGCCCTAAAAGCCTCTGTGTGCTCAGCAGGTTTCTACCCTCACTCCCAGGAGACCTGACTGACTGCTTTCTGTTCCCAAACTAAAAACACAATGGGAACTACCACAGAGAAAAGTTCTTGCTCCTCCCTTGCAGCAACACAAAGCTTTAAGGCTGACAGGGCCTCTGGACTTGCAGAGCTCCCTTTTGATTCCACCCCACTCTTATTAAAACCAGAAGCTCCTAATGGAAAGCACAGTAATATCTTCTTTCTTTCAAGAAAAGCTTTTATAGGAACTGAAATGCCCTCTGGATTGTGAAACCCAGAAGCATTCCTATGACATGGAAAGGGTACATTTAATACAGGGGCCTGGGGGGTTGTTTGGGGTCTTTTAGAATCTGTCTACAAAAAATAGCCAGTCCTGCTAATATGAGAGAATCTGATTAAGCAACAAAAAGACTCCGTGGCTTCCTACACACAGCAGAGCCTGAGTGAGGCCAGGCAGCTTTAACTGCCAAAGCTCATGTCCTGCCATGCCCCACCACATGGATCCCAGAGATCCCTTCTGCTGCCAGCCCCCCCAGCCTTCCCTGCTTTTTGCTTTATCTTCCCAGTCTGGGGAACTAAGGCAAGGCTCAGAAAGAAAAGGCAAGTGAGTCTCTGCAAGTCTGGTGCTTGTGCTCCTGCAGATGGGAAAGTGGAACACATCTTTACTAGAGCATGTGGTGCCAGGACAAGGGGGAATGGCTTCAAACTGAAAAAGAGGAGGTTTGGTTGGAATATCAGAAAAAAAAAATCTTCCCTGTGAGGGTGGGGAGGCCCTGGCAGGGGCTGCCTAGAGCAGCTGTGGCTGCTCCATCCCTGGAAATGCCCAAGGCTAAGCTGGATGGGGCTTGGGGCAGCCTGGGATAGTGCAAGGTGCCTCTGCCCTTGGCAGGGGGTGGAATACAGACTTTAAAGACCCTTAGCACCCAAACCAGTCCAAGATTCTGTGATCTTTGCTGCAGCTGATGAGAATTTCTGTGTTACAACTACAGCTGCCTCCCTGTCCACTCTTGGGAGCTCCTGAGTACAGTTTGGGATTTGTGTTTTTAACCAAAGCACTCCAAGGGTTTTGTTTTTCTGCAACAGGTGAAGCTGTGAGGAATTTTCTCAAACATCTTATTTAAAATGAGGACTTCTCTGAGCATTTTCTGATAAAGCAAACACTCAGGACCTAATTCCAGGATCAGGAAGTAACTGACCCAGTACAAACATCCTGTTCCACACATTCCACTAAAAAGGCAGAGTGCCAGTCTGTGTGCCCAGGCTCCTGCTGGGAATGGAGCCTGGAAGCAGTTCAGTGTCTGATTATGAGATCCACAGCTTGGCTCCAGGGCAGATCAGCCCAAAACCCACCAGATCCAAATCCCTCAGGTGAAGTCTAGAGTCCTGGGAACTCTTTTCCCCTCCCTACAATACACAGGGAAATCTCCAGAGGTTTCTCTCCTGGCAGTGGCACAAGCAGCAGGGAAAGGCCACAGGATGTTCTCAGAGGGAGAACAGTGCTCCACTGTCTTGCAGTTTCTTCTGCCAATTCATCAAAGCCTGGGCTTGGAGGGCAAAAAGAAAAATCTCTAATTTCTTGCTGGTGAGGATGCAGAGACTATTTGCTATTGATATTTTTGTAGCAGGTGTCCAGAGCAGCAAGAAAAATTCAGATATATTGTCACTCTTCTTGTTAAAAAAAAACAAACAACAAACAACAACCCGCAACCCCCCAACCTTCTAAACTGAAAAACCGACATGGATTCGAATTTTCCTCTTTATTATTTTGTCAGTGGCCATTTTTCCTGAGCTATGGGTTCAGACTCCTGCAGATTCAGGAGGATGGAGACATTTGGGGTCTTTTTCAGAGAACTTTCTGTGACTGTCATTGGAGACCTTCAGGCCAGAGCACACTCTGGACCTATCTGTCTTTCTGGGATGTAACCCCCTCACCTGAGCAGAACAGACCCTGAGGCAACATCAAGAAATGCTGCTGCACTGGCACAGGCTGCCCAGAGCAGCTGGGGCTGCCCCTGGATCCCTGGCAGTGCCCAGGGCCAGGCTGGATGGGGCTTGGAGCACCCTGGAACAATGGAAGGTGTCCCTGCCATGGCAGGGGTGGGACTGGATGTGCTCTAAGGTCCCTCCCAACCCAAACCAGCCCATAATTCCATGGAATGGATGCACCTCTCACCTGCAATGACTCTCTCCACGGCGTACTCAAAGTTGGAGGTGTCGATGGATTTGTGCCCCTCCCTGGCAGCGTGAAGAGCAGCTTCATTGCAGATGTTTGCTATGTCAGCTCCTGCAGACACGAGTTCACAAGAGTTACACTGGGTCTGAATGGGACAGAGAACTCAGAGGAGGAATGGGCACAAACAAATCTGGAGAAGGACCTAAGGAAGCCAAACAGGCTGTGCTCTTTGTTCCTTGGGAACAGAGAGCAACCCCAGCCCATGGTGTTGATGTTGGATTTGAATAATACAACTGCTTTGGCAGGCAATGCTGATACCACACAGAGCTGAGCAATCCAGGAGCAGGCTGAGGCCAAGGCTGGCTCCCAGGGACAGGGCTGGTGTGGGCAGCGGGCTGGCACAGGCTGCTGCTCTGCTCGACCTCGGAGAGCAGAGAAGGAACATCTGTTCCCAGTTTGTGTGGGTGGGAAATGGTGGCAGGGGGCTGCTGAGAGCAGTCACGGAGAGGCAGCGTGCTGGGGCCTGGGAGAGGGGAAACCCAAAAGGATATTCCAGGAACTCCACATAAACAGGAACTCTGGAGCCCCTTGCTCAGCACTGTTTCAAGCTCCCAGGGACCCACCCTGGAAGCAGGCTCGATGCAGGAGCCAGGCAGAGCTGTCCAATTTCTACTCTGATCAGCAAAATAATTCCTACTTGTTCCTTCCATCACTTTCCTGGTAACATAAATCAATTTAACAATCTCTCCTCTGAAGTGCAGCACCTCATCCTCAACAGCTTTGAGAGGAGCATGACTGGTTCCTTCCCTTAGGAGTTAGGCATCTGGGCATTGTAAAAGGGTGTTTTCCCTACCTCCCCACCCTGCTAGTCCTACATATTTCAGAAGATTGAAAATAGCAATGAATAACTGCTCATCAGAGCTCACCAGGGAGCTGGTCAGGTTCCCACTAATTTTTTCCATTTTCAGAAATGGAGAAAAAAAAGCCCTTTTTGACCAAAACTCCCTGTTAGACCCCCAGCACCCAGGAGCTCCAGCCTGAGTGGAGCAGGAGCAGCCCAAGGACACATCATACCACTGAATCCTGGGGTCAGCTCTGCCAGGTGCTGCGAGTAGAAACTGCCGTCCTGGATCAGCTTGAGGCCCTTCAGGTGGTGCTCAAAGATCTCCTTTCTCTCCTGTAAAGAACACCCAGCACCTGAGCCCAGCCAGGGGTCACAAGGGGCCCTGCTGTCATGGCAGGGAGCAGGGTGGTGGCACTGCTGGCAGAGGGGACACTGACAGTGCCAGCAGAGGGCAGGGCTCTCCTTGCAGAGTTCCAGCAGCCCTGATAAACACCCAGCTCTCAAATTCTCAACAGATGCACGAGGCCCTCCCTGAGTCACAGCTTTCTCTCCCAGGGCCACTCTCCCCTCCTCACTCTCACTCTGATCTGTCTTAACTTCTCCCTCACCATGTAAGCCCTCGCAGGAAGGAACTCTGACTGCCTCGACCTGCTCCTGCATAAACCACAGAGCCCATCCAGCAGCTCCTCAGCCTGCACCCATTTCCCAGATGGAGGTGGGGGTGAGATGCTGCTGGCGAGCAGCCACCAGTGACTCATTCAGCTGGTCCAGGAGTTCCTGACTCAAACAATGGGCTCAGTTGCCAGGGTTTTTCCCCTTCCTCCTTCAGGGCAGCTGCACAGTTCATGCTTCCGGGGCCAGATTCTATCAGGCATTTAAGGTATTTTCACTGAAAACTCTGCGGAGGACAGTGAAGCACAGATGGGAGAGGAAGAGCCTGTGCTGGCACAGCACACAGATCCTCACTGCAGCTGAGCCTATTCCCAGAACTCTGCTACAAATGTCAACACAGCAGACATGGAAGACTCTTGTAAATGGATTTAAAAAGCATTCAGAAGGAGAAAGTCACTTAACAGGCTGCCTAAAGGAAAATGAGGAGCCTTACAAGGATAGGGAGGGCAATAAACCTACAGAACAAACAGTGCTCAAGGCACATGACAATTTAAGCTCTCACACCAGCCAATTGCCAATTAGGTGCTTCCCAATTTCCTGAAGAGAAGACACAAACATAACTCTGCATCTGCACGGCAAAGGGAACCTCACAGAAGTATTCACTGCCAAGGCTCTACCAGAGCAGAGACCTCCAGACCAGTGAGCTGTCACTTCAGAGGAACAGGCATTAGCACCACAAATCCTCGATTCAGAGCACAGAGGCTCCACATATCCATCTCCTCCAAGCTCAGCCTGGCCAGCCCAGTGAGACCAGCAGGGGCTGGGACACCTCAGTCACAGGAAGGACAAGGCAGCTGGTGGAACATACCTGCAGTGTTGGGAGATCAATAAAGATGTGCCTGTCCAGCCTGCCAGGTCTCATCAGGGCGTTGTCCAGGACATCGGCGCGGTTGGTGGACGCCAGCACTATGACGTGATCCGTGGTCCCCATTCCTGCCAAAAACAGGACCAGGGGAGGAAGTTTGCCCCACCTCACGCTGCACTGCAGGCACACAGTGGGCTGGAGGCAGGGGATGGAGTACACAGCTTTACACAAAGCCAGAGGGTGTGCACAGCACCCTTTGGGGCTGCTGAGGCTCAGTGTCCCCTGAGGCTTGGAGCAAAGCCAGGAAGGAACCTTCCAGGTGACCCAGGCCAGTCCCTGGTTATCGTGGATACTCTGAAATCCCCTTTTCATTTACTTAGTAAGTGTTGGCTCAAGACTTCTTTTTCTCCTTCCTACTGCAACACTTGGAAATTGCTCCAACTAGAACCCAGAACAGAATCTCTGTTTTGATGACTTCACAGATGCCTTCTCACCCCCAGGATAAGTCAATTCCTGAGCCTTTAACTCCAGATTGTACAAGCAGCATTTCCTAGCTGAAACAGCCTTTTCCACAAATTTCCATGGAAAGCCCTTTCAGTTTTTATTTATTTCAGCCTTCAGTCACAGACAGGCCACCAGGGGAGGGAGCTGCTCAGGGTAGTGCAGAGAAAGGATGGCTTTGCCACCCAACGAGGGCCATGTTACAGCATCAGGTGTTCTTTGCCTCCTCACCTCTTACATGCACTGTGCAAGGCCCTGCACAGACCAGCCCTGCAGAGCCCACTCCAGACACAAAACAGACCCCAAGAGCTTTGCACTGATTATCAGCACAGAATTTGGCCAAGCCAGTCAGAGCAGCTTCTGTCTCTAGGTCTTTAAGGTGAAGGGGCACTGGGATTTACAGGCTGCCTGAGAGCAGCCTCAATGGAGGCATCAAAGACAGACAGGATTTCCTAGGGGAGGGAAGGCAGGGCACTGGCAGCTGCAGGAGGGCAAAGGGGAGCAGACTTTGTGCTGCCTGGGTGGGGAGCCAGAGCTCCCATTGAATCACTGCCCCACAAGGTTATTTACTGCAATCCCCCAGGTGCCTGCAGGCCTCTGGGCATGAGTCACCTGCTTCCAGCACATTCCCCAGCCCTGGCACACAGCAGCCTTCCCAGGGAAAGGACACCACAGTCCCATGTGCTTCCCTCTGCCAAGTCCCACGCTGTGGAGAGGCTCTGTGCACGTAAGCTGGGCCAGTTTCAGCTCTCAGCTCCAGCAGAAGAGCTGCCAAATGTGTCAGCGTGCGAGAGCTCAGCACAGATCAAGGTTCCAGGTGAGGCAGGGGACTGGCTGTGCCAGCCTGTGCTGCAGCAGACCTGGTGCTCCCTCTCTGCAGGCTCCTGCCTAAATAAGCTGCCGAGAGGATGAAGCCGAGCATCCGTCAGGCGTGTATCACACTGCACTCTGGAGTGGGATAAACAAGCAGGCACTGGCAGGCACTCCAGGAATGGCAGGATTAGATGGCACAGAGCATTATGTGCCTTGCAGCTGGGAAGACTCTCTTAAAATAGGTCTGACTATTAGAACAAATAAAAAACCAGAAGCACTGAGAGCATCCTCCTCACATCAGCTTCTGCCCCACTTGCTTAATGCAACACCACCTGGCATGTCACAGGCAAAGATCAGCCAAAGGAACGGGCTACAAAAACAACACCTCATCACATCCACAAATGAGAAACAGCTCTGAAAATGCAGCCTGAAAAAAAAGAGTTCCTGCAAGGGTCACAAATGAACCACTCCAGAAAGGAAAGGGGAAAAGGGTCTATTTGAGCTCCAAGTGCCCTGCTCCCCTGAGCAACACACTGCTTGGTGGGCACCTCACCTGCAGGGTTACACCGTGTACCCTCCAAAAGCCTTTGGACATCTCCTGGGGAACGGTGGCACTGAAATGGGGCCCCTTCCTGAAGGAAGCCTCAGGGCTGCACATTGCACAGCTCAGGACTTGTCTGAGGGCCCCAAGTGAAGAGCTGCTACCAAAAGCCATGCTGCATTTCCATTCACAAACCCCCAGCTCAGCCCAGGACTGCCAAAGCTCCTCTCAAAGCATCCAGAACAGAGGAGAGATTTGGGTCACACTCCTCTTCCGCCAGTCTGTGGTTTGAGAGGAAGATTCTCTATTCAAAGCAGGCACCTGCTCCGGCAGAGCCGGGGTTCGTGCGTCACTCCCTGCACTCACAAACAGCTTCTGTGGAGAGGCTCCCTCGGCCCCTCCCCTTCTCCCACCACGGCCTGGTGCTTCCCCAACTCACAGCAGACTGGCAGAGGGAAGGAACCCGAGGCTGCTCAGGGAACAGCCTCTGATTTCTCCAAAATGTTCACACCAATGTGACTGAGCCCCAGCCTGCACTCACCTCGTGCAGCTCATGGTGCACTCAGCCCAACACAGAGTTCTGATCCTCCTTTCCTCGCTCTCTCTTCCCTCCAAGAAATCTCATTCAATCACAGAAATCCAACAATCAGTGATGACTCACTGATCTGCTTTTGTGCATTTTTCCCCTCCAATTAACACCCATCTTGGGTCTATGGCATTGTCTTGCTTTCAGCCCTCAATTTAAGCTCAACCAGAGCTCTCAACCTTCATCTCAAGGCTTCCTTACAAACGCTCACCGCTCCTGGGGCAGAACTGTTCCCCTCCTAAACAGGTCACTCTCCATCAACCTGGGAACTGTTTTGCTGTGCTGCACGTGGCACATCAGTGTTGCTTTAGGTGACACACTCCCTTAGGTAACACTCCAGTGACACGTGCCAGGATCCCTGCTGATCCCATGTTCCCAGCACCAGGCTGACATCCTTGCCAGCTGTCTCCTGTTTGACACTCTCAACTCTTTGGACTTTTTTTTAGTGTGTGTTTGATAAAGCACTGAGCAAAATGAAGGACTCTGTACATGATCTGTGCGAGACACGAATAAAGAATGAGATAATATAGATTTAAAAATAAACCAGGCAGCACACTGCAAACAAGGGACTACAAAGTACACACTGAGGATAATATTTACCTTCTAAACTCACTTTCCAGTTGAGCTGAATCCTTATTTCTGCATTGAGACTCACCAGGAAAACACTCTGGACACCACACCTAATTTTTACAGACCGATGGAAATCAGACATTTTCATTTTTAGGACAGAGATGTGGAATGTACTGACTATATATTCCTGAACAGACATGCAGGCTTCCATTTTAATTCAGAGGTCAGCTCACTCTGAAACTGTTAGGGGAGAAAAGGACCCACCCAAGCCAGGACTTCTGGGCTGTGTTAGCACTGGCCTTTCCTCTCAGGATCATCTACTTCACTGGAAACACTCAGTACAGAGCCAGCAGTTGGAACCTGGGTCTGGGGAAGTTTTTGGTGCATGACGGCTTCTAGTTTTTCATATGAAGAGTGTGATGAGATAACATGACAGTCAAGCTATGAATCACAGTTACAGTGAAGGGAAAACTGAAACAAACTCTTCCTCGTGGGCAGGTAGTTGGTTATTCCTCACCCTGCAATACTAAGATTTAGTAACAGAAATATTGAAAGTTGGGTCAGTGCTGCAGGCTTGGACAGAAACAGGACTAAGGACTGCCAAAGGAGCATTCTTTGTGTGAAGGTGTCTGAGCAAAGGGCCAATTCCAGGTGCGTGACAGCCAGAAACCAAACCCAAGTGTGGTCTCAAACCAGGACTTGTTTGCAAAGCCTATCTCCCTTATCTCAGAGATCCTGTGGTCAAGGCAGACAACACAAACACACGGCAGTGGACAGGAGAATTGATATATTACTTCACTTCTGTCCCTTTAGGACAGCTGAACTCTAAACTCTGACAGGCTTTAAACCACTACCTGTCTCAGACTGGATACAACAAGTATCCAACAACATGTAATGGCCAGCTGGACTGAAATTCCAGGGGGTTAAAGTTTACTGGATTTATGGACTAGTGATGGGGTGGGTACATGGGCTCAGACTGGTTCAGACTTCAGCAAGACAACACTGCAGAGGCCAGGCAAGTTCAAGCAGGACAAAGATGAACAGGCCAACAGCTGGACCTCTGAGGAGATAAGGGCAGGAAGAAACACTGACCATCCATTTCCACCAGCAGCTGGTTTAAGGTCTGCTCCTCCTCAGCGTTGGCAAAGCCAGACACGTTGGTGGAGCGCTTCTTGCCCACGGCGTCGATCTCGTCGATGTAGACGATGCAGGGAGCGCGAGCCTGCGCTTCCCGGAACAGGCTCCGCACACGAGCGGCTCCCAGGCCTGCAGGGAGGCACAAACTGTCAACCTGCTAGCTAAAGCTGACAGCAAAGCTGGAGAGCAGCACTACTGGCCCTCAATGAGACACCTGACACCAGACAAACCCTCCCAGAACTCCTGTTTAGTCCTTAGGCTCAGTGCGTCCTGGGGCTGGGTGTAACTGGGCTCCTAAACCTGCAGGGGCTCCTCCAGCTGCTGCAAGAGGAGCTTTGCTCCCAGCTCCTACCATGGCCTCCTGCTCCTCCCACAGCTCAGAGCAGAAATAGTCAACATCTTCCTGCATACTGACCCTCATCGGGTCTCAAGAGATCTGTGAGGAAGGAAGAAAAGGAGAAGGATGGAAATCCCAAGGCACAGAGAGGCCCTACTTTCCCCATCTGCATTTCCATACAAGGAAGGAAGCCTCAGTCAAGGGCTTTAATAATAGGTACAGGGAAGCCAGAGAGGATGCTTGCAGGTGAAGGACCACAGCTGCACTCTGTCAGAAAGCAGCAACCAGAAATGCACTTCACATACTACATAATTAAGGAACTGCATCACTGAAAACCTTTCATATCTTCAGTCTAAGTATCCAACTCATCCTCCCCGTGCCAAGCCCTGCCTTTTGCAGGAAGCCCAGCCAGCTCCACAATAGACAAAGAGAGCTCCCTCCGTTGCTCAGAGCACCTCACCTCCAATCACCTCCACGAACTCGGAGCCTGCCATGGCCAAAAATGGCACCTGGGCCTCTGTAGCCACGGCCTTGGCCAGCAAAGTCTTCCCACAGCCTGGTGGGCCCAGCAACAAGGCACCCTTGGGCACTTTGGCCCCGAGCTGGAGGTAGCGATCAGGATTCTGCAAGGACAACACAGCTCGCTCAGAGCCACAGCTCACACCAAGCACCTGCACCACAGTGGGGCTTCCCAGAGCTTCCCCAGAATGTTTTCAGCCTGGACAACTCTGAGCTGCCAACGGGAGCAGCTCCATCTGCATTCCCATTGTGGAACTGGAGATACAGAGCTTGTTTCAACAGAGGCTGCCCAGAACCATGAAGGATGAAGAGCAGAGCATCCCCACCCCAGGTCACCCCTCTATCCCAGAAGGAAGGCAGCAAACATTTGTTTTGTTCTACTTTTACATACCTTTAAATAATCCACAAATTCCTTGACTTCCATTTTTGCCTCATGCATTCCTGCTACATCCTTGAAGCCAATCCCTTTTCCAGATTTCCCATCCACAATGGTGAAACGAGCCATCTTCAGCTGGTTCTGGGGAAGGCAGAACAAGGACCAAACAACTTTGAACAAGGCAACAGTTTGGAAAGGTTGTTTGCTACATTTTGGGAGCCAGCCCAGCCCAGGGAGACAGCCCAGATGTCCCTACCAAACACCACAAAAGTCCCCACCAAAGCACTGGTGTTTAACGGATTTTTGCTCTGGAGAAAGTTCCCAGATGGATGGTTGACTCAAACTTTATTTATCCACATGTTGGGAAGAGACAGAATAAACTTGCAGTAATAGTCCCAAAACAATCCAGTTCAAACTCCATGTAGACCAGGCAGGAATGATTATTAAAAACATGCAGATGTCCAAAACCTGATTTGGGATCTCCTCCCTGATTTCTACATGCTCTGATTCTTAATACACGTGGGACAGTCACAGTTCCAAGGAATATGTGTTGATGGCAAATAACTGCCAATGGTAAATAATTACCAATACTTGTGAAAGCACAGACACTTTGCACAGTCTTTGATGTTGCTGCCGGTTTCTGCTGGAAACACCCCAGGCCAAAACTACAGGTTCTTAAACTGAACAGCCACCACCTTTCCATCTCCTGATGCATGTGAAGCCACAACGAGAGTCAAAACAAGAATTCAGTTAAACGTCCCACTCATAACTGCTCAGTGTGTTCTACTCAAAGCAGCTACTCAGGAGGTTTTTTTCCTTCAGAAGAAAGTTTATGGCTTCTGAGGCCTCAGAAACATCCAAAGGAAGAGTTAAACTCAGGGCCTGGCTGTCCCCACTTAAGCAAGGACACAATCTAGTCCTCAAGGCCTCATTACTCAACACTTCTTTAAAATATTCCTTTTCTCTGAGCAGCTGCATCCTTTTGTTCAAAGAGAATCTCAAAGCCAAAAGAGAACTGCGGAGGAGACTGAGTGGGAAATCCAACAAGGGACTGAATTCACTGTGTTTTCATCCCCAATCCCTGCGGTCAGGGACAGAGCACCCTGGGCTGATTCCTACAGCTTCATCAGCTGATCCAGGCCAGGGTGGGAGAGGGGAGGAGGAGGAGGAGGAGGAGGTTTGCCTGGTGTTGCAAGCGAGGCATGCGGCAGGAGCAGAACAGGCCAACACATAATGAACTCCAGAATCTGAACATATTTTATAAATTGAGAACTCATTTTGCAGAAAGCAGCAATTCCTACTTCTGGCTGTATGGGAGGCATGTTGGCAGGGCCCAGTGAAAAACACCATCTGCAGCTGCAGCTCATTAGCAAGCTTTGAAAACAGCAAACTGGACTGAAATTCCCTGAGCTCAGCCCTTCCTGCCATTGGGAAGGGAAGGGACCTCAGCTAAGGCCAGTTAAGGTACCAGCCAGGGAGATGATCAGCACAGGATGCAAGGTGTGGCAAGGCTGGAGAGTCCTTGGCACCAGTTCATTCTCATCCTGCACTGACTTTGCTGGGAAAAGGGGAGATCACCCAGCAGAAGCCAAGACTCCCTACAGGCTGCAAAACATGCTTAAAACCCAGGCTACTCACAAAGGCGTTGAAGCCTCCGGCCCTGCTCGCCACCCTGAAGAGGCGGAAGATGCTCCACAGCATGGACACGGCCACCAGTGTCACTATCAGGGAAAGGACATCACTGAAAGGACAAAGACAAGAACAAACTGAAGCATTCAGCTCCACCTGGTCAGTCTTACCAGACATGACTACTTCTAAAGGACATTTAGGGTACAGTGCAAATGAGCAGACGTGATTAAGAAGATGGAACTGTGCAGGTTTTTATACAGATATATAAAGCCCCTAACCCCAACCATTACATAACCTAAGAAGTTAAGCAGAGGACACTGGCAAACATTGCCTACAGCTGTGGAAGAAATTCGACCTCACCATCCACTTCAGAGGCATTTCTGCTTCTAAAACAAGCAGGACTTCCAGGCACTCAGATCACACGCGGAGCAGAATCCACTGGGGCTGGCAGTGCCTCCAAAGGGAGCTCACTGCAGAGGACAGTGTCTGGTAACAAGAGGGATTCCAACCCTCCTAATCTTGGCAGAAATCACCGTGTGGGTCTCCCATCAAGCAAGAGACTGCTTGATCCTACTTAGTCAAATTTCTCAGGAGTCCTTTATGCCAGGAAAAAAGTGCTCCAGCACCAACACTGTTGGTTTTCTGAATCCTCTGGAACACCCACTGCATTAGAAGGGAGATGGGGAGCTGACATGACACCCCAGGTCTAACACAGTTACAGGACAAACCTGCTGAGGACAAATACCCTGTGAGCTCTAAACAAAGGATGTCCCCAAGAGCAGGAAAAATGATCCTATGCCAGGTGACAGGCTGAGATTGGTGGGCCCCTGTTCTGCTGTATGTGCCTGAGGAACCATCCGGCCTCGCCACACTTCTGTGCTTATCTTTACACCAGGAACGTGTGTTCCACCTCTCACAAAGGGATGATTTACTGAAGCAAGGGACCAGCAGGAGCTCTATACCCAGCTGCATTTGTTTCTGCTCATTGAGAGATGCAATGGCAACACTGAAACCTGAAAGTCACCTTCAGTTTGTCTGCTCTGCAAACAGGATTAATTCTGAAACACCCCGAGCGCCCACAGCGTGGAGAGAGCTGAGCCCTGCAAAGGCTCTGCACCTCACAGACTCCAACTCCAGACTGAGACCAAATCCTCCAGACACGTCTTCTGAGAGACTTAACAGCCCATCACAGCTCTTAAAAAATGGTTTAAAATCTCTTTTGAGGAGCAGGGGAAACAGCTTGTGTTGGGGGCTGATTGTCTGTTCAGTCCTCTCTTCCTGTTACACGTAAGTCTGAAAAAATTGGCAAGTTCTGAACTTGAACTGGAGGTCTCATACTGCATGATTAGTCAAAAAAGCTTATCTCTGTATATTCAACTACATATTAAAAACATCCAAATGTTTATTGGAGGACAAAATCCAGCCCAGGTATCCATTCAGACACAAACTTCATGCTTTTGCAAGGTGTCTGGGAGGAGGAATTACAAACACTGGCCATCTCCAGTGGGAAAATCAAAGCATTATAACGAGGAAGGAAGGCTTAGTGCATCCCTAGCCTTCTCCACAGCCCAGGCTGTAACATCACTGGTTGCCAAGATTTCTATCACACTCTGCACTTGGATAGTTGATTATGAGAACAAAAAGTGCTCAGCTGAGCAAGAACTCAGTGACCCTGACCTGAAACATTTTGGTCTGTTGCATGTTGCAATTACAGAATTCTTAGGACCCTCAATTTCAAACATTATTGTACATCTAAAGCACCTTATCTTTCAGAAACATTCATTCAATGCTCCAAATCCAAGCTCACTTTTCTGTTCTGGATTTAGATTAACATTTAGCTGAAAGTCACTTTTTTTCCAAGCAAAGGATGCTGTCACCAATACAAGAGCAACAGTAAGAACACATTTATATCATACTTTCCATAAAAGCCAGGGTGTTTGTAGGAAATGGGGATTCTGTCTTTCTCATCAATATTCAGCTCATCCTCCACAGCTCTGAGCTTCTCTTCGAATTTGTCGATGTTTGCCACGCGCATGGTGTACAGCAGGGTCACGTTCTGGGGAGAGGCAAGCCACAGCAGCATGGGAATGTTATTTATTACATATCAATATCTGCAAGGAGCAGAGGGGCACAGCGTGGACAGGTCAGGTAAGAATTAGCCTCATGCTACACCCTTTGATCCTGCATCAATGAATTCGGGAGCACAGGACTGATGCCAGGGCTCTGAGTGAATTTAGGAAGCCTCCGGTCTTAGGAAAAAAGGCTGATGGAGATTGACAGAACACTCATGACTGAAACCCAAACAGCAGAAAGCTTCTGAAACAAAATCCAGTCCTAAGAGTTTACAATCTCCTGGATACCTTCTCCCATATCAGACTGAGCTGGTAGAAGAAAACTGAGTTTCTCCAGCATTTTAGACATACACACGATTTTTTTCCCCCAGGCCATTATTAATTATTTTTACAATTCAAACTGGAAGTCTCAGTTTCCAGTTGCTTGAAGCCCCCTGAACTTCAAATACAAGAAAGAAAAGAACTAAAGCAAGTTTACCAGCTGGACTTTCACTGACCACTGACTCAGTCACCTTCAGCAGTATTATCTAAGCTCATTCACAGCTGTAGGGAGTCACTCACAACTTGTCCATGTGGAGTTCCACCCGGGTGCAGATAAATCTCCACGATGTCACTCTCAGGCACCACCTCGATCCTCTGCACCTCCCCCTTGGCCAGCATCTCATTCACAAAGTAGTTCCAGGAGATGTTGGTCCCCTCCCTGTTCTCGCTGATCATGAAGCGAAGCATCAGCACCACGAAGGTGAGGATCAGCAGCGCCCGCAAACGCTCCAGGTGCATCTGGTTTTCCCTCCTCCTGCGTTTCTCCTCCTCTTTAGAAAAAAAAAAAGATACCAGAGGAAAAAGGATTAGTGTGCAATTGTGGAGTTTTCTGACCCAAAGGGATAATTAAACGGCAAAGATTAACACAATGGTACTTTTGAGGGGATTTTGTGCTGCATGTTTGGTTTCCCCTGAAGGACTGGGCTCCCATGGTCCTAGTGCACCAAACCCACGAAAATCCCACCAAATATCACTCTAGGCTAAAATGAGACACTCTCTTGCCTGGTCCCATTGGGCCAGAGGTCAAATAAAGCCACAGGACCCTTGTTGCTAAAAATCAAACTGCAGAATGACCACAACTCACTTTATATACAACATGGCTCCACAGTGGAAAATATTAGGAGTAATCCCAGTGTCCCTGGTAAATCCCACAGCACAATATTGTTTCCAGGTGAGCCCTGATCTCCTGGCACCTGCACCACACCTCCTGCAATGCTTCCACTACCTCAGTAAATACCTGCATTTGCAGAGAATGGGAGATAGCACGGAACACAAAGACACTGCAAATCCAACTGCCTTAACCAAATTCCCTGGATTTTCTCCCATACAACTCACCTCATGTTTCAGAGGGTTTGATAACTTGCCACATTAAGGATCTGTATCCAAGAGGGATTCCTATGCTGGATATGCTTTCCCACACTTTTATTGTACTACAGCCACACTGAAGCAATGACACATGGAAAAGGGATGTTTTACTTCAATTATTTGCCATCAAATATTTCTTCCAGTCTCACAACACTTCTTTTTCTTGCACTGCACAGGCAAATTTACAATTCTGTGGGCTGTAAAGGGCTGTTGCAGCACAGTTCAATGTCAGCTGCTGGCCAGTGTTTGAGTTGTTCAAATGACAACAAATATCTCCTCCTCTTTCCAGTCACATGTGAGTGTTCTCGATATATAATTTAGCACTTGCTCTTGATATACAATTTAACAGCAACAGCACCATGGCAGACATAAATACCCTTCCACACCCAGAAATAAATTCATTCTGTGCCACTGGGCTCTAATGCACCAGTGCTGCAGCCCAGATTTGATTTATTTGCAAATTCATAACAAATGTCCTGACACCAGCATTTATCACCGGTCACCAATTAGGCCCTACGCACGCTGCAACAAAACCCAGGGACAAACATATGACCCAGGCAGCTGCTAAAAAAAGTCCTCTGTCCTTCAGAGGCACAGCCTCATTTTTCACTGCTTCCCAGCCCTGCTCCACACTGAACAGGAAAGGCTTGTTCCTAAATAGAAACAATGCAGCTTGGTGGAGAAGTCATCATTTCAGAGGGCTGTGACAAGCTCAGGCTCCGTGTCCAGCCCATCCGCTTTGTTCTCTCCTGCCACCCCCTCACCAAGTGTTATCTGCTGCATCCCGCTTTGTTAGGACTAAGGAATTCATCCCAAGGCTGCAGGATGACATCCACTACAGTCTCATTAGGGAAAATGAAAATATCTGATAGAAGACTTAAGTCTGCACAACGTCCTGGAAAGCTGAGCTGGTTCTAAATAAAAAGATTTAACAGAGAAAAGAAACTACTTAAGAAAGTGAATCCTGACAGGAAAAGTCCATCTATGTTGTGCAAGTTCCTTAAAGGTGTCAGAGTCAACTCCTGCTAGAGCACTTTCCTCTATTCCATTTCAGACCGAGGCCCATAACCTGCTCTAAACACACAGAGTCAGGGGTATGATCACAAAAACATCACCCAGGCGAAAGCTGCCCATTAGACATCCTGACACAACTTCTCCCATTTCCAGGAATTAGGTCTTTCTAGGACCTTTAACCTGCAGCTGAATAATTTCAGGAGAGAACCCTCTTTCTAGAAAGTTGCAAGGCAACAGCAAGCTTTGCTCTAGTCTGCATTTAATCGAGTACAAAACCCATCTATTTCTCAGCTGCGGTGAAGCGTGACTGTCTGCACAGCCCAACATGCACACTGCACCACAAAGCCACCCCACAGCACTCAGGAAACGGGTCCCAGGGACTGATGTGACACTGCAAGCAGCAGCTGTGGGAATTCTTCCAGCTTCTGAGTCTCCACCAAGCAATGATCTGCCATTAACCTCAAATGTGAACTCTCTGATTAAAATCTTTGCAAGGGCTGCGGTGACAGTTTGAAGAGTTCTCTGTAATAATTACAGCAGAGACAAGTGCTCCCCTGGAGACACGGGGCAGCACTCCCCTCCCAAAGCCAGGCTGCCCATTAATCACAGGAGGAGAGGCCATGGAGCACACAGTGTGTTGCTGGTTACTGATTTGAACAGCTACAGCACTTCCAGGCGCCTGCTCAGTCATCCCCTGGCCTCGCACACCAATTCCACACTCCAATCCTTCCCAGGACTCTGAGACCTGCACTCACCCCCCACTGAACACTTCATCCCAGTTATCAAGGAAAAACCACTGCTCTAAGGACACTGCAGTGACACCAGCCAGGCTGTCAGCAGCAGCTGACCTCTGACTTCAAAAGCAAAAAATCCAAGAGGATTCAGTTATTAAGCATAACAAAGCAAAAGCCAAGTGCTCACACCATTTGATGATGCCCAGGTAAAGGTTTAGAAAATAAATTATAAAATTATATTACAGTCTGTAATGACATTAAGCGCCTCCCAACTTGCAGTACAAAGTTCTGGAGGCATGGCAGGGGGTTGGATGATTTTATGGGTCCTTCCAAACCAAGCCACTCTGTGACTGACAGGTTAAAACTCATTTTCAAAAAATTCTTTACATGCCTGGGGCTAAGGAAAGTAAGACATGGAAAAAACAGTATCTAGAAAGACTGATTTAAAAAAGAAAAAAAACAAGAAAAATTAGTAACACAGCTGAGAGCTCTTTAAGGAATTCATATCAAAGTTCTGTGATTCACTAGGAGGGTATCTCCATATTGAAGGTAAGTGAAATATAAGCAAATAAAACCAAATCCAGCTTAAATGACTGGGTTTAGTTAACATAAATTTATTAAGTCAAAATGCAGTACAACAAAACATCCCAAAAAAACCCCAGGTAATATTACTGTCCCCCTTCATAGAGGGGCAATGCCAAGGCAAACAGCAATGGGGAGATTTGCACAGGAGGCAAAGTGGCCCACAAAGAGTCACTTTCATGATCTTTCATCCCCTGATTAAATATCAGGGGAAATTCCTTCCTGTGAGGCTGGAGAGGCCCTGGCACAGCTGCCCAGAGAAGCGGTGGCTGCCCTTGGATCCCTGGAAGTGCCCAAGGCCAGGTTGGACAGGGCTTGGAGCAGCCTGGACAGAGGAAGGTGACCCTGCCATGGCAGGGTGGGACTGGATGGGCTTTAAGGTCCTTCCAACCCAAACCACTCCAGGATTTCTATCATCTGTCTTGTATCTTCCAGTCCTTCACCTAAACCAAAATACTCCTCCCAACTTGCTCTTATCTCCAGGCTTGTACAGAGGAAAGGTGCAGGTACAGGGAAGCAGGAAGGAGGATCTTCCTCCCTGTGTTTCAGTAAACCCCAGAATTTTTGGCACAAACATACCATCCTCCTCCTGTGGAGACTTCTTCTTGAATCCTCCACTCTTCTGGCTACGCCCCCGAGAGCTGGATGTAGCAAACCAGGAGGTGCTACCTGCAGGCAAGCAGAGGTCAGAGATTGTTTTGATGGCACAAGGGAAATAGTATGGAGGAATTTCTTTAGTACTGAACCACGGACACAATTCCCTAGGCACAGCCATGGCTAACACTGGCGTGGGCAGTTAGGAACAGCCTCACACCTGGGATTGGAAATGCTCATTCGAGGAAATATAGGTAATGGAATTAAATTAGGTTTCTCAGGAATGCTCCAGTAAAAGCCAAAAAAGGCTACAAACACAAAGTCAAACGACTCCAGTACTTCTTTAATCCCCTGAGCTCCTCATGGGAAGGTGCCACTGTTCATTCCTGGCACCAAACACAACCCTGGATCCCCGCAAACACCCCCGGCTCCCACATCCAGGAAGAGAACACCTTTGCTGCACCTTCAGGAATGCAGGGGGAAGGCGAGGAAAGGTCAATTCTCTTATGAAATCAGACCTTTTCCCTTCCTGCTCCTCGGGACTCACCCAGGAGATTCCAAAGTCTGACTGGGTCCCGAATTACGAGTTGTTTTGTCAGGAGACCTTGACGCGGTAGGGAAAGTGTTGGTGCCAGGAGGCTCTGAGGAAGGAGAGAAAGAAAAACAAGACAACAATTGGAAAAGTAATGTGGCTACTGAAGCTTTGTGTGCCTCCCTGAGACTCGGATTCCTGAGCAGGGAAATGCTGTGGGTGAGTGTCAGGACAGCAGCTGGGAGCCCTGGATGGGATTCCTGGTTGGGCACTTCCCACCTGACTTGGGAAATGTTTATTATCCAGAGCAAAGAAAGGACAAGTAGAAATAGACAACCCATGCTCCAAACTCTTAATAGCTCATCTTTTTCTCCCATGTGTCTGTTTTTTTGTTCTAAAGGTATGTTGGAAAGCAGTTCTTAGAATGTAAAGCCCCTGGATCCCTGGAAGTATCTGGACAGGACTTGGAACAACCTGGGATAGTGGAAAGTGTCCCTGCCCATGGCAGGGGATAAGAATAAAATCCCTTCCCACACAAATCATTCCATTATTTCCACGGAGTTTCCCAAGTCAGTGCCCAACAACGACGACACGACGGACTTTGTGGACAGCACAACCACAGGTCCCTCCCGAACAGCCCGAACGCCCCTCTCCCCCGGTGCCCCCGGTGCCCGGTGAGGCCCCGCCACCGCCCCGTTACCTGCAGGCCGCGAACCCCGCCGAGGGCACGGCCGCGGGGCCGGGTCCAGGCGGCGGCGGGCGGCCGCCAGAAGGCGCGGCGGCCGCGGAGAAGCCCCATCCGCAGCAGCAGCGCCATGTCCGCCGCTCCCGCTCCTCGGAGGCCTCAGAGGCCGCGCCGGCGGGACGAGCCCGGGCCGGGCCGCGGCGGCTCCGCCGTTACCAGAACCGCGGCCTCGGTAGGGCCGGAAGCTCCCGGTGAGGGCCGGGCGGCCATCTTGGAAGCGGGGGCGCGCGCCGCCCT
>JAYDZK010000028.1:19770721-19827236 GCA_034509185.1 Euphonia xanthogaster | reverse complement strand
GATTCTCTGCTGCTGTGGAATGCAACAGGTGCATCTGTGATTGCTCTCATGTGGCTGTTTTTAATTAATGGCCAATCACAGTCCGGCTGGCTCGGACTCTGGTCAGTCACAAGATTTTATTGTCATTCTTCTCCCTTCCTTTGCAAGCCTTCTGATGAAATCTTCTATTCTTTTAGTAAGTTTTATTATGTCATTTCTTTTAATATAATATATATCATAAAATAATAAATCATCCTTCTTTAACGTGGAGTCAAGATTCTCATCTCTTCCCTTGTCCTGGGACCCCTGTGAACACCACAATACACCACTAGTGACTGGCTCCAACTCAGCCTCATGCTGCTGGTCACACCTGAGCTCAGCCACTTTTCAGTCCCTCTCACAGCCTGTACTTCACCAGTTTGTCCAGAGGGATGCTATGGGTGACAGCATCAAAAGCTTTACTAAAGCTGAGATCAAGCACCACTGCTCTCCCCTAATTCCCCAAGATTTTCATCACAGAAGGCCAACCCAGCACCCCTGCCCATGTTTTCCCTGGTCTTCCTTTCTCTCACCTATCTGCAGAAGCACTTCCCGACTTCCCTGTCTTTCACCAGGGCCAGCTCCAGACGAGCCTTGTGTCTCCTGATATTCCCCCAGGTCAGCTGTTCCTGCTTCCAGCCCTCACATATTGCACAAATCCTTTCCATTTCTTTCTTCAGAACCCCTTGCTCACCCGTGCAGGCCTCTTGCCACTTCCTGCATGTCAGGATGGACCATTCCTGAACCTGGAGACTGCAAGCCTTGAAAAATCAGCCAGCTTTCCTGACTCCTTTTCACTTCTCCCAACCTACTTTAGAACTCCTGTAAGCCAGTAGAATTCAGAATTTATATATGAAATATTCAAATTCAGTTCCGTCCACAGAAATGCTCTCCCCTGTTGTAGGTACTGGAGAGCCTGGACTTCAGCTTCCAAGGAAATCTGGCCCTGTCTAAACTCACAGCAAAGTGACATGGCTAAGTAAAGAGCTACCTGTGAATATTTACACATTAGACGCCTACTTAGAGATTTAACTCCCCACTGGATTCTCTTTGGACTTAAAAATAAGCATAAATGCATTTCTGAGTCTGACCTTTGATCAAAACATTCGAGATCCACGTGTAAATCACTCAGCTGGGATTTTTCCTTCTCATGTGTTAAATCACTGCAGCACAACCTAATGCAAGCACTCCCCTAATTGCACAAAAGCCCTTTTGGAATCTCTCACTGTATTCACCAAGAAAAGGGTTCTTCAATGCTGCCTTGAAAAAAAAAACCAACAAAGCAACTAACACAACCCACAAAACTTATCTTTTGAAAACTAGCTAAAAGAATTAGTTTAGTTGTTGGGGGCTTTAAAATTTACTTCTGCTTAAAAAAAATACTAGAGCCTTTGTTTGCAGATGAATGTAACCTCTTCTGTAATTATATCCATGAAAATAAGGGCAGCTTTTACCAAACCAATGATGAAACTCTCTACTGTGCTTTCTCTGTAAGGTTAAGAGTGAAGCACAGAGTTGGTACTGAGCTGGTGCCTGCACATCCCCTGCTTCTCCCTCTGGTGCCTTTGGCAGATGAAGGATTTTATAATTCCTCCAGAGGAGCTAATTGTCCCTCTTGGAGAAGGAATCATTGTTGATCCTCAATTACAGCAGACTGTGCCTCACTCTGGTACCAGTCACAAAACATCTCCTCTGGTTGTCTCCCACCGCTGCAAGAGAGACCTTTCTTCAAGCAAAGCAAAAAATAAAAAAACCCAGCCCTGAAAAGATCACTCAGAATGGTTGTTCCCCATTGGTTTGGAGCTGGTGGAGCCACAGCTTTTATCCAGCAGTGGAGCCAGTGACTCAGGCTGGCAGGAATTGCCGTGCAGGGAGGAACATGCATCCCTTCCCTGGCCCAGCAGCCACAGGAGTGGCCAAGGAGGAGCTGCTGCTCCCTGTCCTCTGCAGCCAGGCTGAGATCCCAGCCAGCATCCAGCCCTTCAGAGCTGGCAGCAGGAGCACCTCCAGCTCAGCCCTGAAATCCTGGCTGTCCCCAGGCTCCAAACTCTCTGTCCCCTGCACTTGCCACCACTTCATGACCTGATCCCAGAGCTCTCTCACAGAAGAACATCTGCACTATTTGCCTCCTGTGGTGGACTGTCACCTGTTCTGATCTCTGTTCTCCAGCCTGCACAGAACATCCTTATCTCCTTCTTCCCTCCTTTTGATGCTTCCAAGCTTGTGCCCTGCCCTGGGCTGCAGGATGAGCACAAACGTGCAACTCTTTGCTCCCCAGTGGTCACACTGGGCCTGGAGTCAGTCTTACTTAATTCAGACCCTGAGACAACACCTACTTTGTTGACTTAAGTCAGCTGTTTGGTGAGAAACTGGAAGCTGCATGGTCCAAAAAATGAAAATAGCAATTGATTTGCCGGCTAATTGGACACTTTTGGACAACATTTGGGCACTTTTTCTGGCTGGAAGCTATTCTTTTGGGGGAACACTAGTGTTGCAGCAGGAAAGGATGCAGGAAGAACTGAGCCAGCAGCACATCCAGCTCCCAGACCTTCCTTCAAAGCAGGAATTAACTCCACTCTTTGGGGAGATTTTTTTACACATGGCTGTCACCTGGGCGTGCAGCTCTTGTCTCTGGAGAAGGGCACTCATTCATCTCACTGCATTGTGGCTGCACTCCCAATCTAATTTACAAGCAAAACTGAAGTCATGACCTAACATTCCCTCAAAGTGCCCCATCATTTGGTTGCCTGATCAAAATGAAAATGGCTCAAATTAAAAACAAAGTGAGTTTATACCACTTCCAGCCCAGCTCTGGTGCTGGCAGTTCTGGACCAACAGACATTGCCTTGAAATGACAAAACCCCAGAAACACTCAGGGGGATGCAAATACACAGACATAAGCTTCATAATAAAAGTGAAATAATGCATTTCTCAGAAACTTAAGCAAATATTACCATATATCTGCCAGAACTCTCAGCAGCCTCCCTCTTTTTTCTTTTTTTTGGGGTTTTGTTTTTTTGGGGTTTTTTTTGTTTGTTTGTTTTTGTTTTTTTGGTGGTTTTTTTTGTTTTTTTTTTTAATCAAAGCTCTCTCTTACCTTTTCCACACTGTATGGGAGCATTAAGTTAGAATCTCCCCAAGTGCACACTGGAGAGCCCCCAGTTGCAGTTGGCACTCCCAGAGGGACTGGCCCGCTGAAGAGCTGCTCCTCCACACACACACTGCACGTCTCTTCCTCTCTGCTTTCAAATATCACAGCCAAGTTCACAGCAACCTTGAGGACCAGAGCAGCCAAGTCCTCTAACTAAGATACTTTGCCAGGAAAAAAGAAACAAAGTCCTCCTCCCTCATCTCAAAATGCACTTTTTCTCTGACCTTACAATAATCTAACCCCAGGTTTCCCAATTCTGCCAGTCCAACCAAGCAAAACACCCAGTGACTTCAAAGGAAGCTCTGCCACAAAGGAGTCCAGGATTTGTCCTTCAGCTCAGGGTTTTGTTTTGGGGGTTCATTTACTTCCCTCTGGTGAGTTACAGAAGTCAGTCAGTCAGAGTGAGATGTGGTGTCCGGCCAGGGCCAGGCCACCACATGGGTCTGAGCTGCTCCCTGCTCCTCCTGCCACCCCCATGGGGAAGTCCGACAAAGCCCCTGGAGGTGGGAACAGGGTGGGAAGCAGGGAAAAGCAGAGCTTCACACACTTGGCACACCAGGAAGCTGATTTGCAAGTCTGCACTTGGCACAACTTCAGAGTGTTTTCTTTGGGGCGGGCTCTGTGGATCACCTCTTTCTGAGCTGGTTCTCCACCAGCCTGGATTCCTCCCAGGTGGGAAAGGGGGCTGGGAAAGCCTTTTCCCAAGAGAGCCACCATCACTGTGCTCTTGCACGGCATGCAAGGCTGTTCCAGCCTAAGCCAAGCCATCCCTTCTCTTAATACATTTTCTTAATAGGTCAGGGAGGTTTCTTGGGTTAACTTTAAAAGGTGTGGTCTGGCACTCCAATCATTCCACCCCATGTGGAATTGCCCCACTGCTCTCAGGCAGTGTGGGATTTGGTGAGTGAATTGCCACATCTGCACTCTGCCAGAAACTCCTGCAAGGGGCAAACCTCATCCATGCTGGGCTCAAAGCCCCAGGCCCAAACCTGCTGGAACCCTGGCTACTGAGAATTTCAGATTTCTGTGCTGCCAGGCACTGACCCCCCAGAGGACACTGCATTTGACCTGAGGCTGTGGAGAAGGCTTCCAAAACTGAATAACAGAACTAAGATTATGGGTGTGTAGTTTAAATAGGAATGTGTAACATCACATGGTAGAAAACTTGGAGTTTAAGGTTTTAGAATATAGTAATGGATATAAAACAAAATGCTGTGGATTTGAGCTCTTCCCTCTCTCTGAACTGGGCAGGGACCAGCTGCAGGTGTTGCTGGTGTGGCTGCCCCACTCTCCATGAACAGCCAACCCCCCAGCACTGTCACTCCCAGCACCCTCACACAGGACTGGCTCCCTCAAAACCAACACACGGAAAGACTGGGAGATTCTCTTTCCAGCAAAGCAAAACAAGCTTTTTTCTAATTGTTTGTGAAACAGCATCTGAGTCTAGCACCTGGTGACTGCCAAGGTTTCATAAAAAGACATTAAGGAAAAATAGGCTGGACCTTATATTGTGCTGTAAAAGAAGAAAAAGGCAACCAAAGGAATAAAATGCAAGGGTCCTCAGAGTCCCAGCACCTCACTGAGCACAGGCAGCACCAGGGGGATCTCTAGACCACAAACAACTGCAGTTCATGTGCATCACCCCTGACTGTGCCTGGAGCTGAGCTGTACACCTCTCCAGCCTTAGCTCTGGATTCCTTTAAGGACGCCTGCTCTGGGCACATGACAAGAGGAAAAGCAGAGGATGCACAGCTCACATCTGGACACAGCCTCCAATGCCACCCACTCGTGCTCCACCCCACCCTGAGAGCAGAGCAGTGTGGGAACTCTGTGCCCAGAAGTGACTTGGCACAAGCTGAAGAGGTCACAGGCCACAGCCCTGTCCCACACCACTGCCTCCACCTGCTCACAGTCACCAATTTCCTGCAGACTGTGACACAAGTATTTACCTGTTGCAGTGCCAAGCTCCCAGGCAAAGAGCAGGAGGCTTCTACAGCCCCAGCAGAAAGCAGGGACACCTGGGACCACTCCATGGTGGGCATGGCCAGGAGGGGCCAGGCAGAGAAACACGGCCAGGGAAAAGCACTGGTGTGAATTTACTCATTGCCTGATCTCTGTGGTGGAACGAAAACAGCTCCAGATCACTCCCAGCTGTCAGAAACAAGTCCATCATGCCACCCATGACTTCAACAGGACTGTCACTCAGGAGGCAGCACTGGCTTTATCAGATGTGCTCCACCTTCTAAATAAAACAGCAAGAATTCTAAATACCTTGCATGAATTTTATTTTGAGATGTCCTGAGGGTTCCCCCCAGCCTGAGCTGAGCCACAAAGGTCTGCACCCAAGTCATGGGGGCTTCCAGGACAGCAAGTGTAGCACTTGCTCTGCACCACTGCAGCTCTGCAGGGCTGCACTGCCAAGGCCCAGCCCTGCTCTGGCCAGGAACAGGTACAGCAGGCCAAAAGACTTTGCAAGACAACCAGCTACTGACATACACTTCAAAAAAATTACATGCTTATTTCTGAAACCAGCTCCAAATATGGACTCTAACACACTTGATTGGTGTGCAGGTCTGTTTTCTATTGAGTGTTTAGATTTGGGAAACATGGCTTTGATTAAAAATGGGCAACCCACCAACTGCAGAAAATTTTCACATAACTGCCTGGCAAAAACAAAACAAAACAAAAAAAAAATGGAGCTGCAACAGTTATTGCCATTCATCAAAACCTCTGCCTTGCTCCCTGAGGAATTGCCAGGTTGCCTCACCTACACCTGAGAATGCACCTACACCTGGGATGCTCAAGGTTAACAGCAACTGCCATAACACAGAGGAACACAGAGAATCCAAGATTTTACCAGTTACAGCTCTTTCCACTGCCTGCTATACAGTTGTGGTGCCTTAGCTGAGACTGCACTCCAGTATCTTTTGCTTCTTCCCTTTTTCTTGAAACAAGCCAATAATCACCATTCCCTTTGAAGCAGCAGCACTATGGAGAGAAGGGAAGGGACAGGTGAGAGCATGCACAGACAGGGCCTGATCCTGCTGCAGTTCCTGCTGGTGACAAGAACAGGCAGGGCAGCAGGAGCAGCACACAGCCAGGCCAACACACTTCTGTGAGCAGGGCAACCCAGAGGTAAGCGACAAAGTTTATCCACTATCCCCTTGCTCAGAACCACTCTGTCAGTGATTATTTTCCAGTCATTCAATATTTGACCAAAACACATGGATTTAGCAGGAATTTCTCACCAGCAAAACACAGAAAACCAAGATCCTGCTCTGACACTACTGAAGGCAATGTCACATCCACAAGAGCAAGAGAGCAGAACAGCCACAGCAGCAGAGCACTTGCCTGGCTCAGTTCAGCCAAGCCCATGCTTGATTTAGCACGGTCACTATCACCCCTCTCCCACCTGGGCACAAACCCCTTCCTTCCAAAGGTTTCCAACCCACACATGCTGCAGTTTTGCCCTTGCCAGAGACACACACAGAAAGGAGCTTCAAAGGAGTGGCACAGAGATTTGGGACATCCCTGAACCGTGCTTCACCAGCACCTGACCCAAGCACAGACCCCATCGGGAGGGGCCCTGCCTGGTGCCCCCCTGGGGCAGTGCCAGCACAGAGGGACTCTCAGAGGTGCAGCAGGACCACCCGGCCCTGCCCAGGAGCCACAGCACAGAGGAAGGTCTGTGCCATGACCACCAGAACAAAAGGGTACTTCCCATGCCTGGGAGAGGCCACAGGCTCTCCACAGACCACAGGAAATATGATCCAAGCCAGCTGGAGCATCTAAACATGCACAGCTGTCAAACTGCATTTAGGAATGGCTTTTTGTTTCTCTTTATTTTAACTTTGAAATTCTCTAATTTTTTCAACTGACCACATTAAAGGAAGAAAACATCTTGTTTTCTCTTTCCAGGAGTTCTGAGGTGGCAGCAGTGAAACAGTTCACCAATTAAATAAATGTTTGGATGGCTGGGAAACAATGAAAGTCCCTAGCAGTTCTTCCACAACAGCCACCTACTTTTCCAAAAAACTATAAATACATTCTGAACTGAAATGAGCTTTGTTCAGCCAAATTCTCAAAAGAGCAATATTACACATGAGACATGACCTTTTGTAACCTATTAAATGCCTCCTGGTTGTCCATTTGTTGCACTCCCTACTTCTTACAACCTCTGATACTGACACTTTACCACTGCACCCTGCCTTCCCTGCAGTTCACTCCCAAACACACATCCACCCTCACAGGGCACCCAAGGCACTTGGCTGCTGCTGCCTGCAATTAAAGACTTCACAATTAAGGCTGGAGATCATCTCCTGGGGGACATCATTAAGTATCTGTCCTGTCACTGCAACCCAATCCCTCTTTCCAAGTCACTTGATTTCCCATCCCTGGCACCTGAGGACCCCAATTCTCTGCTCAAAGCCCATCAGGGGTCCCTGAGCCCAGCTGCACAAGGGCACCACCAGGGCAGCTCAGCCCTGCTGGGCAGCACCAGCCCCAGATGGTTTTTCACCAGGCCAGGCAGAGCTGCCACTGGAGCCCCTTCCCTAGCAGCAGAGGGTGGGACAGACAGTGGGACAGTGCCCCCTGTGCCCCACAGAGAAGAGAGGCTCAAACCCCACTGCCCACAGGTTTTCATGCAAAGCCTGCCCATAAGAACTTCTCCAGCATCTCAGATTTGGAAATAGGTGTCACCCTATATATAATGACAGATGTATATATAACCCTAAATATAAAATAAATAACACATATATAACCCTATATATATAATAAATCATACATCTATAACCCTAGATATAATAAATCATTCATATATCACCCTATATATGAGATAAATAACACATATATCACTCTCTCTATATAATAACACATATATAACCCTATATATAAAATAAATAACACATATAAAACCTTATCTATAATAAGTAACACATATATAACCCTATATATAATAAGTAACACATATATAACCCTATATATAATAAGTAACACATATATAACCCTATATAGATAAGAAATAAGACATGTGTCACCCTGTATACACTAAATCCTCCCCCCCAGCTGAGTCCCTGTGCAAGCCCCTCTGCATTGTGCACAGGAATTCCCAGCTGAGCCTCAGTGAGTGCTCGTGCTCTGGGTGCAGGATCTCCCTTCATCAGTCACTGGCCTTCTCTTACAAGTTTGCTGGAACCATAAATGTGACTTTAGAGATTTAGTAAAAACTGCTCCAAAAACAAGGAATGAAGTTTCAGACAATGTGAAACACTCCAGCTGGAAGAGATACAGGACTTGCTTGGCTGCTTTTTGTGCTCAGTCTCAGCACAGTAACAAACAAGGCTATGCTGACAGGGAGCCAGAACAAGCCAGTGAGGCTAACCAGGAGAGATAACACACCACAGAATGGAGCTATCTGCTCCAGTGGGAAAAAAAAAAAGGCAGAAAACCCACTTCCAGAGAAAGCACCCACACAGGCACATGGAAAAGTCATATAAAAGTCCAGCCAAACAGCACGTTTATTGGTTGATCATGGGCACATTTGCTAATTCTGTTCAGAGCTGAAGGTTAATAAGCAGCAGGAATCCTGCTGCCAGCCCCAGGAGCTGTCACACCCCTGGAGCAGCTCCAAGCACTGCCTCATCACAGCCCCAGGTAAGATGGTCCTGTCAGGACCTGAACCCTTCAGGCAGCTGAACAGAGCCCTCCAAAGTGAGCCCTTCCAAGCTCATAATAAACCTTACAGATACCATGCACATTCCTGCCTCCCATCCTTCTGGCTCTTCAGCTTTGCTTTATTTCACACATCCCACCCCTCTCACAGAGGGGGCACTTTGTCCAGGATGGGCACAGAGATCAACCACCACATGACACTCTAACACACTCACTTCCTCCAGCCACAGAACAGGAAACTATTGAACAATCATATTGACTATTTAACAATTATACTAACAATCAACCAGACTCTGCCAACATGCAGTGAGATATTTGGGGCATATGATGTAGGTAGAAGGCCAAGTGTAGAGCTTATTATATACATGCATAAATGTTCTGATCTTAGTAAAACTACCTGGCTTATCACTGTCAGTTTATTTTCTTTCCATTGCTGAACAGTCCTATTACATACCTGAAAATTACTTTGCCAAGTTTGGGGCATTTTTAAAATAATCATATTAGCAATTTTAAAAAATAATCACTTTAGGATTAGGCAAAATCTCTTCCTTTGAGAGTGTTTTCTAAGCACCCAATATCCACACAGGTAAGGGCCACTTGCATCCTAATTCATTAACTGTGAATATTAAGGATTTCAGCCTAGACCTGCTGCCATGAAGCCATCAGTGGTAGCACACAAACTTGTACCATTTACACATTTCAGATGTAAAAATTACACAACTTCAGGGATGTTTTCCACTGAAAAAAAATCAACTTCAATCAAATTATAAAACCAGCTACTTTGGCAGTTGGCTGTTCCTCCATAGCAGGGCAGCATTTCTGTTCTGCAAACTGAGCCCATGAAAGTCACTAAACTGGGATTGGCTCCCATTCTCACACCACCACGTATGAACCCCCAGTGAGTGACTGGAGCTCAAACAGGACATTCACACCCAAAAATCTCTGAGGAGGATGCAGCATGGAGGTGAGAGAAACAACTGCCAGTGCAAGTTCCACTCTGCCACAGAACCTTTTTTGACTTCCAGTGTTGCTCAGGATGCCTCCCTGACCCACCTGAGAGAGCAGAGCTGATCGGGTTGGGGTTTTTTGGGGGGAGGAGGTGGGCAAAGGAGGAAGGGTATGTTTAAAAACCTGATATTACTTCTGGGATTTATCCTTGAGGGAAGCACCACAGCCTTGGCCTGGAGCTTGTGACAGCCCTAAAAGCTGAGCAGGAGCAATGAATTGCTCAGCGTTTCTCACAGCATTCCCACTCCAAACCCAACTGCAGCACAGGCTCCCCTCAGCCCCTGCCAACATTCCTGAGCCTGCTGCAGAGCCTGGCCCCAAAGCCTGCTGGGCACTCTCAGGAGCATCCCCAAACCTGGGGCAGCACAGCAGTGCTCATGCCTGCACCAGCCCTTGTCCTGCAGACACAAACCTCTGTCCTGCAACCCCCACCCTGGCACCCCCAGTCAAACACGTGGCAGTTCTTTGGAATGAGGGTTTTCTCCTTTCCCTCTTACACACAGTGCTTTTACTTTCAACAGAGCAATAAAAAGAAACAAAAAGACCATTTGCTATGAAACAATATCCCATCCTCAGCCAAGTGTCTGAAGATAAGAAAAAGTTTGTCCCCATTCATAACACAGGCTTCCATCCAAGTCACAGCCACCCAAATTCCCATTTCATGTTAATTGTACATGCTACATTATCTAGTGCCCAATAAAACAAAACCACACACACTCCACAACTCTCCCCTGCTGTTGTTATATCAATCCCCAACTTCCAGGAGGGTCCTAAGGATGTGCATGGCTTGCAGGGACTGCAAGAAGCCATCTCAGGAGCATCCCTCACAGCACATTCAATGCCACAGACAACATTCCCTCTTCCCAGCCCTGTACACTGGTGTTATCCCACACTTTTTCCATGTTAATTCCTTCTACTTTCCCTCCCCCACCTTCCTCCCTTTGGATGATGTTCCAGCTACAGACTCTGACCATGATTTCCTGCTCACTGAGGGGACAGGCTCCTGGTGGCCCCGAGGATGCTGCCACCCCACAGGGACCCCAGCAGCTCCCATGCAGCTCCTCCTGCCCCTTCCCCCTGATCCCACACCTCCTTTGAGCCTTTCCTGCTCTTTGGCCAGAAAGGCCTGACCACTCTCAAAGCAGTTTCAGCAACATATTTTCCAGCTGCAATGGGGAGATTATAAAATCCAGAGCTCTGAGGCACACAGCCTCATGGGGCACTTCAGGGACCCCTCCCCATGTGAGTTTAGTTCTGTTTAAGTGTTTGCCATTCAAAGGCAATTTTTCCCAGCCAACCTCAACTGCAAATGCTGAAGGACATCAACTGCTTACCAACACTGAATTAATTTCTAAGCCCAGCAAAAGAAAAATATAATTACTGGACAATAAACCTCTGCTTATCCCCTCAAATGATATGATGTATCAACCAGTGCCTTTACTTTGATGGAAACAGGAAAGAACTAATATTCCACAAAGAAACCTTCAGGAATTCCTAGGACTGAAAACAACTCCATAGCAAATCTCTAAAGCGTTCTGCTCACCAACTGCAGGATCATCTAAATTTCATTCAAATTTTCAAATTTCATCTCTGTGCAATACAGCTTTTAGAGATTTACCACTGTTACCTGTCTTAATTTTGATCTCACGTGCATAAACACCCTCCATCACATCAACCTGCACACACAGAACAAGCACAAACATACAGCTCTGAATTCATGAGCATATTGCAGGGCTCAAATCCAGATTTGGATTTTGTGTGGGGATGACCACACACAAAAAGGGCAGAAAGGGCCTGGATGGGTCTAGAGATTTATTTCCTCCCTTCACCCAGTCTTCCCTTCCCTCACCTCCCAAGCCAAAGGCTTCTGAGCACCACGTTATGAGCACTATTTCTTGGTGGTGCTCCAGGAAACATGTGCTGGTACTGCTGGATGACTTTCTGGGAAGAGAGAGCTCTCACAAGTCAAGGCTACTCACCAGGGCTGTGCTGAACTGAGGAATGTATTATTAACAGAATCCAGGCTCTGTGTCTCCCCTGAGACACCCCTGCTTCCCCTGGCAAAGCTCCTTCAGGTCCCCTGGCTCTTCCTGCAGGATGAGCTCAGAGCTGCCCGTGGAAGGCAGGGAAGGTGGCAGCTCTGGGACAGATCCCTTGTTCTCACTGGAAAGCACCACACGTGTCTGGACTCTGTTCTGCATCTCAGCTGTGGGCAGGGTGGGTGAGCTGGCAGCCAGGGCTGGGGGAGGCTCTGGGTGTGCAGGGATGGGGAGAAGCACCCTCACAGAGGGCACTGCCTGCACAGGGGAGCTGGAGGACGAGGCAGAGCTGCAGCCTTGCTTGTCTCTCTGGACCTGGCACGGGCAGGCAGCTGCACTCCCCGCCTCCCCAGGATCAGGCACCTCCTGCAGCTTTAGGAGAGGACAGTGTGACAGCTCAGTCACTTCTTGTGCTGGATTCCATCATCATGGCCAAGGTGAGCACAGCCCTGGCTGGGGGATGGCTGCAGCACAGCAGGGGCTGCCAGCAGTGTGTGCCTGCAGCCCTGCCAGCAGTGTGTGCCTGCAGCCCCCGTGCCAGCAGTGTGTGCCTGCAGCCCCCGTGCCAGCAGTGTCTGCCAGCAGTGTGTGCCTGCAGCCCTGCCAGCAGTGTGTGCCTGCAGCCCCCGTGCCAGCAGTGTCTGCCAGCAGTGTGTGCCTGCAGCCCCCGTGCCAGCAGTGTGTGCCTGCAGCCCCCGTGCCAGCAGTGTGTGCCTGCAGTGTGTGCCTGCAGCCCCCGTGCCAGCAGTGTGTGCCTGCAGCCCTGCACTGCTGACAACACTCCAGCAGAGAGATCTGCTGCACAAATAGCAGCCAAACAGCCTAAGGGCTCAACATGGACCTTTCCCTGCCTGGCAGGTGACAAGGTTTACGGTCAGTCCCACAAGGATGCGTGACTTGCATGGGTGTGCCAAAACACAGCTTTAACCTCAGGCTTTTCCAACACCTAGACACCAGACTGAAGTATTCTGCAAAGAAAACAGATTTTAAGACAGCGCCTGAGCTCATGACTTTCCAACACCCACCAATGTCCTGCTAACATCTCAGGATGAACACTCCATTTAAAAAACATTCCTGAAACAACTTTTACCTCACCTCATATCAATGCTAAGCTCAAAAGAGTTATGAAAATGAGTGGAAGTACTTTTTTAATACCTCACTTCTCAGCATCTGCCACTAAACCAAGCACATTTACCAAACTGTCATACCTTGACAGGGGGTCTCAGAGGGTTGAGGAGGAAGAGGTTTGGACAGGGAATGCACAAGAAGCCGCTACAAGGGAACGAAGTCTCACAGCTTTACTCAATTCAGCTGCTGCCAAAAGAAGGGTCTTGGCTTCCTGGAGCCCTGTCTGCACCCTCTGCCTTGGGTCAGCTCCAGCCATCTCTTTGACAAAGATGAGGTGGAGCAACTCACCAATCCAGCCCCAAACAACCTTCCCTCTTCTCCCTCCTTCTCTGCAGGCTTTGTTTCTGTCAGATCAGTGAGTGCAGGTGGATGCAAGGTGTTGGTGGGAGCACGTGGAAGTGGAATGGTGCTGTGCCTCACCTGTTCAACTGGGCAGATGCAGAGCCTTTCTTTTGGCAGCACTGGCATCTTTACTCAGATTAAACCAAGGGTAGGAGGGCATCTTCCTTCTCTCTCCAGATGCACTGCAGCCTGGGAGAAGGAAGGGCAGGGTGGAGAAGCTGGAGCAGTAAAACAAAGCACCCAGCACAGCACAGCACTGTCAGGGCCTGCAGAGCAGCAGAGGCAGACAGCTGGGAGTGCACCAGACCTGAGGGCTTGCACCCTGCTTGGCCTGGCACCCCCAGAGCCTCTCTGGAGATCAGACCCTGCCCTTCTCCCCCATCTCGTATTTATCTGTCCCAGACTGTGGCTCCCTCCTGAAGCAGAGCAGGGAGGGGTGGGAAAGCAGCCAGGGCCTGCCAGCACCAGCACCCTTGGGGGAACACTCACACAAACTGACCCACAGCCAGCATGGAGGCAGGGTAGGGCTGCTCCTCCTCCAAGCAGAGCTGGCTAGTCCTTTGACCAGTTCCAAAATAGCACCTTGCTCAATTTTTAATTTTACTGGGGGTGTGGGGGCAGACAACAACAACATGATGACAGGACACAGAGCACAGTAAATACCTGGTGCCCTCACATCAGCATTTACTCATTAGACAATTGAGCTCATCTAATTAAGGAGTAAAGAATCTCTGTCCCCTCTACCTTGTTGGACCTATTGCCTCAACACTTCTGCTCTCCACAGGCACCAAAGAACACCCACCACTGCCTCTGGAGTGTGCCACTCACCAGGGCTATGCAGACACCTCACAGCTGCAGCATGCACAAACTGCAATGAAAACCAAGGCATTTTCCTTGATTCCTTTTATTAAGACACCCTCAGGTAAGTCAAACAAAAGCCAGACTTTTCCCTATTCTGTTCTCACTCTCCTTCACTCGGACCCAACAGCCTGTGGTCAGCCCTGTCAGCCTCTCCTGCACTGGCTCAGCCAAAGCCCAGCATTCACCCACATGGATCGTCTGAAGCAAAACTGTGGAAAGGTGGGATCAAATCCACCAAGATTTATCAAAACCTCAGCAGCTCACAGAAATCAACTTTTCTCTTCCAGAGCAGCCCAGTTTTCTGGGTTTCATCTGCTTCCAGGGTGAAAGTCACAGTAGTGGTCCTTGGTACTGCCACAGCAGGAGCCTCCAGAGCAGCACGGAGCTGCCCAGGCCCAGGCACTGCCCAGCCTGCACTGGGGGCATCTCCCGAGGCCAGGGCACGCAGCAAGCAGGGGCACCTGCCACAGCCAAACTGAGAAACACAAAAATCTATCCCCAACACAGATCCCCACATTTGCTCCTGGAGCCCCTGACTGCACCCTCAGCTTTCCCGGGCCACAGGAAACACCTCCCTGAGGCTCTTACTCTTATATTTTATTCCTCAGTCTCCCACTGCAGACCGTGGGAATGTTGAAGGTAACATTTCCTGCAGTTCGCGTGTTACAAGCCCCACGCAGCTTCTGCCCCCCCGCCGAAGGGAACCGCAGCTGCCCTCAGCAGCATCCCTCAGAGCACCGAGCCAGGTGCCAGCACTGCAAAACATCCAGCGGGTGATCCATCAGCTTCCTTATCAGCCCTAGACGGATGAGGGAAGGCAGTCAGCACTGCATTCAGCCTCCTTTGTCTGGGCACAAAAGCTTGCAGAAACTCTGCCGCTGCAGTTTACAGAAAGGTTTTCCTGCTAGAGAGGTTGCTGCTCACTTAGCTACCTCCACTGGCCGGCCCGGGTCTCTCTCAGACAATGAGGGCAGCCCTGCAACTCCTTCCCTCCCGGCAGAGCACCCAAGGCTGCACCAAAACCACGCGACTGAGTCAGCGACCGAGGTGACACACGGCTCCGTGCTCAGGAACGCACACGCCGGCAGCACACAAAGCACGGCTACCCATTCCCTCAAAGGCCTCGGATGGGGCTGGCTCACCCGCACCCCCTCTCCTTCCCAGGCCTCACCCTCCCTCCCTGCGGGAGCTCTGACAACCCCACGCTCCAGCAGGGAACGATCGAGCTGCTCCCGAGGGCTGCCCGGTCCCGCAGCTGCCGCTCACCTGCGCAGCAGAGCCAGGGCAGGATCTGCTCACCCCGGGATCAGCTTTGCACCGGGGTTTTAGCCTTTGGCATCCAGTACAAAGTAAGACAGGCAGGGGAGCCTAATCCTAACTACTGTGGCCATAAAACACGCGCACTCATCCACATTTCAAGAACATACACATTTCAGAAAGTTACTTTTTTTTCCATAAAAAAGGCAACAAAAATTCAAGAGGCGACCAACAGGCCGACTTAACCTCAGCAAGGGCCGAAGGCTCCTCTCCTCCAAACCCCCCTGTGGTCCCAGGGATCTCCCTGTGTGCTGAGCAGACCCTGCGAGGCCTCGCGGGCAGGAACAATGCTGGGCTCCCACAGGTACTCTGAACTAGCACAAAGATTTCATTGAACGAGGCACTGAGAACCAGCCATACTCATCATCTACAAACATCACCACAGACTGAGGGCAGGATCCACCACGTCCTCTGGGATGCTGGGGGCTAGCAGAGAAGCTTCAGCAGCCCGTGAGGAAGGGAGACAAACGAGAGCCACTGTAAGCCCCGAGTGCACAAGCAGCTCTCGTCACGCTTCAGACACTCATCTCCCAGCCGCACGTGGAAAGGGAAGCAGCACGCATCCCGGCAAACCGCGTTAGGAAGAGACGGCTTAGAGTTCACATACCGGCAGGGAACTATGGTGCAAGAGCTTCGGACACCCGACAGTGCCTGCGGCCACGTGAGACTTCAGCAGGCACCTGGTCCAGAGCAGCCCCGGGCATCGCACACCCTCCTTCTCCACGGCCGAAGCCAGCCGGCTCGGCAGGGCCCGCACACCGCCGCCCTCCAGCCGCCCGCTCCCCCCGCCCCACTCACCGAAGTACTCCTTCTTCATGTGCATCTCCAGCTCCTTCTCCAGCTCCAGCGTCAGCGCCTCCAGCCGCCTCTCCGCCTGGCTGGGGCCGCTCTCCCGGCACGGCGTCACCTGGTAGGGGAGCTTGAATTTGGGAGCCGAAGCGGAGCCTTTGGTGGGGCTGTAGGCGTAGGGGGGCGGCGGCTCGGAGGCGCCGGCCGGGTGCTGCTGGTCGTGCCGCGGCGGGGACTGGGCATGGATGCGGTGGTACACGTCCCCCAGTTCGGGCACGGCGCCGTCCTCCTGCAGGCCGGGCCCCAGCAGGGACGAGCGGGGCGACGGCAGCTGCAGCTCGGGATAGGCGCTCATGGAGCCCCGGGAGCTCCGCGAGCTCTGGCTGGAGATGCTGGAGCGGGGGCTGACCACGGCGGGGCCGGCCGAGCCGCAGGCCTCGCTCCGCCGCGGGGCTGCCCTTGGCCCACTGAGCGCCGAGCACCGGTAAGCGCCGGGGGGCGGCGGGCGGGTGGCGCGGGGGGGGGCACCGGAGCGCTGGAGGCAAGGGGCGGAGGGCAGAGGGGCCGAGGGGGTCCCGCAGAGAGGGGCTGCGCGGCCTCTGGGGGCACCGGGAGAGGCACCTGGAGCTCGGGGGGCCGAGGTCGAAGGGGGGGTACCGGGACGGGGTGGGGGATGGACGGGGGCCGCCGGTAGCGGCAGGAGGTGGGACCCGCTGCGGGCTGGGGGCGGCGCGGGGTCGGCTCGAGGGGAGGAAGCGCCGCAGCGCGGGTGGGAAGAGGACGTTGGGATTTTGGGGGGGCGGCGGAGGAGGTGAGGGGCTGTTGGGGGGCTGCCCGGAGAGGGAGGGTGGCGGGGGGCGGCGGTTCGGAGGGGCGCGGGGGGAGCCCGGGGGCTGGTCGGTGTTTTGGGGTGCGCAGGCTCGTGGGGAGCCGTGGGAGGAACTCGGAGCTCCGTGCCGAGCCTGCAGCACGGGCAAGCCCCCCCCGCCCTCCGGACCCCGGTTTTTGGGGTGGGGATGTTTTCTTCGCAGGGGTGCGGGGAGGGGGTGAAATGCGTTTTGGGGTGAGCGCTGCGCTGGGAGGAACAATACCAAAAGTTGTCTGAAATGGTAATTTCCGTTTCCCATTTCATCATCCCCGGGTAGGCGTTAGCCCTGCCTGTGTGTGCGCAGGGCCGGGGCCGCACCGAGCCCAGCCGGCCCCAGCCCCGCGCCTTTCATTTATTTCCCAGTTTAATCTTTAAATCGCTCCGTGTTTCTGTCCTCCGAGAAGCCTTTGTGTGCCGGGGAGGGGCTGCTCGACACCTTTGCCCCTTAGCAGAAAGGAAGAGAGGGAGGGAAAAAAAAAAAAAAAGCCCAAACAGCTGCAGCCCAGGACGAGCCTCCCCCAGGCCGGGGATGGATTCGTGTTTAGAAAGGCAAATGACCTCGGAGGGAGCCGGGATGAGCCGAGCCCTCGGTGCCCTCTGCCCTTTCCCAGAGGGAGCAGCTGTCCGGGGTGTGCGGCTCAGAACGGGCCCTTCATTGAGGCACAGGGGCCGTGTGTTTACGGCTTGGCTTCTCCTCCGGGCTTGGGGATGTGTTTTGATATCCAGTTGCAGGAAAGGGTTCCTCCCCCCTCCTGCTTTTGTACACAAAGTGCTCTCTCACCACTGGGGACACGGCTCTATAGGCAGAGAGCGAATTCCAGGCAGCTCTTGAAGCAAAATTCCCTCCTGAGATGGCTTCTGAAATGGGGTACACACATCATTTTTACCCTCTCTGTAGGCAAAGATTTTTAGGTAAAAACATCTGTGCTGCCTTGTAGTGGCTGTGTGCTTTCCTAAGATTTATATAAATTTAAGGAACTTAGAGTTCGGCATATTTCTCGTTTCTTTGTTTTGTTCATAAAATGGAACATTTTTATATAATGACTCCAATTATTTCCTTTTTCTGTGGGGGAAAGCCACTCCACGGAGTCATGGAGAGGCAAAAGGAGATTAACTCTCACATGTTTCCCGACAGCATCGATACATTCTTTGTGTGTGCCCTACCAGGAGCTCAATATTTAACTTGTTTAGCTTAAAAACGGGAAAAGTTGGCTTTTTCACAGCCTGGATTTTCTGGCAGATTCTAGGTTGGAGTAGGCCGAGATGGCTGTGGAGGGGTTTGGAACGTGCCGTGGCCGGGCAACTCCGGCATTCGGTTCCAGAGCTCCGTGAGCTGTTTTGTGTCCGTGGGAAGCGCTCGGCAGGGCAGGGGCTGCCCGGGAGGGGCGGTCGGTGCCTGCGTGGGCGAGCTCCGGGCTCCGTGCGAGCCCGTCCGGGGCTCCGTCTGCTCTGCCCCGGGGTGCCGGGCTCGGTGGGGCTCGGCCCCGGGGCTCGGTGGGGCTCGGCCCCGGGGTTGGGGGGCTCAGCCTTGGCACGCAGCAGCTCCGGGTCCCGCTGGCTCCGGGCGGGCTCCCCGGTGCTCCGGGAGCTCTCGGACCTGCCGGGGCACATCCAGCCTGCGGAAGGGCTTTGCTGCGAGCCCGTCCGGCGAGCCGGGGCTTGTGTCACCCCGGGCTGTCTGAGTCAGTGCGAGGGCTCGGTTTGCCAAACTCGCTGCAAACAGAGTTGCCCGTGCAGCAAACACGGGCTCGGGAAGCTCGGCGAGCCCTCGGTTCCCGAGGCTGTTGTGCCTCGTTCCTGGTGACCGAGGAGCCCCGGCCATGTCGGCGCTGGCTGGAAACTGGAGATGTTGTGTTTCGTGTTCCACACTTGGTTCTGCTGTTCAGTTCTGCTTCTGCTTTTAGAAATGAACTCTTGTCTGTTTCTCCATTTCATAAAAAAGCATAGTTCAGAGTGAACTGATTTTTTTTTTCCATGGGCAGCTTTTTGTTTTTATGATGTTGCAACAGCAATTTCTCAGACTTAACCCTGCAGATTGTCCAGTTTGAGGGCTGGGTTTGGATGGGGGAGGAAATGTTAAAAAAAGCCTCAGAGCAAAAACCCTTTGGCCTTATTTCTTCCTTCGTGTGTGGTAGGCAACCTGATAAGATTATTTTATTTTCCACTCGTGTTTTAATGGACTAAGTCCCCCCAAATGCTCGTGAACAAAGCCAAGCGTAGCACGGCGTCGTGCCGCGTTCTTCCGCTGCTCAGCAGAGCAGACAAATGCATTTCTCTGGGGTCAGTGAGACTCGTCGTGTTAATCAATACTGTACCAGCAGTGTTCCCTTTCCAGGGAACCAGATGGGCTACTTACAACTGGTGCTGATTATTTTAACTGTGTAATTGTAACATGGCTGCGTGATGACAGTGTTTCCTGCAGACACTTCAAAGGAAGGTTCCCGACGAGTGTGTCTTTACAGCGTTTAATCTGTCCTCTTTGTCTTTATGTTGTGGCTTTTGGACATGTGTTTGAAGTACTAAGAGGTTTTTTTTTATCCCTTACCTCCAGCTTTTCTATACATTAAAAGGAGGCAGTGCTCTGGAATGATGAAGTGTCTCCAGTGTGGGAATAAACCCAGGCTTTTAGCGGCTCCCACAGTGGTAGGTTGGTTTCACTGAGTTTTAGATCCAGGCAGTGACTAAGCCAAAAGCTGGGAAGAGATTTAAGTGGCTGTGAGGAAATGGCAATATTTTTTAAAAATAGTGCATGTGGCTTTGTTTTGGGGAAAATATGTTGTATGGTGACTTGAGTCTTAACTGGGACAGGCTAATTACTCGGTGAAGAAATCCTTCTCCTAAGGAAGGAAAGGCACAGGGCCGGAGCTGGTTAATTACATTTTGTAAAATTATGGAGTGACAGCTTTCTGAGGAGGTCTGCCCCCTCTTCCTGCCCCGTACCTGAATTTCAGGCTCAGCAGTTGCCTTACGGATTGAAATTCCTCCTGGGTATTAAGATTTAATGGTGGCAGACTCAGAGCAAGTAGTGGCAGGTACTGCTGCTTTTCAGTACAGCAAAGCAAATAATACTGGAAAATATTTACATGGGGGTTGTTATTCTCCTCGTATTTCCTTGATGAGCTCTAGTAAAGGTGCTTGTGTGCTCCTTCCATTGCCGGGGAGAATTCCCTGTATTTCAGTTGTAAAAGGCTGCGGAGAGGAACCGGTGTCTCCATAGCAAAGATTCCAGCGTTTCGTGATCAGCTCACATATATTTTTACCCCATCTAATTTAAACCAGTCTGCACGACACTCACAGGAATGATTTGTATGCAGCTTTTAAATATTTTCCTCCTTCCTGCGTGAGGGATTAGCGGCACAGAGCTGCTTTTTCGGAGGGTTCTCAGCCAAGTGTTACGTAATTTGTGTGCCACCGATGCACGGCCATAAAAAATACTCCCATCAATGTTAGGGGAAAGCTTGTGTAGGCAATTATTTCAAATCACAAGCGTCCTAAGCAGGTTTGTGCAGCCTTAAAATCTGGGCAAAACGCTGCCTTTGGAATCCTGCTGGGAAGGGGGGTGGGAAGCTGTCAGTGCCCGAGGTCTGGAGGCTGGTTTTGAGCACATTCTACTCCACTTTTTAAGCTTTCCTGTGTGAGAACTGGTGTTTTTTGGTGTATTTTCTCAGGCAACTGTTGGGTATTTAAAAATCTTAATTTCTCTGAGTCTGGGTGGTGGTGCTTCAGCTGAGGCTGCTTCTGGGTGATGCCAGTTTGTAATCTTTTACCAGAGTAAGGGGGGAAGAAAAAAGTAAAAAGAAGCTTAAATGCTAATAACAGTGAAAAATCTGCTCAGTGTGGAGTGCATGTGAAGAGAGCGGGTGCACGTTGGGCTGTGGAGTCTCCGTCAGCTGAGCTGGGGGCTTTTAAAAATCTGCTCTAATTTTTATGCTGCATGTGGAATGGCTAATCCCATAAAAGCCTCGCACCTTTTGACAGATGAAACGCTGCTGTTCTTCACTTATTTGAGCAAAATATTTTTATAGATGGTATTAGCTCTGTGGCTCCGAGGGTAATGCAGTCCTTACATGAGAAAGATCTTGCTTTGATCTGACAGCTTTCAAGATCCATTTCCAATCTTGGAGTTCCATTAAGTCTGTTTGTAATGGTGCCCTCAGACTTTTTTTCTGTTTATGTGACTCTTTGGGTGTTAACATTGCTCTGTATCTGAGTTTTCTTTAATAAACTGAAGGAATAATTGGGGTCAGGAAAGGAAATAATCATGTTAGAAAGTGCAGTTAATTATATCAGGTATTTTGGGCTCCAGAATTCTTTGTCTTGATTCTAATGTTTTCTGCAAGTTGTAGGATGTAGTGAAATGATCAGATCATCAAACTGGGACAGTGAGGCAGGGTGATGTGTGGTGGTTAATTCTGGGAGTGTGAAATGACTGTGGCTGCAGGCTTGAGGTCCACGGGGGTTGTGGAGGATAGGAGGGATGGTTTCTCTGGTGAGCTGCTCTTTCCCTCTGCTGTGGGGGAAGAGGTGATCTTCTGTGTGGTCCAGCGTTCATCCAATGGCATCTACATGGCCCTGTGTCCATCCAACATGATTTAAATGATCTTGTGTCCATCCTACATCACCTACATGGTCTTGTGTCCATCCAGTGGGACCTTTGTGTCCATCCAACGTGATTGGTTTGGTTCTGGGTCTGTCCAGTGGGGTCTGTGTGGTCCTGTGTCCATCCAACACGGTCCTGCTGGTTGTGTGTACATCCAGTGGGATCTCCACGCTCGTCTGTCTGTCCATCCTGACCCACGTGGTCCCTGTCCCTCGAGGGTGGCTCAGCAGCCCCTGCAGGGCTGGGGTGGGTGCTGGCTCCCAGCAGGAGCAGCCTCCCTGCTCCCTCTGCTCCTCCTCCCTTGGGGCCCCGCCGGCGTCTGGCCAGACCTCAGGTCTGAGAAACCCTCCTGGCTTTTCCTGCCCCTCTCAGCGTCGCCTGGGACAGCGTGAGCTCCCAGAGAGGACGTCTGGAGCCTCCGTCTCCAGGTTGGTTCCTGTTTTCTGGAGCTCACCGCGTGGGTGAGGCGTGCAGCTCGTTGCTGTGCTGCTGTAGTGAGCAGAGGCTGGAAGTGCAGCCAGGGAAGGCCAGGGATTGGGAGGCACTTCCAGCGCCACGGAGGGAGCTGGCTGCTGGAGTCAGAAGAAAGTGATGTTTTTTTCTAGGTCAGGGTTGAAGGCACTGTCAGGGTGGTGATGTGCAGCATATCTTACTGTCTGCATTGTCCCTGCCATATGGATGTGTGCACACTGCCCTTGGCATTCAGGCATTGAATTATTTATCCTCTCCAAATCTGGAGGCAGCCTTTCTTCCCCTGTCTCGAAGAAAACCAAACTTACCCGATGAGTGTTTTTAAAATAAACCTTCTGCTGTGAATTACTGCAGTGGCAGGAGCAGGGTATTGATTGTATGTTGCGTTTGGAGTCGGAAACCAAAGGTTACAGCACTGGATATCTTGTGGAAACACTGAAATATTTATTTTGCTGTTAGGTGCAAGTGTGTCTGTGCTGGTGCTGGGTTTGTATGTGGCTGAAACGCCACGTAATGAAATTTCCGGACTTGGAGAATGGAAAGGGCCAGAAAACTTTGTAGTATGTGTAAAAGCAGCTTTGTCTCCGCTGTGTGTGAGGGATGGATGCTTTTCCAGGGAGAAGGCATCCCCTTTGCTCTTGTGCTGTGTTGGATTTGCTGTGAGAGGAACGTTAAGGTGGTCCTGGTTTGGGTGATGGCCTTTGGGTCCTCACTGAGGCTGTGAGTCTTTGCAGGGTGTCACAGAAGGGTGGTTCAGGCTTGGGAAAGCACAGGCTGGAGGGAGCTGGCTCTGTAATTATTTTTGAGAACTGACATCTTTGCAGGATAGAAACAGTCTCGAATAATTTACCTTTAGAGCAGCATAACGCTGCTAAAACTGTGTCACAGGCATGGGGAAGAATCAGAGAGTCAAGAAGGGAGATGCTACCCTCTAAAAAATTCACCACGATCCGGAGGCAGCGTGTCCCTGAAGGCTCGGCAGCCAGAGGCTTGGAAACACGGTGCTGCCCTCAATATGGGGATGTGAAATGAAAGGATGCGTAATTAGGAACTCCAGAAAAAAAAAAAAAAGGCATGAAATAGCTTTAGAGGTGAATGGAAGCTTGGTTATTAAGCACCCAGTGCTGAGCTGCAGTTGGTGGTGCCTCTTCCTTTCAAATCACGCACACATGAAAGTGCTCCCCGCCCCCAGCGGGGCCTTATCGGCTTATCTGGGCAGGAGTTCAGAGCCATAAAAACTGTATCCTGCTTACACCTTCCAGCCGGTCCTGTGACCTGCGCTCTGTAAACAAGTTGTACCAGGAGCTCCCCATGACTGGTAAGTGGCTGGGTTTCTGCAGGCTGCTTCGGTCCAGGAGGAGCCAAGATAAAGTTCCAAGAAGTTCCCCTTTGGGAATGGTCTCCTGATAGCTGCTGCAGGGAGGAGGTGGCAGGGCTGGGATCCTGCTGACTGTGGCAGTGACTGTATCCCACGGGAAGCACTTTGGGATAGACTTTACACTCCGGGGCCGGTGTTTTCCACGTTCTGCAGGAGGATGGCTGTGGCAGATTGTGAAATGTCAGCGTTGTGGTAACAGCACCGACCGGCGCTCCGCGGTTGCGTCAGGCCCGGGATGTGCTGGAGATGTAAGCCTGTCTATAAATATATCTGTATATCTTGGGATGGATGAGATTAGCTGTGGCGATGCTGGGAAGAGGTGTAGGTAATGCAGGGAAGGGCTGTGTGTGGGGGGAGGCAGGCATCCTGCTCCTGCTGTGCTCTGGGGCTTTGGCTGCTGCCCACCCCGGGCTGACTCCGTGGTTCCATCCTGCAGCTTGGCACAGGCAGATCCATTTATCCCAGCTGGACTGTGATGAGCTGGTTTGGGGGTTTAGCGTGTGAAACTTCACCTTCTTAGCAGCCCAAGGGTCGAGTGCACGGCTGGAAGATGAAAACCTGTTCTCCTTGAATGTTGACCTTTTTTCTTGGTGTGGTTTCTCGTCCCCACGTATGAGGGAATGTGCTGGGTTTGGAATTGGGCTGGCTGCTGTTTCCCTCCTCGCCATGGCCTGTCCTGGCACGCGCCGGGGTCCTGCCTGGTGGCTCCCCTGGCTCTGGGCTCTCTGTTCCTCATTTTCCCTGCAGCCTGGAAGGTTTCTGGCTCTCCCAGGAAATCAGAGGTGCCCTGTGTTACTCAGCTGCTCTGCAGTGAATTCAGTTCCCTTCCCCTGTGATCAGCACTGGCACTGGGGTGTTAAACTGGTTCTGTGGTGAGAGACGAATTCCTCTGGGTTAGTCCAGGGGGGAAGGGATCAGACAAGCAGTCAACTTGGTGGCTCTTTCCTGGTGTGCTGAGTAGAGCTCCTTGGTTAGGGAGCTGGAGGCTGTAGTCTTAAAATGCTGAATTTAATTTCCTCCTGCAGTGTGTTGTCTGTGAGCCTCCCCTGTTTCACCCACCAGCATGTTTCTTCTCCCTCCTGTCCGTCCCTCCCCTTTCCCAGGAGCCTCATCTGATGGAGGTTCTGCTCTTGCCTTGGTCCTCCTCATCCAAGATTCTTGTCTCTAATTTTAGCCTGTCTGCCTTTCAAGGTCCCCTCCCGTCTGTTCCTGCCTTTCTTCTTCTCTCCGAGTTGTTCCTGCATCTTCCTCTCCCTCTGGAGAGCCTTGTTTTTACATGGTGGGAAGAAAGTGCTTGGGAGGGGAGTGAAGCTGTGGATGTGCTGAGGTGAGGGCTCCTGGGGCGTGGGGAATGCTGGCAGGGATGTTTGGGGTGCTGTGTGCTCTCAGGGAGCAGCTCCTCCCCTCTCCTGCATCTCCCTCGCTGTCCTTGCTTGGATCTGCTCTTGGAATCTCTCTTTTGTGGATTTACCCTGTTTTTGTGCAACGGGGCTCTCTACCATGACTTTACTCATAGGGGCAGTGCTGCCCAGCAGCCCTGAATCTCCTGCCCTTTTCCCTGCAGGAAAGCTGCAGGCTGCCTGCTTTTCCCTGGAATCTCACTCCACCTTAGCAGGCATTTGCTTATGGTTACAGAGAAAATGAATTTTCTAACAGAGAGGCATCTGACGTAGATCTCCTCAAAGGGAGGTGGAGCCCATCAGGGAGAGCAGGGAACCTGGCCCTGGATCCTGGCCATCCAGCAAGGCTGCTCATCCTGGTGGGATCCACCTGCTCGGAGCCCTGGGAGCATGGTGTGTGCAGCATAATCTGATTTGTGCCTGGAATATAAATCCTGGCTGTTGCAGGCGTGCAGCCTGGGGTTTTACAAGTTCTTTTGTGAAAACAGCATTCAGCCCCTCCACTGCTGCAGCAAGGAGCTTCCCTGGAAACCCAAATCCCAGCAATTAGTGAGGTTTGCAGAGGATCCTAGCAACTGCTGCTGGGCTTCCATTGCCAGGGGTTAGGTTTTGTTTTTTAGACTGTTTATAGTTGCATTCTGTGCATTGTATGGAGATACATAAACCAAAGCACAAGGAGTTCCACCTCAGCATAAGGGAGAGCTTTCCTTGGAGGGTGGCAGAGCCCTGGCACGGCTGCCCAGGGAGGGTGTGGGGTCTCCCCCTCTGGAGCCATTCCAAACCCACCTGGACGTGTTCCTGTGTCACCTGCTCCAGGTGCCTGTGCCTTGGCAGGGGGTGGTACTGGATGATCTCCAGAGCTCCCTTCCAGCCCTGCTCTGCCTGCATGTCCCACGGAGGGAAAGGAGGAGGGGGCCGTGGGGCAGTGCTGAGCTGGAGTGGTGCTGGGAGCGCTGCTGTGGGAAGCTGATCCTCGGGGAAAGTGGAGCATGGCTGGAATATATTGGGTGCCGTGTGACTTTGGTGTTTGTGGGTAACCTGAGCTCACCTGTGAGGAGTTTCGTTACCCAGATACTCTGTGACCTGGCTGGCTTTTGTCAGCAGAGGCTCTGGCTGGTGGGGAGTGATGCTTTCCACCAGGGTGGTTATGCAAAGCCTTAATGCTCCGCGCGGGCTCCGGGGGCAACTTCAAAGGAGGGCGTTTGCTTTATGGCTGAACCTATGAGCAGTTTTATGTGCAGGGTGGAGTGAACTCCTGGAGAAGATTGCAGTTTTCCCACTGTCATAAAAAGTTACGATGCTGATGATCCCAGCATTGTTCCGTAGGCGGAGGCAGGAGCAGATGCAGAGGTCAGTGGGAGCGCAGGGAGCGGGCTCGGATGTGCCAGCGTGCTGAATGCCCTGCTCTGTGCTGCCAGCTCTCCCAAAGGCCTTCAAAAAGTGCCTTGTGCTCTTTCTGGGGCTGCCTCAGAAACCTGCACCTGTGCTGCTCCCAAACAGGCGCAGCTTTTCCATGGGAAAGGAACTTGGCAGGGCGGCCGAGGGGGGGCTGTTCTGCAGGGCAGTATTTCAGCCCCTTCTGAAAACGTGGCGTTTCAGTGGCACAGACTGAGTCAGTTTATAACCTCCTTCCTTTCTCTGGGCTGTTCTTTGGGGTACGAGCCAAGGGAGTTAAAAAAATAACCAAGTGGCTGCATCTTGACGAGCCTCATTCCAATTAACTTCCCTCATGCTCCAGAAGATAGATTCCCCAAACTGAGATGCATTCCCAAAAAAAGGACTATTCAGGCTAAGTGGTGGTGGTGGGAGAGTATGATCAGCTTTTACAGCCTTAATTGTGGCCTTTTCTAAAAGTATTTCAGTGGCCTGTGCTGTGTTTGAACCCTGGTGGGGTATGAGATTCTCCCAGCTGTGGAGTCAGCACCCCAAATTCTGAGTTATAAAGCACCTTCCAGTTCTCAGTAAGTTACAGCTGATTAAAATAAGTCACTAGTCCAGTTTCAGTCAGATCTCTCTAAATATAAACTTAACCTCTCGTTTAAACCATTTTCTGCTGGGATGAGGAGGCATAAATGTGGTCTTTGTTTGCAACCAAGAAAATTAAAGGTTCACAACATTCAGAAATGGGTGTTTTAGATCTTCTGAAAACCTGTTCCTTAAAGAATATTTCTGTTTGGAAATGGGCAAATACTTCAGGTATTCTTCAGCTTGGAGAATTTTATTCTTATGAATAGACTGAAACTTAGGGGCAGCAAAAAAAGCCTCTGATCCTTCTCTTTGGGTGATCCATTAGCTGCTCCAGCTGCCTTTTATTTATTTTTGTAGACAGATGTGTGAATGTAAACATTTTATCTGGAATGGCCTTGCAAATGTTCCTGCATTAACATATATTGTCATGGAGAATAATTTTCATTTAACTGTAATTTGCTTTATATTTTCCTGCCTGGTTGCCATGGAAACGCAGACGGATGTGGCAGGGACTCCTCACAGGAGCCAGGTTGTGGATTGCCTCTCTAATGGACCTCTGTTAATCACCCTGCAGCCTGCACTGGAGGAACCAGGGCTCTCTTCAGGAGACACTTTATTTAGATAAACCGTGAGATGCCTGTGGTACTGTAGCTTAATATTCAGAGTTACCAAGGGTGTTTTTCCCTTCTCCAGAAGTTTTTTTTTTTTTGTCATAAGAACTATGTATTATGATCCTGGAATTGAGATATATTTGTTTAAATTTAATGTCGGTTAGACTTGATTTTCAATTTTCATTTCATTTGCTGTAATAGCTTAAATGGTAATGTTCTTTTCTGGCTTCAGTTTAAGATCTGAAAGCTTGAAACAGGGCAGTGCAACATTTGTTATTCCTATCCCTGTGCAAGAAGTTGACTTGCTCTTCATAATAACGTGTCTGTGCTTTTGTGTTTCCTTTTGGCTGCCAGCAGGGAGAAAGGGGACAAAGATGGATGTTATTAAATTTATTACCTGTGGATTTTGGGTCTGTTTTGCACCTCTTGTTTATGGCTGCTGTTCTGAACTGAGCCCACACGGCGTGTGCAGGGAAGGGAAGGGATGTGGGGCAGGGTCTGGAGCACCAGGAGGGGCTGAGGGAGCCCAGGGGGCTCAGCCTGGAGAAGAAGAGGCTGGGATGACCCTCTGGCTCTGGAGGTGTTAAAAACCATGTAGATGTGACAGTGGTTAGGTGGTGGTGCTGGCAGTGCTGGGCTTGATGATCTCAAAGGCTTTTCCAAACTAAACTGCTCTGTGATCTCCAGGAGTATCAGTGCTCAGATTCCTGTTCTGGGATGCTGATCTCTGCCTTTGCTGGATCCTTGGAAGGAGCTGCCTTCTGGCTCCTGGGATAAGAATCGTGGTGGCGTGGGTTCAAACTGAACTCACCAATTAACAAATGATTCATTTTTGGTTAATGGGCATGAGCTCCAGGAGAGAAAATCAACCACCCAGCATTCTTTGCTCTGGGTACTTTGATGGCAGAAACCTCAGATTACAACTTAGACCCATGAATTTCATTTGTCCCCTGAATCAGACTCCTCCAAGTGGATTTTGGGGTGGGTTTTGAAGGGAAGCTGGCTTGGCCCTTCCTTGGCTGCTGCCTGTGGTCAGACACCCGTGGCTGGTTCCTCCAGCAGGTGGGTGCTTCCCCATGCAGATGGGCTCAGCTATTTCTTGGTGCTTTACAGGAGGAATTGGGTAACACTTTGTTCTGTAATGCAGGATGAAGAAACCCAGCATGTTTTTTCTGTAATGGTGTATAAACAAGTAGTGTAACATCCTATTTCAGGCGTTGGGAGGAGGAAGGGCTCAGGGGGGGGAGGCAGGGCTGAAGCAAAGCTTGATTTTCCTACACACCAGATTTTAGTAGCTTTGCCTTTGGTGGATGCTGGGAGTGTTACAAACGAGCTGGTTTTTGAGGTGTGTGAGCTCAGTCCAGTGGGTGCTGGGGGTGTGGAGGAGCCTTGGTTGCACAGGCTCTGGTTCCCTCTGCATTTGTGTCTTTCACTGGCTGATGTTGGTGCTCTTGCTGCTCACCAGGGCTGAATGGGGTTCACAGTCTAAGGCAAATCTAATTTTAATAAAAGTCTGAAAAATACCTTGGCTCGACTCAGGACTTTTGGGTCTTGTGTAGAATTTTTGCATTTTTCCTTTATTTTTATTTTTCCTCTCCTTCTCTGCCTGTTGTCCTGGGAATACTCAGAACTGAGCATTTGTGTTCCCCAGTGGCACATTTGGGGTTCCCAAATGCCCCTCTGCAGGTGGGTAGGTGAGGCAGTCTGCATGCAGGCACTGCCCTCTCTGAGCTCTCGGATGGGACAGCCAGGATACCTGGCAATTTATGAAATAATAAACTCTCTAATTGTTGATTACTCTGTAATTCATAGTTTTGCTTGTGTTTTATTTCATTTTTTGGACTCCTGGATCTGAGGCAGTGATCCCTGCACACCTGCCAGGTGTTTTTCCCAAAGGTGTGTCCCTGAAGGGTTGGTGATGAATGGCACTGTTGCAGGTAGAAACTACTGTGACAAAGTCACCTTCTGTGGCCTGGGAATGGACTCCTGCCCCTGATAATTGGGTTAAACATTGGCTCATGGTAGCCAGGAGAGCAGAGAGGCTTTGGTGGCCACTGAGGTGTTTGGCTGCCTTGGAAGCTTCACTTGGAGGATATTCTTTGGAGTGCCAGGGCATGGGGAATGGCTTCCAACTGCCAGAGGAAAGGCTTAGATGGGATATCAGGGAGAAATCCTTCCTTGTGAGGGTGCAGGATGCACCAGAGAAACTGTGGCTGCCCCTGGATCCCTGGAAATGTCCAAGGCCAGGCTGGACATTGGGGCTTGGAGCAGCCTGGGGCAGTGGAAGGTGTCCCTGCCATGGCAGGGGGTGGCACTGGGTGAGCCTTAGGGTCTCTTCCAACCCAAACCATTCCAGGATATTTTTCAGGTTCACTCCCTTGGGTTTGGACAGCAGCTAATGCTGCTTTACCAGTACTCACAGAAAAGTGTCAGCTGCAGGTAAAGCATAAAGGCAAACTGTTGTTCTGCTCCTTGCAGTCTCCTGGACACTCAGGTTGGCTTTGAGCCCCTCATCCCATGTTGTGCCATGAACATGGCTTTGAATTTATCTCCATTAATTGTGCCAGAGATCTGGGGGTAAAGAGCACTTTTAATTCATTGCTGTTCCCCAAAAATGGTGTGAATGGGGATGAGCTGGGGAGGTTTGAGGAGCTGCCTCGTGTGCAGTCGTGGGAAGAGGGATTTCTTCAGGGAATGGGTGAATTGTTTCCTTCTGCTCTGAGCAGCCTTTTAATGAGCTGCCCTCTCCAGGGTGCAGAGAGATGAACCTCCCATGGCTATCTCCAGCCTGGGAGGCTTCCACCACATCGCTGCCTTCGGATCCTTGGAGCTAAAAATACCTCCCTGCTGCACAGCAGAGTGCAGGCACGTTGATCTGCTCCCTTTAGGAAGGAGGCTGGTGGTACTGGATGAACTACTGTGGAAATTTCATTTCTGCTCTGCAGCGTTACCAGTTCTCTTCTTCCAACGGAAAAATGTCGTGGAAATCATTGTTCTGCTTGGAATTCCCTCTCTGACAACAATAGCAGCAGTGGGGTGGGGTGCTTTGGAATTGTTTAGGGAGGAGAAGTTTTGGAGGAGCGAGCTCTCCCAGGCTGCCCTGGCTGATTGCTCTGTGCTGCTCAGCAGCGTTCCCAGCGCTGGCTCTTGGGGTGCTCCTGACCTCTCCTGCTGCTTCCAGCCCAGCTCCGTGAGAATGCTTTGTCTCCATGGGAGCTGGGTTGCTCTGCCTCCTTCCCCCGTGCAGCTGGGCTCGTTTGGCTGGAATTGAGCACGTTTTCCTGGGATGAGGAGGATGAGGAGGAACGGGAGCCTGCCAGGCTGACCCCTCAGAGCGCTCCTGGAGTTACTGGAGTGATTCATCCCCAAGGCAGGCACAGCTCGTGCCCTCCACACCTCCTGGAGCTCCAGCCATGCTCTCTCCATGTGCTCCACCTGGAGCAGGCTCTGCAGGGATGCTGCCCCTTCCTGCCAGCCTTTGTTCCCAGGTAACTTTGGGAACGTTCCAGGGCAGCAGCAGCAGCTGCAGCACTGAGGGGCTGGAGCTGCCTTTTCTGCCTGCTCTTGAGCAGCTCAGTGCTGATTCTCTTCACGAGCTGCAGCTTGAGCTGCTGCTGTTGGTGCCATGGGGCGCTTGAGCTCCGCGATCCGGGGTGACTGCAGCAGGGGCTGTGTAAGCACCAGCAGCTTTGTTTTCTCCCTGCTCCAGGAGGAGCTTTTGCCTCTCCAGCTGTTTAAGATTCCGAGTGTATTTTCCTCCTTCCATGTTTGGCTTACCTTGACAGGCAGGGAGGGCTGGGCTCGTTCAGCCTGGAGAAGAGAAGGTTCTGGGCAGACCTTGGAACCCCTTCCAGTGATGAAGGGGCTCCAGGAGAGCTGGAGAGGGAGTTTGGACAAGGGCCTGGAGTGGCAGAACAAGGAGGACTGGCTTCAGACTGAAAGAAGGAAAGATTTAGCTCCGATATCAGGTGTCAGTTTTTGGCTGAGAGGGTGGGCAGGCCCTGGCACAGGTGCCCAGAGGAGCTGTGGTTGCCCCTGGATTCCTGACAGTGCCCAAGGCCAGGTTCGACAGGGCTTGGAACATCCTGGGGCAGTGGAAGGTGTCCCTGCCATGGCAGGGGTGGCACTGGATGGGCTTTGAGGTCCCTTCCAACCCCAACCATCCCTTGATGTTGACACAGGAGCTCACCTGCTCCACCAGCCTCTGTTTTCCCTGGATGTGCTGCCTTGCTGCTGCTCATTAGCACAGGCTCAGTCACAAGCTGCTCAGACAGCCTAAACCATTTGTAAGGAAACTGTCTTTAAAATATGGATGGCATTAGAGGGACTCAGGCTTAAAATTAGAAACTGTTTATGATGCACAGTTGTAGTTGTTTACCTTGAACCATAATTATCTTATTTCCTGAGTTAAAAACGTCACGTCAGCTTGCTGAAGCAAGATTTGATGACAAAGGAATTGTTTTTAGCCACCAGCAGAGCAAAGAACACTTCAAAATGTGTGTCTAAATATGATTTTATAACCTAAAGTGTACCACACTCAGGACTTTAAATGGGCTCTGGAAGTTGTGTGGGTTTATGGGTCGGCTGTTTGGCCGGGGATCAAGGGCCTGGGTTTAATCCTGACTCCGTCCTTTTGTCCTCTGGGCCTTTTCCTTGCCTCCCTCTGTGCTGTTTGTTTGGATGGGCTGTGTTGGAGGGGAGGGCTGTGCCCTTCCTGGGGTGCTGCTGGCCCTTCCTGGGGTGCAGGGATGAGGCTCCCCCACCCTCCAGCCTGGCAGGGAGTGGTGGCCAGGGGAGCATCAGGAGGTTCCTGCTGGCCTGGCAGCTTCAGCTGGTTCATGGACAAGCTCTGGAGTGCCCAGGAGAGAAGCTGGGCACCAGCAGCTGGGCAGGGGCAGACCCTGCATCCCCCAATCCCCCCCTGAGCAGCTGGGGTACCTCAGTGGGCACAGACAGACACCTGACTCCCTTATTTCAGCTTTATTACTGCATTTCCTTATTTGTTATTCAGCAGTGCTCTCTGATCCCTGGGGCTGAGGTGGCTGTGCCCTCCTCACACCCTTTTCCAGCCTGGATTTCTGTAGCCTGAGTGAGACAGCTGCTCCTTACCTGTGCCTGGTGCTGCCAGGATGCTCCTGTCTCAGGAGGATGGAAAGTGGGAGGGGAGCAGCTTCTTTAATGGTGACAACTGCTACTTAAACCTCTTCAGGGCTTAGAATAGAAAGGAGAAAAGATCAGTGGAAGCTGTAGGTGCTTTCAATGTATGTGGGATTTTTAAGGAATCTTTTTATTCTGGCCTTAACTTGCCAGGCCCCAGACAATAGGGGAGGGATGCTGTGTGGAAATCAGGGAGGTGCCTCCTTTCAGCTCTTTCTTTGCTGTGTAATTTGAGGTGGTTGTAAGGCACTTGTAACTCAGGAATTGTAGACTTGAGCACATTCTACAATTGCATTTTTCATGTTGCTTTCTGGGGACCTCCTGGATTGTCCAGCCAGGTAGCAGTGTCTGATCCTACATGCCTGGGTGTGGGGCTGCCACCTGCACATTCCTAAAAAACCTGTAGTCTGGGAGGAGCATTCCTGTCACCACAGAGGGTTTTCTTGGCTGGGGAGGTGATTTTCAGCCAGCTCAGAATCCAACCAGAAGCCACTCCATGGATGTTTGCAGTGTTTTTCCCTTGGTGAGGGAGCCTGTCTGTTCTTGAAGGCTGAACAGTGACTTCCTTGACTCCTCCTTGGCTAATTAGTGTGCTTTAAAATGGAATGCTTGCTTCTTTTTCACCAATCAGCATTCAGAAAGGAAAGGAAATAGTTCAGATATTAATAGTAACCTGTATCCAATTTGCCATGGAATTACACGGATGCAAATGTCTGGGACTGCAGAGGTGACAAATGTGTCTGTCTCACTCTTTTCTCCTGAAAAATGGTATTTTCTCCATGTGCTAAACTGGGCACAGAGTAAGAAATGCAGATTCATTTTGAAATGAAGTGGAGCTCATTGTGGCCCATTCACCCTCCTGCTTCCCTTAGGAGGAGGTGCTGAGGGAGCTGAGTGGGACTGGGGAGGGATTCACTCTGGGGAGTCCAAGGGTGTGCTTGTCCCACCTCACCTGGCTTTAGGAGCAGTGGAAAGGAGGAGGAGCCTGACCTGTGACAGCAGCTGTGAGCTCACCTTAAATTATGGCTTTAATTCTAGAAAACATCCACCCTTCTTGCCTTCACTGGGTCGGTGAAGTTCAACATCTTGGAGCTTAATCCCCACTCCTGGAAGTGTCCAAGGATGGCTTGGAAGGGGCTTGGAACAACCTGGGGTAGGGGAAGGTGCCCAGGGTGGGGGCAGAACAAGATGAAATTTGAGGTTCCTTCCAACTGAAATCATTCTGTGATGTCATCCCAGATTCTGACCTCCCCATCTTCACTGCAGATCCCCAAACAGCTTGGTCATTCCTGAATTTAGGCTTCTGTCAACCCCCATTCCCAGGGACTGCGCTGTCCATGTCAGACCTTCAGTTAAAACTCCTAAAGGACAATTTGTTTTCCCAGGAATCACATCTTTCCTGCCCTTTGTGCTTATTGCAGTGGCACAAATTAAACCTTGGGCTCTTGAGCCCACACAAGTGTCTGAGTTTTTGAGTACAGTATCAGCTTATTTTGTATTTTTTTATCAAGGAGCACAGACAACACAAGCTTTAAAAACTGTAGATCTCAGCATACATCTTATCTGCAGGGCAAAATAAAGGAGCTTCAAGAATATATCACCTACTTTAGTTCTGAAAGCCATCTAATTACATTTTACTTGATGCTACGATTTTGTCACAATCAAACACGCTGAAAGGTGGTTATTTTTTTAGGACTAGTGGAATTCTCTGTGTGCTTTGGCTTTTCACTTGGGTAGCTGCTGCTGTTTGAGTGTAGCAGGGTTGTGATTGCTCTGGGAATATCCATAAATTGTAGCGAAAGGCAGGTGCTGGAGCTCACCCCAGTGCTGGAATCTCTGAGAAGGGTGGGGACGTGAGGGTTTTTGCTCTGTGTGTGCCTGGAGGTGGCTGTGCTGGCAGCCCCTGATGGGCTGCAGGGGTATTCATCTCAAATTTATGTGGATTTCTTGGAAACAGCTCCTTATCCCCCTTCAGATCTACAGAGCATACACCTCTTCTTTTCTTCCTCTTTCTAGAGAGTCCTGAGCTGCATGGAGTGGTCTGAGGATGCTTTTCCAGGCTCCTGAGGGAAATTGCCACAAATCTGATGAGCTGTATTCAGTGTCCATCCCTTGAGGGACCAGGAGAGCTTTCCTGCTGTGCTGGGCATGGCTGTTCTGGCTCTCCCTGGGATGGGACAGGCAGAGCTCCAGAGACAGGGATTTCTGCACTGCTTCTTTCTAGGTGGCACATTTTCTTCTCCCAATTCCAGCAGAAGGAACCCATGGGTATTTATGGGAGATACCTTTGGGGTTTGTAGTGCTGCTGCTTATGGGCTCTTCCCCCAGTTGTAGGGGGATGGAGTATAAGAAAATAAAGATAGTGTAGAAAGTAATCTCACCCCTAAGGAGTTGCAGCTGGGGCAATTATCAGAGATTAGGAACAGGCCTGACTTTACAGGCCACAGCTGTAAGCAATGAGAAGAAGAGTGCTGTAAAAGAGTGGGATGGCTGGGTGGGCAGGGAGCTGGAGTCAGCTGGCTGCTCTGTGAAGAGGAAAGAGTCAGTGCTTGGAGGAGCTGCCCGTGGGAAACACCAAGAAGGTGTGGAACTTTTGTGACAAGGAGACAGCAGTGTGGAGCCCCTGCAGTAAGATGACAACACCCAGTCTCAATTTTCTTAGGTTCTAGAATTGCAGTGGGATTTAAGCATTTTCCCCCATTTCAGCAGGTGAAAGCTCTGGCTGGGCTCTGTCAGAAAGTGCATTGGAGAACACTTCCAAATTTCCTCTCCCTCCAGTTTTGCTGTACTTGTTCCCCCTTGTTCTGTATGGGAGGGAATGGGGCTTATCTGAGAGCAGGAGCTCTTGGGTCTGGGGTGCTCCCCTGGGTGTCTTTTCACTGGAGCCCTCAGAGAGATGCCTTATTGAAATTCTGTCTCTTCCTGGAATTATTTTGAGGGAAGCAGATGAGTGCTGTGGAAAAAGGTTCTCTTATTCCCCAGAGATTTTATCCATTCAAAAGTTGGTCTAAACCAGAGTCTAAATCTCTGCAATCCTCTTGTGCTGCTTAGTTTTGGGTCTCTATAAAATCTGAATTGATGCAAGTCTGACTTGGGGTCCAAATACAACTCCTTCCCTCAAAGAAGCACTGATGGTGAGGCACACATTTGTGGGGACATTGGCCTCTGGATTTCCTGGGGTGAGACAGCAGCAGTGCCTTCTTTCCTCCTCCCTGGAAAATGGAGATGTAAGCAGAACCCTTCTGCATTATTGATCAAATTTAGAAACATTGGGGTGCATGAAACCATGGAATCTCAAACCCATTTTTCATGGGGGCCCTTGTAGGGAACTGCATCTGCACAGGACTGGCTTGTTCCTTCAAGGAAGCCAATTCCCACCTCGCTGCTGGGACCACTTGGTGTTGCTGCCACCTCCCAGCTGCTCTGATGTGAAGAGTCTGTAGCTGCTGTCAGTATTTTTCAGGTCACAGCTTGGGGTTGTAAAGCATTTTCCATCCTCACATGCTCATTTCTGTGAAGTTACAAGATACCCTTTTATTAAGGAGGTTTGGATTATGTAATTCCCAATGTTTTCGATGGAATGCTGGCAGAAGTTGCATGCTGTGCTCTGAGTGTGAAGTCCTGGTCTGTGTGTGGGTGCAGCAAGAGTCACTGATCCAGGCAGTGCTGAGGGGCCCTGTGGTCAGTGTGAAGATCATGAGTTGGTAGGAAAGTGCAGAAGTTTAAACATTTATATATTTATTTTGGTGGAACCGTCTGCTTGCCCAGAGTTTCCAAGTTGCTCGGTGCTAACAGAAAATGAAATATCCCAAGTCTTGCAAGACTGAAGCTGTTTTAAACCAGAGCCTGGCTGCTGTGAGCCCTTGGGTGCTTGCAGGACCATTTCAAGGCCCAGGCAGAGCAGTGTGTGCCGTGGTGCTGCGCTGCAGGTGGCTCCTGGGCAGGGACCATGAGCTCAGCAGGGATGGAGCCTCGTCCCTGGTCAGTGCTGCAGGCTCCCAGAGGGACAAGGACAGTGATGATACTTTGTGAAGTGAGACATTTTCATCAGCTAGAGCTAAGAAAATGGGATGGCTAGATGTGTTTATTAATTAGAATGTGGCTTTTGGAAGTGGAGTTGGGTTTAAATTGCAGTGTTGGATTCCGTGCAGCAGGAACGTTGTGTGAGTGACCTGACCACGTACAGCCAGAGAGGCTGTGCTGGGCATCTCCCACTGGAGGATTTGCTGCATTCCTAAGTGATATGATAACAATTTCATTAAAAAATGGTGCCATGTTCTTTGTGAAAATTCCTTGGCTCACGTGTGGTCGCTGTTTCAGCGTTAGGATGCTTTATGTATGTTTGTGTGTGAGCCAAGGAATGAACAAATCTGCAGTACATGGGCCAGCAAGCAGCTGTAAATAGACCTTGGAAATGGTCTGTCAGAGTCCTGGGACTGAGCTCTATAGGCTTTTTGGTAATTGTGATCTCAGTTGTTGCCCAGAGAAGCTGTGGCTGCCCCATTCCTGGAAGTGGCCAAGGCCAGGCTGGAGCAGCCTGGGCCAGTGGAAGGTGTCCCTGCCCATGAGAGGGGATGGAAAGGGATGAGCTTTGGGGCTCTTCCAACTCAGACCATTCCATGGTTCCCTGACAGTCACTGCTGCAGTTCCAGACAGTGCAGTTGGAAGTTCAGCTGTTCTCCCCCCACTTTCTCTTATTGCTGTTGAAATGCTAATTAGTGATGTGACTGTTACTATGGAGAAGAGGATAAAGGAGCAGGGGAATCCTGCTGGAAAGGTGCTGTGCAAGCACTGCCATGTGCTCCACAGGGCTGCATTCCCATCAGGGATCCCTCAGTGCCCCAGGGCTCCTCGGCCTTGGAAGAGTCCACGAGGTTGCCATGTGTCTGCATCTCCTTTACTCTTCTCAAAGAAAAATGCCAGAAAACCTCCATTTTGCTCATCTGGAGAAGTTTACCTGCTGTAGGATTCCTTTCTTTGAGTCAGGACCCTGGGCTTTCACATCTTCCTCTGGGTTTTGGGGTTTATTTTGGCCTCTTCTTTCTGCTGAGGTTCCCAAGAGTTCCCTCAGCCCAGCTGGAAGCAGCTCTACCCTGGATGCAGCTGCCTTGCTCATCTGGACATCTTCCCTTTGTGAAAGTTTCCCAAAACAAACAAGGCTCTCCCAGAGTTCCTGATCTCCTCCACTGTGTGTCAGTCCCAGCTGGCCCCAGAGTCTCTCCTGGATGGTTCTTGGGAGGATCCATCCCCTTGGGAAGCAGCTGTCCAAATCCAGTACATCAGAGAAGTTGTTTGTAAGGTGGCCAGCGGTGGTAAAGCATAAAATTGTCGTGAGTTGTGCAAGGCAAGAAATTCAGATTTTCTCACTGTAACAGGGGTTGCTCCCTGTGCCCCCAGTGTGGTCTGCAGTGCTCAGAGATGGGATGGAATGTGGGGTTCTGGGGGATTTGGCATGAGCAGGATGTGGAGCTGGCAGTTCACCCTTTCACCTGTTTAAGCAGACCAGAATAACATCACTGGGGCTGGGGAAGGCCAGTGCTCCCAGGGCCTCAGGGTGCTCATTTCCATCCCTACGGGTCCCTCACCATCCTACCGAGCTCCTCCAGCTTGGGAACAGTGGGGAGTGCTGGTTTTGGGCTGGGAACCTGCCAGGCCTTTCTTGTGTGCCAGTTCATGAACGCAATTCCCCTTTGCCTTGGGTGCTGAGAGCTCCTGCTCGTTCCTGCCCTGCATCAGAAATTTCACTTTGGGAATTTGGAGCTGGAAAAACACCCCTGAAAGTACAGCAAGAGCTGGTCAAATAAAAAAAAAAATAAAATCAGCTTAGAGCTTTGTGATAGATGCACTGCTATTCAGAGCAGAGGTGTGCTTGGGAAGAGAGTGCTTGTGCCATGGATAATTCCATGGGGGTTGTTTGGGAAGGTGCATTCCTGGCACAGGAGCTCCTTCTGGCCCTGCCTGTCTCTGGGTTTGTGAGCTGCTCAGGGGCTGGGGGGTGGCACGCCCTCATTTGTAAATAAAATGCCTCTAAGCCCACCCAGATGGTTCCAGGAACCTTGAAGCAGGTGATTTTTAAAAAAAGCTGTTATCAGAAAGTTGTGGAAGAAGATGGATGCTTGGCTGAGCTTCCACTCTTTCCTTTATTCCTCTCTTTGTGCAGAGTCCTTATCAGGGAGTTTATTGGTGGATTATTCAAAGGTTTGTACTTGGTAACCTTCATGTACTCAAATCCCGTGTGCATGTTGTGAATAAAATTCACTTGTTTGAATTTTCTAATGAACAAATTCCTGTGTTTTTCAGATTACACTGCGTTTTTGGGACACACCTCTGTTGGATTTTAATATATGTCCTGTGAAGAGCAGCTTTCAGCTATGGAATCGGTAAATATTGACTTTGCTTCTGTCCAAAATTTCTGGTTTATTCCCTCCCAAGTGCTTGTGTCTCTGTTGGACTGTTTGGTTTTGCCTTTTTAAAATGTTTTTCTTTATTTTCTGAAATTTGAAAGCAAAAAATTGCAAGTTCTATGGCATATGTAAAAGGTACTAACCAAGAATATTTTGGGAGTTGTCTGTAGTCCTGAGATGTCTTTTTAATTTTAGATAATTTTGAATATAGCAAGTTTTTCTCTGACCTCAGTGAAATAAAAGTGAACTTTCCTGCGTGGGCAGTTCCAGCACAGGTTTGCCCAGCAGACTGTGCAGCTTGTTGGTGCTGCTGACTGCTGAGTATTAAATAATACCTCTTTCTTTCTCTTAGCTTTCAAAATGCCTTGAAAAAAACCCCAAAGTCTCTAAGTTTCCCAGTGTTGTGTCTCCTTGTGATTAGCCTAATTGAAACAGATGGCACCTAAGTTTCATTTTGGGCAGAGAAACCTCCTGATCTGCTGGGACTACGGTTGGATGCAGTGTTAGGATTCAACTTTTTGGGAGCATTAACAGATGCAGAAATAACAGGCTGTCCCAGAGTGGGATTTAGGGGGAAAAAAATGAGATTTTTGCCTCTGTTTTGTGCGAGTGGATGGGAGAGGCCGGTGCTGTCCTGGAAATCCGGGTGGTGTGGCTGGAGCTGGAGGCAGGGGCTGGCTCTGGCTGGCTTGCTTTGCTGTGCTGGTGGTTTGGTGTGCTGGGAGCTGAGCAGCAGCTGGGTGGGCTCAGCCTGTTGAGGGGGGCTGTGTGGGGCTCAGGGTCACCCCCAGCATGGCCAGAAATCCTATGGAGAAGGCTCCCAGTGGATAGTGCAGCGTGTGGCTCCTGCCTTGGGGCGCTGGGTCCTTGGCTGACCTCTGGGTTCAGAGGGATTGTTTGTGATGAGGTTGTCAGCACAGGGAAGGCTGCTGCTGGAGAGCTGCTTGCTGTAGTGCAGCCCTGCCTCTGCAGGCTGCTAGGTGTGTTTTGAGGGAAAAAAAATTAAAAATCGTTGTGTTTAGTGTGGCCATGGTAATTTCAAAGTATTCAGATGCAGACAAGATGTTATTTCAGCTTCCCCTGGTGAATATTAATAGCAGGAGAAGCCTTTCACAGTAAGACAAAGCAGAGCAGGCATCGGTGACTCTGGCAGTGTATTTAGGTAATTAAAGTGTATCAGGTGTGAGCCCTTCTCCTGGCGTGTGCAGGAGCTCTGCCCTCCTCCCTGGCAGCTCTGCAGGGCCCTGAAAAAGCCAGCTCAGCCCTGACATCAGTTATAAATCAGGCTGGTTGCTGTTTGCTGCCTGTTTTATTTCGTAGCTGGGGACAAAGGTTTTTCCTTCCGAGTTTTGGAGTAAGTGGCGTGGGGCTTTTTGAATGCAAACTGTCCTTTTCAAACCAGGATAACAATAACTCACCCAAAACTCAGGTGTGTTAGCACAGCTCTGTTTGGGAGGGTTTGCTTGAAGCAAGCCAGGTCACGAGAGTCATGGAATGGTTTGGGTTGGAAGGACTTTAAAGCACATCTGGTTCCAACCCCCACCATGGGCAGGGACACCTTCCCCCTATCCCAGGTTGCTCCAAGCCCTGGACACTTGCAGGGGTGGGGCAGGCACAGCTTGTCTGGGCAGTGGTGCTTGCTGCTGGTTTTGCTGCTGGCAGCAGGAGTGGCTGCCCCACGCTGGGCTTGTGCTGGCCTCGGGTGACCCCACTGCACCCCAGCCCTGGCACAGCTGGCTGGTGCCACCGCGTGTCCCCCACACCTGCCCGGGGCAGCACAGGGCTCCAGGCTTCCTGCAAGCAGCAGCTCTGGGGCTGGCTGGGGCAGTGGAGTTTCAGGGAGCTCCTGATGAATATGCAGGTGTGGGATTAAAGGGATGAATGAGGAGCAGAATTGCTTTCCGAGCTGCAGCCCCGCTCTGACCTCCCGAGAAGGGCAGATTGTAAAGCTGGGGCCTGGAGTGGAAAAGCAATTACAATACAGTGCCAGCATTGAATTGTCCTCACAAAGTCAGATGCTGCAATAATGGCAGCGTTGTTTAGGTGGAACGTGACTTCACTGAACTGCTCGCTGTTTTTCTGTTACTGCTCTGAAACCTGCTCACAAACGGCTCTCAGGGCTCACTGTTCCACCAGGAATGGAGCTCACTGTTCCACCAGGAAGGTGTTTCTCTGCAGGAACTGTTCTCCTGAGCTTGCTGCCTTTTTTTCCTGTGTGTTTCAGTTCTTACCCCTTCCAGATTAGGAGGGTAACCCTATGGCAGTGCAGTGTGCTTTGAGTCTTTATGGTGCTGGTCATTGGGGAGCCTTTCCATGGGGTCCTGGGGTGTGGAGATGTTGGCTTTTGGGTTGAGAAGCTGGTGTGTTCTGGAGCAGAGCCTGAAGAGGGGAAGCCATGAACAAGGGGGATTAATAGTCTGAGAAAGCTGGGGTTGTGCAGCCTGTGGGAGAGGAGACACTGGAGAGACCTTCAGAGCTTCTTCCAGTGCCTCGAGGGGCTCCAGGAGAGCTGGAGAGGGACTTTGGGCAAGGGATGGAGGGACAGGACACAGGAATGGCTTCCCACTGCCAGAGGGCAGGGATGGATGGGATATTAGGAAGGAATCCTTCCCTGGCAGGGTGGGCAGGCCCTGGCACAGGTGCCCAGAGCAGCTGGGGCTGCCCCTGGATCCCTGGCAGTGCCCAAGGCCAGGCTGGACAGGGCTTGGAGCAGCCTGGGACAGTGGAAGGTGTCCCTGCCGTGGCAGGGGTGGGATGAGATGAGCTCTGAGGTCCCTTCCAACCCAAACAATTCCAAGGCTCAATGCAGCATTAAAGAAGCAGAGGTGTGTGGCTTGTGGGTTTGCTGGCTTCTGCTGGAGCCCTTTCTCCTGCTAAAGCAGGGATGTTGGAGCTCCATGGAGCAGCTGGGTGGCTCTCCAGGTGCAGGTTTGCCCAGAGCGTTTCAGCAGAGCCAGTTTGGGTTTGTTCTGCTCTGTGGCCAGGGCTGGGAAGGGCAGGTGGGGCTGGTGGGGAACCCCCCCAGCTCCTGCCCTGTCCCCCCTGTGTGGGAGGTGGGTCTGCACAGCCCTTAGGAGTGCTGCCTGTTTCTGTGGCTGTGTTCTGAAGGGACACAGTCTAAATTTAACTTTTAAGCCCCTATCTTCACTGCCAGCAGAGGTTAAGCAGAGGTGGCTTAGCTGTGAGCCTGGAGTTCTTTGTGGGTCAAACAAGCCTTGAATTTTTGGACACAAAACCCTGCTGAGACCTACAGGAAAGAGCTTTAAATCCTTTCCCCTGTCCCTGTGAGAAAGCTGCTTTTTCAACTGTAATCTCAGCACAAGCATTTGCTTTGAGTGGTTGAATTGCTGCTTTTACAGTTCTCTGTATTTTCCTAGAATTTGTTAAATTGCCAACGTTATTCACATGGCACTTTTGGCAGGAGCCACCTACATGCCCTCAATTTGAAGGTACCTTTCAGGAGCAGTGTAGGTAGGGAGGCTCCTCTCTTGCATGTCAGATGTTGGAGAGCTCAGCACTTCCATTAATTCACTTTCCCTGACCTTTCCACTGCTAATAAGCCAAGCTGGAGCACAATGCAGCACCTTAATGAACAGACCCGAGCTGAGCAGGGGCTGCTTTGAAAAATGTCTTGCTTGACTTGTTCATTGGGTGTAATTTTGGTCCATTTATTCACCATGGCACAGATGGGAGTTCTTGGTGAGAGCAACCCACAACCAAATACGGCCCTTCTCCTTCCTCTAGTGCCTAGAACTAGAGAAAACCATGTCAAGAACTGCTTGAAAAGAAGCAAGATGGTTGGTTGGGCTTCTTCTCTGAATCTGCTTGGTTTTGAATAATTTTATTCTCTGGGGAGCTATATTGTGATCAGAAAAACCTCATTTTTAGAAGAAATATACTTTTGAGTTAGGATTTTGTAGATTTATATCAGCTCATGTAGTGTGTGCTGAAAAATGCACACTTCTGGGTTATGAATTTGTAGATCAAGATCAACTCACGTGAAATGTACACTTAAAAATCCTGTTTGCATTTGGGAACGAGTTCATTAAAGCAAGCAGGCAGTGCACAGGATCATCATGTCCAGGAGCTGCCAGGCTGTTATTTCACAGAGAAGGCTCCTGAGCCACCCAGCCCGGGTGACACAGGGAGGCTGGGTTTTTGGGGAAGGGATCTGAAGGTTTCTTGACCAGTTCCTGCTTCCATTGTTGTGCAAGGGTGCTGCTGGGTGTGACCTCTTGGGAAAGTAAAAGTGCTGGGAGGCAGGTTGTGGGGTGGTGAGCAGGGTTTTCTTTCTTTATGGGTGTTCACAGAGCACCCAAGCGTGCTCTTGAAAGTTGTGGCCTCCGCCCTGAGGAAGTGGCACTGGCTGGGGAGTGAGGTGGCAGCGTGACACACGGGGTGCCTGCAATCCCCTGTTTTCCAGAGGTATCCGTGGGTGTGATTGAGTGCAGATGATGCTCTTGGCAGCAGGAGGTGTGCAGGATGTTCCCAACCAGCCAAAGGCCCCCAGGGAGGACCAGGCTCTCCTGCTGTGCTTCTGGAATGAAGTTTGGGGTGTTGTTGTTCCCTCCCCTTTGGTGGAGGTAGTGGTGATGGTTTTGATGTTCAAATCTCAAGTTCTTTAGGATTTAGTTATTTTAGTTCTTTTTAAGTGAGGGGAGTGGTTTTGGGTGCAGGGAGTTCATGCCTGCCACGGGGATGGCATCAGTGCCTTGGGCATCTTCAGTGGGGCTGCAGGTGGGACAGTCACTGTCCAAGGAGCAGGGCAGCTGCTGGACACCCTGTCAGGTGGGAGCAAGGTGGGAGTTGTGGCTCAGAGGTGTTCCCAGTGTGGATTTATGGAAACCTTGTATGGAAGGTGGTTTGGCTGAGCCACCCAAGTGTCTGACACAAACAGGGAGGTGCTGCAGCCTGGTCCTGGTTCTGTCCTACATGCCTGGAAAAGTGGGAATGGTTATTGAAAGCAAAGGCAAATTGATGGGTCTGCCTCACTGATAGGCCTTGGGAGGGGACTTCTGGCAAAACCAGAAAACAATTCTAAAAAGAAGTCTGAAATGTTGGATTGCCCCATCCCTGGAAGTGTTCAAAGTGAGACTGGATGGAGCCTGCAGCAGCCTGGCCTTGTGGAAGGTGTTCCTGCCATGTCAGGGCTGGGATGGGATGAGCTTTAAGGTCCCTTCCAACCCAGACCATGGTGTAGCTCCATGCTGAGTGTGGAGATGGGAGCAGCCTTAGCAGTGTTTGTTTCCTTGGCTAAATTCTTGGCAGAGCTTTGATTTTGGAGCACCGGGAAAACAAGGGCTGAGCTTTGCTGGCTCAGCCTGATTCCTCCCTGGCTTGAGGACTCACTCAGGTGTTCCAGCAGCTTTTTTTGCTGCTGGGTGTTATCCCTGCTTTATGGTAGCTTGCTGGACTTCTCCAGAAATCCAGAGCTGAATTGTGTTCAGCAAGTTCCTGCTTTAGGGAGTGTTTTGATCTTGGGTTGTGACTGGACAGGCTGATTGTTTCCAGTTGCTGGAGACGTGCAGGAGCTGGGAGAGGGGAGGTTTTGGGCATTTTGCAGGAACTTGAGGACATGAAGGGAGTGAGGGGCCGTGGGCTGTGCCCACCATGGCAGAGGCTCCCGGGGGCTGGAATTCCCAGAACTGCTCCCTGTGCCAGGCTGTTTTGGGAAGCTGACACGCCTGGCTTTGACCTCAGAAGTGGCTTTGGGTTGGTGGACAAACACTGAGAGCTCTGCTTTCCCTGGGAGCTGTTTCATCCCTGGCCCTTCCCGCAGCCCTGGCTGGTCCTGGAATGGGCAGATGGCTGCAGGAGCTGCCTGGGTGCTTGGGAAGGCACAGCCTTGGAGAGGGCCAGGGCAGAGCAGCAGTGGGCAAAGGGCAGCCCTGGAGCTGTGGGGCTGCCTGAGCTTCCCCCAGAGCAGCCTCAGCTGCGACGTTTTTAACTCTTGAATTTGGAACAGACTTAGCAGCTCACCTTTGGGGGTGGGAGCTTGGGAGGTTGGCAATACTATTGCCTGGAACCATCTGTTCCTACCACTAAGTAGCTGCAAAAATCAGTAATTCATTCCTTTTTTTTTTTTTAATTTTTTTTGAGGAGCTTGGGTGTAAATCTTCTCCCTTGTTATTTTTATGGGCTCCTTCATTATGGAAGACAAGCATCTCCACGGTGCTGGAGCTGAATTAATCTTTCATCTAAATTTATTTGAAATTTAAATCCCTGTCATTATCGATATTAGAGGTTACTTTGGAGCACAGCAGCTATTTCTGGGGAACTGGGTGCATGGGGCTCCCTTATCAGCCAGGAATGTGCTTGTCACCTCTCTGGATGAGCCTCTGGCAGAGGAGAGGGACAGCAGCCGTGTGTACAGGTTATTTTGGGAAATTGCCACTGTAAATGGATGCTGTGTTTGCTTTTGCAAGTCAAATTGGTCATGGAGTCCTGTTTTTCATTTATTTTTGCCCCAGTGAGTTTACAGTCCCAGTGGGCTGGCCCTGGTGCTGGTTGGGGTTCTCCTGGGCAGTCACAGGAACACCAAAGCCAGCGCTGACTGTAGGAGGCACAGAGCCCTGCAGGTGCCCTCTGTTATCCCAGTGAGACTGCACTCCTAGGCTTAAACTGCAAAATCAAGGTGAACTGACATCACATAACCCTGTTCGTGTGTGGGGCAGGAGGTCCCAGGGTCTGGGGGTGTTTTCATTGCAGGGGGTGACACCAGAGGAGCCTGGTCTGGGTGTCCCTGCCTGTGGCAGGGGGTGGAGATGAGCTTCAAGCTCCCTCCCCATCCAAACCACTCCATAATTCCATGGCTCTCCTCCCTGAGGCCTGGTGTTTGGTGGAGATTTCTTCCTTGCTGTGTCACTGGAGCTGAGTTTTCCAGGTGTTTGTTTTGGTGGTTATCTAAGCCCCAGAGTGAATGCTGGGGGCTCTGTTGAGCTGATGTCCAGTTCTCCCAGCATTGCACCAGTGGCAGAAGTTGGTTTTTGTCTGCTCTGAAAGGTTGGATTTTGATGGAGTTGGTGTGTCTGGACTCATCCTAGCGTGCAATAATGTGAAAATAGAGCCATCAGTTCCTTGGGTGCCCTTAGAAAATGTTAATGCTTCCAGGCTCCAGAGGAAAAGTTGTGGTTCAGAGATTGTCATGTGCCTTGCAGGGAGGCCCAGATTCCACGGGGCAGAGCCAGGTGGTTTTCAGAGCACATTCCCTGTGAGTGTCCTTGGTTTCCTTGCTGAACATTTCACCTTAATTCTGACTTTCCTGGAGGTCTTGACACCCAGTTTGTTTCCCAGTTTGGTGAAAGATGGGAGGGCAGCAGGAGAGCTGGATGTGGTCACGTGCATGTGGCACCTCCAGCTTGGAGGTGACAAAATACTTGAAGGAGTTGGAGAAGTGAGAGGAGCTGGTCAGCTTGATGGATGTGAGTGGGTATGATGGGAGGAGTTCTCTGATTTTTGATAATTTTTATCCTTTTTTATAACTTTTCAGCTGTTGAACAGTACAGGGATTCAAAGGTCAGCACTGAATAGCTCTGGTTATTCTCTGCTGGTCCTAACTTACTGCTGGTGTCATATGAGAAATATACTTTCTTTTTATGTTGCACAGTCAGAAGAAAATGATTTTGTTGTCTTCAGTAGTTTTTAGCTCATTCTTGTAGTCTTGCCAATATCCTGTAGTTGTTTTTTGCAGGAAGCCTTTCAGCGTTCTGTTAATTGGAATTAACTTTTGTAAGAGAAATGCACGTTTGGGTTGAAGATAATGCAGGAAATAAACATTCAGGGAAATTTATTTTAAGTTAGTGGAAAGAAATCCATTGGAGAGCTTTGCTTTGGAGCTGGAACTTTGGAGAGGTTTAGGGTAATAACAGAGGAATAAACCAACCCTTCTCCTGTCTTTGAACTCCTGTGGAAGGGCAGCTCTGGTCTCTGCTCTGGTGACCAGGGGTGTCCTGGACTGGATGGTCCTTGTGGGTCCTTTCCCACTCAGGATATTCCATGATTCTCTGATTATTTTGAGTAACCTTAGAGACTGGTAGAGGATCTACTTGCTACTGTCTGGTAAATTATGTTCATTAACATAATTACAGAGTTTTAATGCTGCATGGAAGTTATATGGAGTCAAAATCAAATAGCAACAGGTAGTAAATAATTGGACAAAATAAAAACATGGAAACAAATAATGAAGGAAAATAATCATGTATTCTTTTCCTGTCACCAGTCAGAGCTGCAGCTGGATGTAGCAGCTGCCCAGTCCTGAATCCTTTCTTCCTCTCATTTTTAATGCTGCTTTTACAAGAGTCTGAAGGAAATCTCTGTCTAAACCAACTGGTAGCAGCTCCTCTGGGCTTTGCCTTTGGCAAGGTGTCACACAGCTGAATTCTCCTTCCTTTGCTAAATTCTCTCTTTCTTCTTGCAGTGTTTGGTTATTTAGTGCTATAAGGGGAGGCAGAATATATGAATTTAGCCAAACCCTCGAGTATATAAAGTAGAGAAACTCCCCTCATTCCCTTGACCTCAAGCTTGCTGAGGTAGGAAAGCATTTAAAACACCCACAGCTCTATGTGCACATGCAGATGTATTTTTAAGTGTCCCCTTCTTGAAGGTCATCCACAATTCCAGCTGAAGTGCAGTTTGGATTTCCTGTAGCTGGATACTGTCCCTGGGGCTGCTTCCTGCTCTGCAGGGAGTGTGGGACCCCAGGGGAGGATTTCATCCAGTGGTGCTCTGGAGCTGCTCCAGGGCTGGAGCCAGGCTGGCAGAGCTGGGGGTGCTCCCTGGGGAGGAAGAGACTCCTGGGAGAGCTCAGAGCCCCTAAAGGGGCTCCAGGAGAGCTGGAGAGGGACTGGGGACAAGGGAGGGAGGGACAGGACACAGGGAATGGCTCCCACTGCCAGAGGGCAGGGCTGGATGGGACACTGGGAATTAGGAATTGTTCCCTGGCAGGGTGGGGAGGGGCTGGGATGGAATTCCCAGAGCAGTTGGCTGCCCCTGGATCCCTGGCAGTGCCCAAGGCCAGGCTGGACAGGGCTGGGAGCACCCTGGGATGGTGGGAGGTGTCCCTGCCATGGCAGGGTGGGATGGGATGAGCTTTGAGGTTCTCCCAACCCAGACCATTCCGTGACTCCATCAGAGGAATGTGCATGAAGGTCTCTGTGCCTGCAGGAGCCTTCAGAGCTGCTTCAGCCCTTTTCTCCATCCTTGTGAAATGGCTCTGGGCTCAGAGCTGGGTCTGTGTGAGCCCAGGCCACGATGAGACAGAGCATTAATGAGACCTTCAGAAGGGATAGCTGCAGCAGTGAGCTGGGCATAAAAACAGCATGGAATTCCAGGGATGTGTTCTTGGCCCAAGCAGGGCAATTGCTCAGTGTCTCATTCCCAAGGCCCCCGGGCTCTGGAGCAAAAGGATGTGAACAAAGAAGTTCAGCTTTGATGGTTTGCACACTACAAGCTGCCAGGGAAGTGATCAGCTGTGGGTTTGATCACCTCTCCGTGGTGTCTTCTGGTGCTTCTGTCTGTAATTTGGATACCTCCAGGACACTGCCCCAGGCTGAGACTGACCCCTTTGTAATGCTGAATTAAATAATTATATTAAAGTATTAAAATTACCCTCTAATATAGGGGTATTCTGTGCTGTTACCATACAAATGGCATGGTTTTGAGCAGGGACAGCTTATTTAGGAATCCTGTGCTGCCACAGATGCTTCTGCCCTGGAGGATGTGGTGGCTTTAAGGTCAGGTGTCACTTTAAAGTGAGGTAAAAAAAAACCTCCCTGTGCTGAGCTTCCTTTGCTCACAGAAATAGTTTCTGTATTAATATTTAATTTACAATAGCTCTGAGGAATGAAGAAAGTCCTGGACTCTATTTTTTTTTTTCTAGTCCTTAATACATTTCTTTGGAACAGCTCTTGGATATAAACAAGGAGGACAGAGTGTCCTGGGCAGAGGAGTGAGACAGTTTGTGTTAAAACCATAAGTGTTCGTGGCTTTAACATTGGAATGTTCAGCAGTAAGGATCCAGCAGGTACCTCGGAGTAGCCCTAGTTCCCAGTTGCTCTTTTTCAGTCCTTTTTTCTTCTGGGATTCTTCATGGCTTTACCCCTTGATGCAGATTCAGATGGTTTTGTTCTGAAAAGCTCCTGTTCCTGATGCTGCCAGCTCAGAGCTCCAGCTCAGGAGAAAGTGGGTTCAGAATTCCAGACACGCTCCTGGCACGGCTTCAATTAAAAGGTGTTGAAAGAGGCTGGATTTTGCAATTTTGCAAAGATGGAATTTTTGTCCCTATTAAAACCTTGGGGATCCCTGGGAAAGGAGCTTGATCCTGGCTTTTTTTCTGCTGGGTGAGGAAGAATTTATACCATCATCCCCCTGCTTTGACCCAGTTATGAAACCCTTGCCTGTAAAATTATTAATTTGGGGACTCCCAGCCATTCCAGTGTGAGAATTCAAGCAGTGGGAGTTTTCCTGGAGAGCCACCTCCAGTTTAGCCATTAAAAGCTGGTGATAAATCCAATGAACTTAGTAAAATATATATTGTGTGCCATGAACTTTCTTCATTACTCTGGAATTAATCAATGACTTGGACTACTTTTTCCCCCTGCTCAGCCATACTTTCACAAGGTATAATTAAAATAAAAAAAGCTCCAGTTTTCCTTTTTGTTCAACTCTGCTGTTGTTGAACTATGTGTGGTTTGGACTTCAGCCCTCCAGAATGTTGGCAGAAGTTCTTGTCTGGAAAGAAATGGTAATCCTTTTGGGGTTGAAAAACGGGGAAGGAAAGATTGCTGTAGCAGGGATGATTGCAGGCAGAAAAAGTAATATAAGAATAATATATATATATATAGATGTAACATGCACTAACATTTGTGTGATTTTATATAGATGTTCGTAATTTTGGTGGTTTTATGTCAGATTTGCTGATTTTTAGTTTATTGTAGCCATTCCTATTTTTAAACTTTCTATATGAAGCTTAATGGAGTAGCTACAGTTGCACATGGAAATTACTGCAGTTTCAATATTACATTTTAATTCAGCTGAGGTGATAAAAAAGTGACCTAAACCTCTTTCTTCATTTGAATTGCTTCTCTTTACCTTGTAAGCAGCCAGCAGAAGGCTGTACCTATCCCTGTGGTGCTGCCAGTGTCCTATGGAATTATCTGTGTAGAGGGGAAAGGGAAATGTGCACTTGTTTCAGCTGAGAGTGATAGTTTGTCTTTTTCTTGGTCACGTTAGGAGCACTTCTTCGAGAGCAGTGCTCATGGATTTGTACCTGCAGGGGGTGATTGTGGAGGTCAGGATAACTTCACAGATAACCTGACAAACCTGCCAGCATGGGCTTCCCCTCGTTCCCCAGCAGAATCCCTGGCAGCAGCTCTCCCAGCTCCTCCTCTCAGAAGAATCCTGTTCTTGTGGAAAGCTCTGTTCCAGCTCAGGCTCAGGCTGGAGCTCTCTCAGTCTAACAGTGTGAGCTCCCACGGTGTTTGGTGTTGGTTTTTCTGCTGCTCAGCTCCGTGTGCTGTCGCTGCCCTGGCTGCAGGGACACCTCTGTCGCTGGGTACCTGTGCTGCTGGTGACCAAGCCAGGGATTCTGGTTGCCCCTGGAGCTCAGCCCCTCTGGGGGACACAGCTCCCCAGCCTGGGGGCTTTCCCAGGGCTGTGAGTGAAGTTCAGCCTGGGTTTGCAGGAGGGGTCGTGGGTCCTGGTGCAGGGTGAGGATTTGCAGCCTGGGAGGGCAGTGATGGGGCTTGTGACGAGTGTCACACTGCTGCTTCCCAATGGGCAGCTCCAGGCTGGACATCATGCCCAGAGCTGCAGTCTGGAGCTGTTTGTGTGAGGAGCAGGAGGTGCAGATGCCACAGAGGCTTTGGGGTTTCGCAGCCCCTTGGGTACCTTTGTGATTTTGGGTGCCAGTGAGGGAGGGAGTGTGGAAGCACTTGAACAAAGAATGTCTCTGGAAGTGGCCACTGGTCATTCTGGCACACACTTCCAGCAAAGCTGCTTTTGTTTTTCTCTTAGTTAAACAACAGTCAAGCTCATGCTGGGGCTTTTTTCTTTTCCCTTGCAGTATAATGTTGGCTTTTATGTGTCCCCCGGGCCCAGGCCCGGCCGTGTGGTGGGCCAGCACACAGATGCATTGTTCAGGGTCCCACATTCCAGGGAGATCAAATGCTCCTGCACCACATCAGCTGCACATCTGCAACTGCTAAAACCTCAGCAGCTCTGCCGGATCCAGGTGCCATTCAATTCCAGGTTAAAGGCACAGAGCTGCTGCTTCTCAGGCCTTTCTGTTGAATCCTGCCAGCTCTGATTCACTACAGCTGGTGAAACAGTCAGGCTTGGTTCAGGCATGTGTGGAAGAGAGCTCATTTCATGCTTGGAATTGTAATTATGTTCTTTTCTTTCAAGCTGCCAGCGGTAAAAGATGTCTTCCAGTGTGTATTATCTAAATAAGCTGTAGTGTTTAAATGTTTTCTTATTTCATTTTAAGAATGTGGCAAAATAAATTGTGCTTACTCTTCTGGTTTTGGTTCTGGAGCAATTAATTGCCCGTAGCTCTGCACTGGCAGGCTCTGGGCAGCAGAGCTCTGTGTGTGGGCACTGTCCTGGCTTGCCCAGTTGGCACTGGTGTCACCTGCTGTGTCACCTCCTGTGTGCTCCTATTGCAGGTGGTGTTTGCTGTTCCATCCCAGTCATCCCTTGGAGTGCTGGCTGCTGAGTTTTAGGGAATTCTGAGCTGGGTGATACATCTGAGCAAGGGACAGAGAGAGCAGACACTGATGGGAGAAGGGGGAATGGTTTTATGCTGAAGGAGGGTTGAGTGAGGTGGGATATTGGGAAGGAATCCTTCCCTGTGAGGTGGGGAGGCCTTGGCACAGGTGCCCAGAGCAGCTGTGGCTGCCCCTGGATCCCTGGCAGTGCCCAAGGAGTGACTGGATGTGAGACTCAATGCTCTGGGCTGGTGTCGAGGTGGGGATCAGTCACAGATTGGACTCGATGGGGTTGGAGGTCTTTTCCAGCCTCAGTGGTCTGTGAATTCTGTGTTCTCCCAGCAAACAGCTCTTCCCTGAACGTGCTGGGTGTTTGGGAGGGCTCCCTGCACATGCTGTGACCCAGGGCTCTTCTGGGACAGGGCTTTTGCCTTCTCACAGAGATGTTTTTCATGTGCAGCTGCTGGAGGTTCTCTGAGTTTTGGGTGTCTGGAGTCAGCACTTTGATCAGCCTTCCCTCCTCTCTGGAGTCTGTCTGCTGGGCTGTGGTCTCGAGGAGAGAGCCTGAGAGCCATTTCAGTGTCTCCATGATTGACTGGAAGTCACACTGGATAAATCTTTCATGATTGGAAACCACTTAAGCCACGAGGTAGCTGGTGATCACTGGGTATTAGTGGAGAGCTTCTACCAAACAATCAGGGAAAATTGAGTGGCAGAACATATAATTTATGACTTCATCCGAGCTCTGTGGGGGCAAGTCAGTGAGAATCGAAACACTGAAAGAATTATATTTGACAGATATTTTAAAGAATGACTCCAGTTAGTGTCATTTATTGCTGGAATGTGTGGACAGATCCACAGGCAAAGCCCTTGTAGGGGCAGTGCCAAAACCAGATATGAAAGAGTGTGCAAGAAAATGAGAACACGGGATGTGGCCGAGGGCTTGAATTTTCTGACAATGGGCAGAAAGAATGTTCTGAGGGCTTTTTCTCAGACATTTTCCTTAGATAATAAAGTTTACAGATCCTGCTTGGTGTTTGCTGAAACTCCTGCCTGAAGGGGATTTGTTGGAGTTTGGAAGTTGAGCAATGAAGGTGTCATCAGTGTGCAGAGACCAGTTGGAGAAACTTCTGGAACCTTCTGGGCCTTATCTCTAGGATATCTTAATTTTTGCCTTGCAGTGATATATGGCATAGGAGAAATCCATTGCCCTGTGGTGGAATGTGCATTAAAAATACCTGGGCAGGAGTTTTTCCAGGCAGTGGCAGGTAACAACCCTCGCTCTGAAGGAGAAAACATTCTAGAAAACATTCTTCCCTCAGATGTTTTGTAGTGGTAATGCCTCTGGAAGTATTAATCTTTTCTGTCACAATTTGGCACTCACTCCAGTTCCCAGCAGGGGTTTCTCAGCTAATCCCTGTCTGGAAGATTTTCCCTTACCTTACATTAATTTCTGATCCCGACATCGTTTGAGGGTTTGTGTTCAGCTTAAATAAATACACTCCAGGCTGTCCTGTCGACTCAGGGTTGAACGTCAGGGCAGTGGAAGTACCTGTGTTGCTGGGGCCCTCACAGGTGCCACTCACCTCTCCAGCCATCCCCAAAAGCTCCAGGCCCTGGGCTGTGTCAGTGTTATCCCCCGTGGCCCTGGAGAGATTATTTGAGAATCTTGGTTTCTGTGCAGAATTTTCTTGGCGTGAATAGCTCGCTTGGAGAGTGGCAGATGTTCTCACTTTAGCCCATGAGTGACAGCTCCCGAGTCAACATCTGCCATGCTGCTGGAATTGTCCCCAAACGCTGCCATGCTCCAGAGGCTGCCTGGAACTCGCTGGAGCCAGCCATGCCCGTGTTCCCTCCCGTGTTCCTGCCAGCAGGGGCAGCTGCCGTGGCTCCTGCTCCAGCCTGGAGCACAGGAATGGCATTGGCAAGGGCCAGCCCTGCTCCTGGTGCAGCCCCACGTGGACACCTGGGTGTCAGACCCCATCCAGCAGAGCCAGGACTGCCTGTCCCAGAAGGTTTGGGGTTGGGAAATCTGCCCCAATGGCACCAAGAATTGCTGTCAATGGGTGCTGGAGAGGATTGTCCAAAGCAGTGTCCCAGTCCATGAAAATACTGGCACTCTGCCTTTATCCTCAGAGTTGATCCTTTTGAATGGTCGTGTGTCCCATGTTGCTTTCGTTTTTGACCAGCATCCTGCTCTGTTCTGTCCCTGAGGGTGTGAAGCTGCAGGCCTGGATTAGGGCTCTGTGTTCCACAAACATCCCAGCGTGAGCACAGTCATTCCAGGGGAATGGGTCTGTTGCTTTTCTTCCCGAGTTTTGTATCTAAAATTCTTGGGAACTGAAGTTTCTGCCAAGTCTCTGTGATAGACCTGAGGAGAGGGAAGAAACCCCTTAGCTAATAAAACACTTTTGATTACTTTTTTTGGCTTCAGGTTTGTTCAAAAACAGTTAAAAATGAAGTTTTTTGAAGAAGTCCTCTTAGTTTTAACTTTTAAGGTTTAGCCACAAATAGCCAGCTTTGCTTGATTTGTGCTTGATTTTTTTCCACATCCCAATGGAAGTGAATCTCCTGATGATGCAACTCAAGGTGTTTGTGCTCCTCTCCAGGTTTGGTAGCTTTGGCCCTGCCTGGGGTTGAAAGTGCTAAAGCTTAGTCTTGAATTCAGCCTTAGTCTGGTGCTTGTTTTAGCAAGGGTGATTCTGGATTATCTCTCAACCCTGCCGTGCTTGGGTGAAGGTCGTGCTGGTCTTTGGAGAGTTTTTGTGGTGTCTAAAGAGGAGCCTTGAGAACTGAAGCTGGCAGTCACACTGTGGGGGGAGCGTGTAAACTTAGTCTAAAGATAATTTATGGTTTCTAAAGCTGCTGCTGAGTAAAACTTTCCAAGGCTGGCTCTGACCTAGCTCTCATCAGTGTAAAACCGAGAACAGTCATCTCAGAGTAGCATTTTGAGTTGTGTGGAGGGGAAAGAGGAAAACTTTGCTTTCCCAAAGGCTTCATTGGCTGTGGCCCTGCAGCACATGAGCAGCTCTCTTCTTTCGAGCGTGAACCACGGGGTCACTCTTCCGTTACCTGAGCCCTGACTGGTTTAAACTTGGCTTATTGGTTTAAACTTGGCTCAGAGCGTGGTGTTTTTTTTTTTTACAGGGCTCGTTTTGCAGCAACTGTGATGTCAGGGTTCTGATAACCCCCCCGGGCTGTCTCTGCAGCCCTGCTCCCTCCCCGCGTTCCCGCAGCCGCGCGCCGGCACCGCCGGGAGAACTTTGGGTCATGCCGGGTTGAGCTGTTGGCAGCGACGCTCGCGTGTTGGCAGGAGCTTCCCCAACAAGATGCTGGAGAGCAGGGGAAGATTTCTCCTTGTTTTTGCAAATTAGCAAATGAAACCCTAAATAAGTTGCTAAACTCAGTTTCCTTCTGTTGGGTTAAGAGGAGGGGAGTGCTTGGAAACCTTCGAGATCTTAATTGGCCCGAGCGTGCTAAAAACACCTTCCTTCCACCCCAGGCACTGCTTCTATCTTTCCAATACATTTGGCTTGTTCAGTGGCAAATCATTTTTATAACACTTGAGAAACTGTATAGCTCCAGAAAAACAGGATGTGTGCCCTGCCTTATATTGTGGATTGGCTTTCCAAGTATTTTTGGGGGTTGCTGAGAGCCCAGCCCTGTTCTGGGGCGTTGGGGCTGTGCCTGTCGGTTTGGTGCCGGTGTGGCGATAGTGGCAGTGGTGTCCCTTCACTGAGTGATTTCATGTTGGGCTAACGACTGGTTTCATTCGAGCACAGATACCAGCTGGGCTCCCTGGCCCTTCCCTCGTGCTGGGTAACGGAATTTCCCTTTGCCAAGGGCATTTCTCTATCAGCTCCCAGCCAGGAGCACACAGAGGTCACATCCAGATACTGTCCCCCTTCCCCTCCCGAGCTGGGGACAATGAGTTTCTCATTTCTTCCTTGGGCTGATAATGGCGATTCCTCCTTCCCACAGAAAGCTCTGGAAGGTTTTTTTAAGTGGTACAGTATTGTTCCATACTGTTTTCCAGGGTTTTCTATGTTAGATGGCTGGTTTGTTCTTCATGACTTTGTCCATTTAATTTTGTATTTGATTTGGTGTTTAAAAACTCATTATTTCAATTGAAGTTCTCTGTGAGCTGCAGAGCTGCAAGGTGTAGTGGGAGTCCTGTTTGTATCTCAGTTTGGGCAAACAAGCTGTGGTAGGGCTTGAAAACCTGTGAAAGGGTTGGTTGGGCATTCAGGGGGATGGTGGGAGAGGGAGGCCAAGGGGGAAGATGGAAAATGTCACTGACAGTCAGTTTGAGATGGAGTTTATTTGACAGGACCAACCAGCCAGCCCTGGGAATGTGAGACCGTTTCTCTAATAATTAAAGCACCTGTCTGTAACCACTTTTCAGGGTCAAGAACCAAAGTTTGGGCATCTTCTAAGACTCTGAGGATTTTCCTCTGAGCTAGTAGATGAGGTTACTCCAAAAGGGGCTGATGTGCACCTGGAGTGTCCCAGCTCCTTCCTGGCAGGAGCTGAGTGCACATCTGTATACTGAATTCCTGCAGATATTGCAGGGTGGAGATGGAGGTAGGAACACCTTCTCAGAATTACTTATATTTTCAGGTCTGGCA
>JAYDZK010000028.1:19745514-19769278 GCA_034509185.1 Euphonia xanthogaster | reverse complement strand
ACGCTCTTCCGATCTCTCTCCGCTGCAGGCCGGGGCCTCTCCGCTGCAGGCCGGGGCCTCTGCGCTGCAGGCCGGGGCCTCGCTTCCTCAGGAAACCAGGCTAGAAACGCCGGGCAGGGCTCGGGGAAGTGCTGCAGCCCTGGGTCCCGAGCAGCTCTGCTCAGCCCATCCTGGAGTTCCTCACGCCCCTTCCGTTCCTGGCGCTCCTGCCGCTGTCCGTGTGCCCTTCCCAACCCCGTCTCCTAAAACAGCCCTCCCAAATCCTTACCCCAAATACTGGCGTCCTCTCCGGCGCTGGGAGAGCAGGAAGCTGCAGCTGCAGTCAGAAGGGCGGGCGCACAGGCCAGGGAGAGCAGTTTTGATGGAAATGATGGGCTTTCCTCATGGATGGTGGTGGGATCTGCTTGGAGCCAGGGTGGGCTGTGCTGCCCTGACAGCCGGAGCCAGGGTCTGAACCTGGGGCACCTTGGGGGCCACCGCCTGCTGGTCCCTGTCCCCGTCCCTTTGGGGTGTTCCTGCTCAGGCAGGAGGCTCCCCTGTGCCCTGGATCTGCAGCTCCATCACCTGAACCCCGGCTGGGATCAGGGAAAGGTGCGGGAAGAAACCCTGCCAGTGGGAAGTGACCTCAGGCAGGAGATTTGCATGGGGGAAGTTGAGTTCTGTGGCTGTTAGAAAAGTGATTTTTTTTTTCAAATATTAATTGAAAAACTGGCTGAAGCTCTGTCTGTGTTCTCTGCTAAAGCTTTTTGCAACATCCCACTGAAATTACAGGCAAATTGAAGCCGAAACATTGCATTTTTCCACAAATGTGGCCAGGCTCCAGGGCCATAAAAAGAGTTTGGAAAAGCTCTGAAACACATGTTAAACAATTTCTTACTTGAAGCACCTCTAGATGCATTTATTTTCAAATAAATTAAGTATTTAACTTAAAAAATAATCTTTTTTCAAAAAATATAGATATTGGTAATTAGAAGCATTAGAAGCAGAATGTTTCTTCCTTAGCAGATGCATATTAAGAAAGTGATACAGCAACAAATCATAAATGAAATACAGTAAAATTTGGACTATATAAACCAGTGATTGTAATTAGGGATGTTCCTTTCAAAGGCAAATGTTTTGATTTCATTTTTGGGTATTTTTTTCAGTAGTTACTATACAATATATAGTAAACCAGAATTTAAAAAATAAGTGATTGTGAGATTTAAAATCTGTGAAAAACTGGACTGCGCAGAGGCCATATTGTTTTGGGGTCTTTAGCTCCAAATCTGGTCAGAGAACCTCAATACTTGATGCTGAGAGGAGTTTATGAATTAAACACCATTGTATTTTTGTATAGGCAGGAAAAGTAGCCGTAGTGATGTCTAGAAATTATATATGTAATGTATTTTAATTCATGTAAAATGATAAGCATATTTAAGCTCAGCATTATTTGCCAAGGAGGACAGACTTCAGATCTCAGCACAGAAGGCATTAATACAACTCCAGTGAGGAAGCAATGGGCACTTCCCATATTTTTGAGTCTAGATGCATCTTTTTAAATTAAAGAGGGTTTGAAGAGTGTGCCTGCAAACTGGAGACTGAGTCAAGCTGTGAAATGCCAGTGATATGTCATGTGTTCTGTATGTATTATTTTCAGTTTTTACAGAGGAGGAAATTTTGATATTTAAACTTTTCCAAATGTCAGCTGGTTCGGCAGAAAATAATCCTCAGTCTCATCAGGAGCTGCGTGTCACCGGGAAACCTCCTGGGAGCTGAAAAACAAGGAAGTTGTTCCAGCTCAGAACAGAGTCCTGTGGGAGAGGATGTAGTTGAGGGGTAGAAAGGAGCTCTGGAAGGTGGATGTTGGGAGTTCTTCCCTCTGTGTGGAGTGCCTTGAGCCAAGCTCCAAACCCCAGAACTCCAGGACCACGTCAGTCAGGGCTTGGAGCAGCCTCAGCTAGTGGAAGGTGTCCATCCCAGATGGGACTGGGTGAGCCTTAACATCCTTTGCCACCCAGATTATTCCATGAGCTCCATCCTTGCCCTGCTCCTTCCAAATCTGGCATTTATTGATGCTTGATCCAAGATTTTGGATGACTCCCCAGGCTGACCCTGCATCCAGCCTCCTTGTTGAATTCTCCAGAAATTGCAGGCAGGATGGGGAGCTGCCTTTGGAAGTGTCATTGGCTTTTTGCAAAGCTCCTGCCTGCAGGAGCATCTTTGGGAAAACAGCTGGAGGTGTGTTCCCTGTGCAAAATGCTGCTCTTGCTGTGTCCCATAGGAGTTACCAGACTGGGAATTGCTGTGTCCATTAGTCCCACGCTAGGAAAAATACTCAGTTCCTACTGACAGCCTGAGGAATCATCAGGACTGGTGACTTCCAGTGCTTTCCCGAAGCCTCAGCAGAACCTGCCTTAATCTTTAATGAAAACCAGAACCAGGTGCTTGAGACTTGATATAGAACCAGCCCGACCAGTTCCGGTGTCCCACCTCCCTGGGAGGGAGTGTGAGGAGCTGGTTGGTCTGGGTGCTTCTGAGGAGTATTTAAGGTGTAAATGTGGTTACATTTTACACATGAAAGCAGCGGTTTAGCCCAAAGATACTCTGCACACACCCTCCGCAGCAGAGCTGGGCAGAGCTCACAGCCCCACTGTTCTTTGAGAAGAGTGAATTCTGCTGATGGCTCTCCCTGACCTGTCTGAGCTTTGGGAGCAGCACTAGGAAAGAGCTGCTGTGTGTTTTCTTATGGACAGGGAGTGTTATGTGCTTGTGGTTTAATAGAAAGTGCTTTTATTGTGAGAGGCAGCTTCTGTGTCTTCTCGGGGGATGGTGAAAAGCTGGGTGGTGGGTTCCAGGTCTGTCCTTCATGAAGCCCCCAGGCAACTGTGGGGGGTAAATTCCAGCTGCTGAGAGGAAGAATGGGGGAAAATTGTTAAAATGAGCTCTGACTTCTACCTTTATTATTTTTTTACCTGCTCTGTTTCCTCACGTTGTTGTGGTGCGTCTTTCAACCCTGAGTGTGGGTCACTCACCACAGCAGCTCAGCTTGATGGGCATCGTCTTCACTTAGTAACAGGGTCAAACTTAGGAGCTGAATATTGGGAAAGAATTCCTCCCCAGGAGCAGGCCCTGGCACAGGGTGCCCAGAGCAGCTGGGGCTGTCCCTGGATCCCTGGCAGTGCCCAGGGCCAGGCTGGACAGGGCTTGGAGCAGCCTGGGACAGTGGAAGGTGTCCCTGCCATAGCAGGGGTGGCACTGGAGGAGCTTTGAGGTCCCTTCTGACCCAAACCATTCCAGGATTCTATTAAAGAAACTTGCCCAAACTACTTGGTTCCTCAGACCCTGAGTGCTGGGAGGGACAAGGAACCAACAACTCCAAAGGAAACAACATGTAGAGGCAACTTTCTGTGGAGTTATCTGTAAATGACAGATAATTATAGCTGTGAAAATCGTGTAGAAATCCAAACTGGTCACCAGACGTTGCAGAGGTGTCATCAAAAAGCTGCTCAGGGAATACAGATATGGATTTTAGAAAAGCTGCTTGGGGAATAGCATCCTGGGTTCTGGAAAAATTCCTTGGGGAGGTGTAGTGGGGCACCTCTAGCTTCAGAGAGTCAAGGGCACAGTGGGGCAGGTGTGTCTGTCATGGTGGGATCCTTCAGACAGTGTCGTGTGGATGGGATTTGGGTCAAGTCCTCAGTTCCAGGTGAAGTGGGAGCCCTGGTGGTCTCTGAAGCACCTGTGTCCCAGCAGAGCCCTCCAGGGATGGTGCGGTCACCGGATCCCCTGACTCGGAGCTGCTCCCTGGGAAGCGCTGGTGAGGAGGAGGCTGTCGGAGCTCTCCTGGCTGGAAGGCTCTGTCCCAGCAGGCTCCCCTGAGGAGGAGCTGGAAGAGGCTCCAGGAAAGGCACATGAGTGGGGCCGGCTGCCAGCTCAGCACGGTGCCGGCGCACGTCAGCCGTACCGGCAGGGCACGAACTGCTCCCGGTGCCGGGGTCCTGCCAGGGGCTCTTCCTCATGAGGATGTGGTGCTGTTCCCCTGCACGGGTTTGGGGCACCTTGTCTGGGAGAGATGGAGAGGTGCATTCCCTGCCGAGCGGGAGTGACCCAGACACACGTGGGGTGAGGTGGTCACAGCCTCCCTTCCTGCTCCCTCCAGGAAACCAGACAGGAGGAATTTTTCACATCTGGCAGTAGTGATGCATTTTTAAATTATTTTTTTGTCGAGGCAGGGCAGCTTTACAGTGGTCTGAGTGTCAGTTGTACCCACCGGAGCGTTGCGTGCAGTGCCGAGGGCTGACTAACAGCCTGGGTGGATCACGGTCCTTCCCAGTCCTTCCCAGTCCTTCCCAGTCGGGTGGATCTTCTCCTCCTGGCAGAGCCTGGCGTGGCTCTGCTGCCTGAGTCAGTGCAGCTGCTCCAACAAGTTGTGGTCCTGGGCAGCAGGAGGCCGGTGGGGGTGGCTGCAGGGATCCAACAGCGGCGTTCCCATATGGCTTTCATGAAAAACACCTCATTTGAGTCTGGTTTTTGATCTGCTTCCTGCTTAAATGTTGAATACAGAAATATATTTATTGGGGTGGAGGGAATTAAGACCTTTTCTGCATGTTGTGATTTCTGTTACTAGTCTTGGTTTTCTGTAAACCTGTTAAAAAGGATATTTCATGTCAGCTCCTTCTGCTGCAGTCCAGGCTTAAATGCTTCCCATCCATTGTGCCGGCAGAGCTGCCTGTGGGCCTGTAGAACTGGATTAGAGACAGAATATTGTGCTTTTATTTTTAAAAATACAAATTTTTTTTGTCTGGCTGTATTTGTTTCCAGCTGAATTAGTTCCCTGCTCTGATGTGCAAGTGTGGCAGGTCACTGAAGAGGGTGGAATCATTGGATGTGGTGGTGCTTTTGGATGAAACCTTGGGTGTGAGGAGGACTTAAAAGTGGTCTTTAGAGGTGGTGCAGTTATTATACCCCAGCTGTGGTTTTCAAGGTCTTGGCTCTGTGTTTTCTGTTGTGTGAACCACTTGGTGTATATTTTAAAATACAACAAAAGCCCTAAGATAATTGAATAAATTGGTGATGTGGTGGCAGCTGAGCTTACCTGGCCTTCCTGGTTTCTGGTGTGTCTTGGTGGGATTGCTTGTCTGTAACTGGCCTGGAATGGTTCCTGCAGGGACACATCCTGGCAGTTACTTGGGCTTTCTCTTCTATGCTTAAAAATCCCTTCTATAGGGAAAATTGATCAAATGGAGTTGGAGCTCCAGGAGATGCCATGATATTTTGGGTTGAAAGGGGCTTCTGCAGATCATCCAGCCCAAGGCAGGGGGTGCCTGGAGCAGGTGGCACAGGAAGGTGTCCAGATGGGATTGAAATGTCTACAGAGAGGGAGACCCCACATCCCTGGGCAGCTGTTCCAGTCCTCTGCCACCCTCCATGGGAAGAAGCTCATCCTTGTGTTGAGGTGGAACTTCTTGTGGTTTAGTTCATGGCCTTGCTCCTTGTCCTGTCACTGGGCTCCACCAAAACCAGCCAGTGTTGTGTTGTGAACGTACCAGCAGTGCAAGGCTGCTCTGCCTTTGGGGTAAAGGGGTTTCCCCCACCTTCCCTGCAAATGCTTTTCCGTATTTTATCCTGCTTGGGCAGTGAAGTTGCTTCTTTGAGACGAGTGTAGAGTTTGGAAGCTGTGCCTGTGTCCTTGTTCCTCAGCTGAGCCATGGGTACAGCTCCATAACCCAGGTTTGCTGGGAGGAGCGATCTGTTCTGATGGAGCTGGGAGCCTCTGCCTGTGGTGGGAGAACTGGGGAGAGGGGCAGAGCCCGGAGCACCGCCGTGGCCCCCAGCCCGCTCGCTTCCTCCCAGCCTATTGTTGGCATTCCCTGTGTGTTCTCCCCAGGAATTAACTCGTCCCCAAATCGCGGCGCCGCGTACGCACCGATTTTCCAAGCTTCCCTGCACCTGTCTGATGCGCTTTCCAGCCTCGGCGTCACAAAACTGTTTGTCATTCAGGGGGGACAATGTCCCCTTGTGTGCTGGGCTCCCGGAGGGAGGGGCCGGGCGGGGGCACGGCCCTGCTGTGGATGGGCTTCCCATGTGAAATGAGACGGGAAGACAAATTGCTTCCAGAGCGGTGTTTCGCACAGGCGGGAGCGCGATCCCGCTCCAGCGGCAGCAGCGCCCGCTTGTCACTCACATTTCCCTTATCTGGGTTAAATATGAAAGGGGGCAAATGGGGGTGAGGAGAACACAGGGGGAGAAAAGAGCTTTTCGAGGGCTCCGAAGGCTCTGTTGGTGAGCTGCTGCCCTGGGATCGGCCACAGGTTTGCATGGGCTGGAGCTGATCCCGTACAGATGGTGCACCAAGACCTCGGGTGGAGCTGAGGAACTTCCTGGTCACTTTTGCAGGAATAACTTGGTTATTTGTCCATGGTTTTTTTCTGGTGAACCTTTTCTGTAGGGTTCTTCTCTTCTGCCTGGGAGTATCACAAAACCTTGTGTGGGGCTGGTCTTTATGTTGGTCTTTAGCCTTTACTGTAGGAGAATCCAGTGGTTTTTCTGTATTGAGTACCTGTATCTCAAAGAATACACAACACTATGACATTAATTTTCTTATTCTGATAAATAAATAGACATGCCCAGAACTCTAAATGTGTGATTAAAGTTCAGTGGAGGTGACAGAAAAGGTAAAGTCCAGGCTCTGAATCTGAATTATCTGTATCTTTGGAAAGTACAAGGATTCTCATAAATTGTTTCCTGATAGTTGAGACTTCAGTAAAGCTTAACACTTCTCATGACTTGGGAGATCTTGCCATTTCTAACTTGTCCCAGGTAGAGGTAGGAGCACAGTTCAGTTGGCTGCTCCATTAGGAAAGAGGGGAGAGAGGAGAATTTCCAAGCTCTTTGCTGGCCCTGGGAGTGAGTCCCAGCCGTGGGAGTGAATCCTCCTGTGCTCAGCACGGTGTCACTTTAAGGGCTGCATCACAATATTTCATTAGTGGCAAGTGCAGCATCAGCACAGCAGCCGGCCCCGTTCCCTGCCGGCAACCCCTGGAAGGCAGCACGGGAGTTCCATGCCAGGATGTTCCCTTCCTGTCCTCTGGATGCTCCATTCCCATCCTGTGGGCCAGCCCTGCTGGTGGCAGGAGGTGAGTGAGGGCACACCACATTCCCAGCTGGCTGCTGTGCCCAGGAGAGTGGAGGGAGAGCTGCCAGGGGAATGGGCAGCAAAGGGAGGGATTGTGGGGTGGCTGCAAGAGTGTAGGGAAGGAGTTTCCACAGAGAATTTCCAGATGGAATTGTTCAAGGCCCGGTTGGATGAATCTTGGAGCAACGTGGTCTGGGGGAAGGTGTCCCTGCCCATGGCAGGGGTTGAAATTTTAAGGGACCTTCCAACCCTGACTGTTCCACGGTTCTGTGGTGAACCAACACTGTGATCCTGCTCCATCCCACTGGTGAATCTGGCCTTGGAAGCCCGGACCAGTGAGGGCTCAGGGAGTTACCAGACTGTTCCTTGTTGTTCTTTGTGTTTGCTCTTGTACCTTTAACACACTCTCATCCCTGGTAGGATTCTGAAACCAGGAGTCGGCGTGGTACATTTGGATATGGTTTAGCAGGCATAGTGGGATTTGGTCAAACATTGGATTTAGTGATCTTGGAGTTCTTGGAGTGGGAACAGTGTGGAGGAGGCTGTCAGGACCTCTCTGCTGTCTGTGGTTTTCTCAATCCAAGCTAGAGGAAGGGAAGGAGAAAAAGGAAGAGCTTGTGTTGCTTCTCTCTGCAAACTCAGTTTCCCAGGTCCAGGCAGTGGTGGATCTGTGGGGTGGCTGTGGGGCTGGGCTGGGGAGTTTCTCAGACATGGAGAAGCTCCAGGGAGAAGCCATGTGCTCTGTCAGGGTGTGGCTGAGGGAGAACAGCTCCTGACCCAGGTGTTATCCCAGACACGAGGATGTGCAGCACATCTCATACCCGGCTCTGCAGGGTGGCACGGGGAGAGAGGATGTAGCAAATACAATATTGGGAAAGATGAAAAAACGAGTGGGTGGCAGTGAGAAGGAAGAGGAGGAGACAACCCAGACGATGAAGGAAAACAGGATCTTCTGTAAGAGATGGGAATACTGGAAGGAAGCCAGGAAGGAAGCCTGAGAAAATGGAGAGAGCAGTAGGAAGGCTGGTGTTGCTCTGATAATTCCAGCAGGTATTCCTGGCATTCAGTTTCCAGAAACTAGAGAAGCCTTTGAAAGTCTGGTCAAAACCAGTGATAAGCACGGAATAATTTGAATATACAAGAGTTAAACTTTTATTATCTTGCTGTTTCTTCCACGTCGGATTTGGTGTGTGCTGTTGACTTGTCCAAGAAGGAGGGAGCTGACCTTGGGAAGGGCTTGGGGTGCAGGCGGGTGCCACCGTGGCAGGAAGGGTCGCTCATTCAGATGGGAAGATTCAGGCTTTCCTGTGCTAAGTGACTTAACGGATTTTTCTGTGGATTCTGATGGGGAATTCACTCTTGGAGGTGGTGTGGGCAGAAAGCCTCGTGCTCTGTGAATGGTGCCTGAATTCCGTGCTGGACCCCCAGAGCCGCCCAGCTCCCTCCAGCCCGGCTGAGTGCGGCGAGCGGGGAGAGGAGCAGCAGCTCCAGCTCCTGCTCCGGCGCCGCATCCATTGGCTGGTAAAAATAGCTCTGCTGCTGGCGTCAGTGCCAGGCCTCGCATCTGGCTTCCCCGAGCAGGGATCGAGCGGCTCCAGCCCCCTCCCTCCCTCCAGACAGGGTCTGCTGGAGGACACACGGCTGTGGCGGCTGCGCCGGCCGCTGCCCTGCCCTGGCCAGCCTTTGGGAAGGACCTTTGTGCCGGAGGCTCCCTGCAAACCTGGCCCTGGCCTGGAGTCGTGGGTTGCCCCACCTTAATCAATCCTTGAGGGAAACCAGAAATCATCTCCTGCAGCCCGAGGGGTTGTTGGGAGCCTTTTGGGCCGTGGGGAAAGGTGACCGCGCGGCTGAGCGTGCAGATCGTGTTTTGCTCCCCTCTTGCGCAGGTTTGCCTGAGTAGGTGTTTAGAAACAGCTTTGAGGAGTCGGCTGGTTCAGTGTCGTGATTTCTTTTTTTAGTCTTGCTTTTTTCAGCGTTTAAGCTCTGGAAAACAGGGAGATACCAAGTGCAGGCAGGAATGCTCTCTTTGTAGACGTGGAAAGAGACCAAAGCAGCCTTGCAGATCGCCTTGAAAATTTGGTGGCGTGCTTGCAGCTGCTCACCTGCATGACTGACAGTGAATGGTGAATGTCTTACATCATTGTTGAAAAAATTAAATTATTTGAGCTCCAACGGGCGTTGCAAAACTGTTCCATACTCAAGCTCAGTCTGGCCACATGGGCTGAGCTCTGTTCCCAGCCTGCCCCAAACCCTGACTCATCCCCTTGCGTGCTGATCAGGGTTTCAGCTGCCATCACACACGTGCCAGGAGGAATAATTTACCCAAAAAACCTGCTGTGGGTGTTTTCTGCTTTGATGTCAGCCTGTGACCAGCAGTGCCTCGTTAGTGGGGCTTGCTCTGCTCACTGTGGAAGGTCCACAGAGGATTTCCCTTCCTGCGACGCGGGTGAGCCCGGATGGCTGCTGCTACCCAGCAGATGTTCCTTCTGTTTCCAGCCCATAATTCCTAATCTTTCTCATGAGAAACATCTTGAATGGAGCTTCAGGAGCTGCTGAGCTCTTCCTTGTGCTATCCTCTACTCTGGAGCACCAGGCCATCAGCAGACCTGGAATCCTGGCATTGAACCTCACTGGGAGCTTCCCTCGCTGCTGCTTAAAGCAGAAGTATTTTTGTTGTAGTAACTGGACAAATATTATCAACAGTTTTGCTTTCAAACAACTCACGAGAAGCTCCTAGTTTTCTTTTTGGGGAATTCAAAGCAATTGGTGACATAGCTTGTGGAGTTACTGCTCTGCTGGCAAATTCCCTGTTTTTAACATACTTGCATGGTGTGTGTTTGTGTGCCTGAATTTGGGAACACTCACTTGTTCTTTCTCCAAACTGCCTGTTCTAAGGCCAGCATTGCATTTTTATTATAAAAACCTGTTTAAAGCAGAGGAGAAATGAGATTATATGGGGAGTATGTAACTCAAGAGTAGTCCAAGGCACAGCTGGGCCAAAGGAGGAGTAGGGAGGAGTAAGGAATGTGCCCTGGACACCCACAGGTTCTGAATTTCATCTTTAGTCCTTTTCAAGGCACAAACCTGAGTGCTCTGTGTCCTGTGTGGTGGAGCTGACACTGCTGGAGAGGCTGGGGGTCTGAGACCTGTTGGGCACAGGGGGTTCCACGCCTCTCTGTCGCCAGCCCAGTGTGTGCTGGAGGAGCCACGGGGCCACTTTCCACCTTTTTTAAAAGAATTTAAGTCAAATACTGCAGTTGCATGAGCAAAGTCCAAACAGGTCATTAGTGTGATGCTGGGTCATTGCTGGGCCTTCAGCCCTGAACTCCTGGGGGTGAGCTGGGGTGGGAACCACCCCTGTGTTGGCAGGTATTTTAGGACTGCTTTTGGGGAAAATTTGGCAAATATCTAATGACCACAACTATTTCATGGTAGGCTGTGAGTTTTGTTGTGTTTTTTTTAGCACTTGAACAGTATGACTTTTGCTTGAATTTCTCTCTGCCCCTTAACTGAGTCCAGAGTCACTAAGCCTGGGCTGTGCTGCCTGGAAACTTCTAGGCACCTTATTTCTCATGTTCTTTAGAGGAGGCTCTGTCCAGCTGTGGAGTTTGCAGGTAGATTTTTTTTAAATAATTTTTTTAATGAGATCTTTTTCCATAAAAATAAAAGCTCTTTGTGTAGGATTACTTTCTCTTTAGTATTGCCTTAAATTTTTTAGGCTGTTGTGATGGTAAGGAAATAAAAAAAGAGTTAATCTCTGTTCCCTGTGTACATCATGGAAAACATCCTCTTTCATTTCAGTCATTGATTAGCAGCTCCAAAACCTGCTCCATAGCCTGCAAATCCTGAATTCTCAACAAGAGGGTTCATAGCTTGTTCTTGGAGCAGTGTAATTCAGTCTCAGCTGTTTTTTGCTTTCTTTGTCTGGTCAGTCAGCTTGAAAACTTACCTGCTTGTAATGAAAACACGTAACTGTAAAAGCGTGTCATGAGGTTTTGCTGAGGTTGAATTTGTTTTAGCTTAGAATTGGGCCTGTGGCAGTCTGTGCTGGGAGTGGGGACAGCTCCTGCTGGCCTGCTCATCCTCACTTGCTTCTGGGCCCTTCTCCCAGAAATATTCCACTTATTTCTGCTCAGGTCTGATGGTTGTGGCTGGTTTGAGGTGCAAACCTTGCAGGCTGCCCCAGCCTCTCCCCTTCCCCTCGGCATGTTTCCTGCCCAGGTTCTGTTGGCCACTCTGGGGATGGAGTTGGCTGCTGGTGACTCACCCAGCTCAGAAACCCACAGCGTTTTTGGGGTGTTCTGCTTCTCGTTGGCTCCTTACCCCAGGCAGAGGCAGAGCCTCAGCCCTGCCCATGGCATTAGGCACCCCAGGGCCCCTCACCATGGGTGTGAGTCTGGGTGGTAACGAACCAACGGAGGAATCTTATCTCCATAGCTCACAGCATTTCGGTTTTTATCTCCCCTCCTGCCTCTTCATTTACAGATGGTATTACCCAACCCTGGGACTGGCTTTGGCACCTGCTGCAGCCAGTGAGAGACTTCTGGGGTGCCAGTGGGGCTCAGGGTGCTCCCTGCTCTGCCCACACCAGGATGTGACAGGAGTTGCCTGGCGGGACCTTGGCATTTGATCCAAGTGGCCCAGCTTGAAAGGAGGTGGTGGAATCTCCATCCCTGGAGGTGTTCAAGGATAGCCTGGATGTGGCACTCAGTGCTCTGGTGTGGGTGACAAGGTGGGGACCGGTCACAGGTTGGACTTGATGACCCTGGAGGTTTTTTCCAGCCTCAGTGATTCTGGGAAGAATTTGAGCGTTGAAACTCAAAGGAGCGTGTGTTATTGGAAGTGATGCTTTGGAGTTTAGAGGAACTGGGATGGAAAAGCAGCTGGCTGGTGTTCCTGCTCAGTGTTGGAGGAAGGCACAGTTGTATCAAACCCAGACAGCTGTACTGGCTCAGAGGGGCTTTTAGGAGCTGGTTGAGGCTTTAACCTCCCCGTGCAGCAGCAGAATCCTTACAATTGGACTCCAGAATAATTTCTGCTAGAAACTGTGGGCTTGGGAGTTGCAGTTGTCTGATTTTAATTTTTATTTATTTTTTAAGGATCAGATTCATGTGCTCCTGTACCACATTTACCACGCCATCAGCTGCTTGTAATTGCTTCCAACTGAAACCAAACAGCGAGCACTGTGGTGGAGGTAAAATGCTATTTTATTTCAGGAGGAGATTGGGGAATCTCTGGGTAAACAACCCAATTCAGCTTCAAAGGCTTTTCAGCCCCGGCGCATTGTTCCTCCTCGGAGCCGCGCTGCCTCGCACCCTAATAAAAGTGGAAATCAGGAGTGGGGGGATGGGGATGCAGCAGAAAACACAAGCTGAGAACTGGAGATCAAAAGGACAAACAGAAGCAGAAGGCAGGGAAAGGGAGGCACAAAGAGTCACAGCTGAGCGTGCAGAGCCTGGGAGGGATGGAGGAGAGACAACAGCTATTAGAGGAGGCCGGGAACAATGGGCTGAGCGGAGCCTGGGTTTAGCTTTCATTTCAGTTTAACAAAGCTGCTCCACCAGCGGAGCTCCACGGATGCTGTGCCCTTAATTCATCCTGAAAGTTGCTGGCTTGCTGCTCGCCGGGGCGCGGGCTGGAGAGGCGCTCTGCCGTGGTGGCTGTCCCCCACCAGACACACGGATCTCTCTGTGGATGGGACCTTTGGAGGGCCACAGGGATGAGTGTTTTTTCACAGCTCATACTGTGGCAAAACTCAGTTTGAGTTCTTTTGGGTTATAGAATCACTGAATCCCAGCATGGTTTGGGTTGGAAGGGACCTGCCATGGGCAGAGACTCCTATCTCAGGCTGCTCCAAGCCTTCTCCGACCTGGCAGTGGATGCTTCCAGGGATTGGGAGTCTACAACTTCTCTGGGCAAGCTGTGCCGAGGCCTCCCCACCCTTGTTAGTAAAGAATTTTTGATGGCTGAGAGTTGGAGTGGGGGGCTGTGGGAACCAGCCCACAGTGGCTCTTGGCACTGGGAATGCTCGCACAGCCGGAACGTGCTCCCTGAGCTTCCCCAGCTGATTAAACCAGTTCCCAAACCTGGCAGCCTGTGAGCAAACCCAGCTTTGTTAGTAAAGCCTCCAGGCTTTCGGGGCAAGTATTTATTGTAACAAATAATTTCTCCTGGCTGAGGAATGAGGAATATGATTTCTGTGGAGCCGGCAGTACGTGTTGCTGAGTTGAGGAGCCTGGCTGTTGGTGTGGTCCCGTTCCAGCTGCACTCTGGCACCCCTGTCCTGGGAATTCCGTGCCCCTGGCATGTGGGCACTCAGGCTCAGTCCTGCCTTCTGTGGCTTAGTGCTGGAAGCCGCTTATTCCCTCTGCCCATCTGCCTCGCTCCACTCGGAGCTGTGGGGGCTGACCTACGGCAGCCCCTGGTCCTGGGGTGCCCCCGGAGCCACGAGATCCCCAGGGAAGGAGCGGGGTTTATCCAGCAGATGGGGAGGCCATTCCTCAACCTTGGAGCTGGGCTTTGGGAGGTTTTCATTCCTGGCCTGATTCTGGAGTGAGGGCTGTGCCAGGGAGGTGGCTGTGGGCGTTGGGAGCCTTCCCCTTGGCCAGAGGAGTTTCTGGAGCTGGGTTTGATTGCGAAAAGAATGGCTGGGCAGGTCAATGCTGCTGCATCCTGCTCCTCCCTTGCAGCCCGTGTTTGCTTTCCTTTGTTTGGGTCCCTTCTTGCTCTGACTTGTCTCCCTCAGCTGCACTGGCTGTGGCTCTACCTGGGCGCTTCATCAAAAGGAGGGAAGATGCATTCCAAAAATCCCCGGCTTCCTGCTCTGCGTGGAGCGTGTTGCTGAGCTGGTGGCGGGGAGAGGAAGCGAGTGCAGCATTCAGCTGACAGAGCATCTGAATCGCTGGTTGGGGCCCGGGAGTTCAGGAGGGGGAGGGAGAGTGAAATGGATGCTGAAATCCTGAATCTGCTTCTTAAATTTCCTCTCTCCCTGGAGAGGGAGGGAGCGAAGTTCAGCGCGGCGTGTTTGGCTTGGCTCCCTGTTACCTGCTGTCTCCTCCCAAGCAGAGAGCTTGTGGCAGGGATAAAGGATGGAGGTTTATGGTGGGAGAAAGGCCTTTTTCCTTTAGCAACATTTGCTTGTTTGTGGTGGAAACGCATTAAAAAAATAATCCAGCATTATTGAAGAGCGAGTGGGCGAATCACTGCATCAACTGCCATGGTAACTCCTAAAGGGCTTCACCCAGAGCTGTCAGAGCTGGATTTTTAGTGCTGGAGTGACTTTTAATGTACAATCCTTTCCAGGCCATTTAATTATTTGGTCTCCTCATTTAATAACAAAACAACACAAACCCCCTCTTCCCTGAATTACCTTCTCATTGATGTTCTCCTCTTTGACCTGAATTCATCTGAGCCGTGGGGCCCTGAGTCAAGCACTGTGCTGCTGTTTGTGTGCAAGGACGGTGTGTGCTGCTGCTCGTGTAGTCATGGAATCAGGGAATCGTGGCACAGCTTGGTTTGGAAGGGGCATTAAAACCCATCCAGTGCCACCCCCTGCCATGGGCAGGGACACTTTCCACTATCCCAGGTTGCTTTGAGTTCCATCCAGGCTGGCCTTGGAAACTTCCAGGGATCCAGGGGCAGCCACAGCTTCTCTGGGTACCTGTGCCAGGGCCTGCCCACCCTCACAGGGAAGGATTCCTTCCCACTATCCCATCTAACCCTGCCCTCTGGCAGTGGGAAGCCATTTCCCCTTACCCTGTCTTTCCATGCTCTTGTAAATAATCTCTCCAACACTCTTTAGTCCTTGTAGAAACATTCTCATGGTGGTCTCAAGCCCAGCAGGTGGTTGGAGAGCCTCCCTGGGAGCCCATCCCGTGGCAGGAGGGCAGTGGGGTGGCTGCTGTCCTCCTGCCCCACTCCTTTGGCAGGGTGGCCCAGTGCTCCTGGTGGTGTTGGGGGCGGTGGGGGCACCTCCATGGCCTCAGCACCCTCCTGCTCCTCTGATGGGAGCCATCTCCTCCCACCCAGCTGTGGCAGCAGCGTGGGGAGCCTGGGTGTGCTGGGTCACGCAGCAGGAGCGTGGCACCCAGGAGTGGGCCAGCCCTGCTTTCATCTTCCAGCCCTGTGATAGCTGGGAGTGTCTGTGAAGGACATGTGATGTCTTGTGAGGCTGCTGTGCTGCTCACCAGCCTGCCCTGGCACGTGAGGGTCACCATGCAAACCACACCCGGCCCAGATGTCCTGGTTCCTGCTACTTTATACTCTCTGCCACAGGGGGAAAATTCAGGAAGGAGGGCATTTAGTGCTCAGACATGGCTGATGGGGTGGCTTTGGGGAGCCTGTCACGGATGGACAGGGCGTGGGAGGTCCCTGGGCCTCACAGTACTGTGGATGGGGTGTCTCTGGGTGTGATGGGTACACTGGGATCTGGGTGCTCGGAGATTTCGGGGTGATTCCTGGTACAGGGTCCCAGGATGGGCTGTAGCTGCACTTGGAACCTCTGCGTGAGGCAGCCTGGGATTCTGGTCATGGCCCTGGCAGCTTCCTCTGCAGCACCACCCATCTTAGCTTTGCTCAGCATCCCAATGGAGTTTAAAATGGTTTCATCCTGAATAATTTATCTCCCAGAGAGAGAGAAGAGAGAGACACAGTGGAGGGAAGCAGGGAGGGGGGGGCTGAGCAGGGATGGGGGCTCGCCCCGAGCAGCTCTGTGCACTGCTGGGCTTTGTTGCTCCCGGCATTTTCTGCTGAACAAAAGCTCTGGATCCCGGTTAGAGGCTCCCGTGGGAGCCCTCCTGACCCCTGACCTGCCCTCCTGCCACCTCCAGCACCTCTTTGTCACCCCGGGTGAGCCCGGGCGTGACAGGTCTGTGCTGTGGCCGGTTCGGCGGAGCAGGACGTGGCTTTACTCCGGGCTGTGAGCTTTCCTGAAGGTTTGCACACTGGAGGCAGGGCTGCCTCCCTCCCCACCGTCCCTGCACGCTGCCCTACTTCTCGCCAGGCTCAGCCAGCTCTTGCTGCAGCCCTACAAAGAGGTTTGAATGCATTAGTTTACATGGAATTAATCTCCAGATTCCAAACATGCTTTCAAGCTGGTTTGGCCTTATTTTCCTGCAAAAGGAGGCCAACTCTGTGTTGTAGGCAGGGGCTGTTGTAAGTGAGGGTTGAGCTGGAGCAGGGAGAGACCAACACAGGCACCATATTCAGGCCACTAAAAGGAATTTTTGGCTCGTGGACAAAACAAATTGAAAAAATCTCCTTCTTTGTCACCACATCAGTGGTGATGGAAAAACAGAGTAAGGTTGTGGGGTGATCCTGCTGGTAGCCACTGCATCTTTCTGAAGGGGTTTGAGGTTCAGGTTTTGATAGGAAAATAATAAAATAATTTAAATGTGTCACAAATGATTGCATAGAAAATCGCGGGTGAGGGAAGGGATGGAAAAATGTCATTATTGGGAATCAGGAGAAACTGGAACACTGAACTCTGAGGTGAAGTGCTTCCTGCAACAAGTTGGTCTGAAACTCCCAGTGCTCCTTTGTCTGCTGGCAGAGCGATGCCGGCCGGGGAGGGAACAAGGAGCTCAAGTGCTCCTGGGATTTTTTTGGATAGCCTGTCATCCCTGAGAAAGGAACAGTTGTGTGGGGGTGGGGAGTGTCGTATTCAAAAGTGGGTGAAATGGAAATGAGCCAAAATTCTGCAAATTTATAAGGAGCAGAAAACAGAGATTTCTTTGAGGAAAGGTCGGAGCGTTTGTTGTGAGCACAGCCCTGGTAGGAGTGTGCGAGGAAATGGAAACTGTGCTCCACTCTGCAGGGCTTTTTTCATCCTTTAGCCAGGCAAAGATACACAAAGCTGCTTATTTTGGGAGGTGGTGGAATGTTTCTGTAATAATTTCAGCAAATTTTGGTTCACATAGAGCATCTGTAAGAGCAGCACACCCCCAGCTTCATGGAGTGTGCTCTTTGTGGGGAAAAAAATTGCTTTCCCTTGATTTAATAGCTTTAAGCTGACAGAGGACAGGGTTAGGTGGGATACTGGGAAGAAATCCTTCCCTGTGAGAGAGGTGCAGCCCTGGCACAGGTTGCCCAGAGAAGCTGTGGCTGCCCCTGGATACCTGGAAGTGTCCAAGGCCAGGTTGGAGGGGACTTGGAGCAACCTGGGCTGGTGGAAGGTGTCCATGCCCGTGGCAGGGGTGGAATGGAATGGGCTTTAAGGTCCCTTCCAACCTAAACCATTCCAGGATTCTATAAATTTGAAAGTGGTTTCACCCAGAGGAGTCTATGCTGGGTTTGGTTTTCCTCCCTGTTGAGTTTCCCACATCTGCCAGCTCCTAATGCCAGGCTCATGGATGAACATCCCAAGGATACCTGTCCTGGCTGTGCATCCCGTGGAAGCCACGCTGGGCAGAGCTGAGGAGCACACGGGGCTCAGCCCGGAGAAGATGATGAGAGAAGGAGCTGGGATGGCTCTCAGGAGGGAAGGGCTGAGCTGAATGCAGGAATAATGCAGGAATATCCCCGCGGGGTCCTCGCAGCGCACCTGGGAGCTGCTGGATTGCTAACAGCTCCGATTAGGTCTCCATTCTGGGCTGACAATCCTTTCCCCTTGTTGACACGGAGCGTGTAGAAGCATGCAGTGTTTGAAACACAATATGCAAAGCACAGCGTTAGTAACCGACTCCAGAACATTCCTGCTCTGCAGCGAGGCTGCCCACAGCCTGCGGATTTCATCAGCTCCTCTGAGCTGGCACAGAGAGGACGTGGAAGCGGTGAGCTGGAGTCACAGGAGAGCACGAGCCATTCCCACAGCGCCCGCTGGACCCTGTGCTTGTTTGCCCTTTCCAGAGGGAGGGAGATCCCAACCTTCTGCCCCTTCCACCGGCGGCGTGTCACCGGAGCCGGGGGGGAAGGTTCCCGTGCCGGTGTTGGCGGGGCTCGGCCGCGCTTCCCGGAGCAGGGAGAGGGTTTGGCCACGTGAAGTGGCCACGAGGCGCAGGGAGGTGTCGGCGGTGAGCTCTTGGACGGTTGCCCGTGGGCAAGCAGAAACCCGAGTTATCTCCAGCAGATAAGCACCGGCAGGAAAACACGGCAGCCTGGTTTGTCTGTAAACAAGTTCTTTCGCAAAAATGTCTGCCTGGGATGACTGGCAGGGAAAGTGAGGAGCCAGAAGCGTGCCAACGTCTGGCTGGGGAGCGGGGAGCGTCCGGCCAGCCACGGCAAGGAGATGCTGCAACAAATGGCTCTTCCACTTTAAGCTGAGTTAAAACCCACACTGAGATCCACAGCGCTGCTGGGCCCGAGCGCAGCCGCTCGCTACAAATACATGAAGAAAAAGCCACCAAAATAGAAAATGTCATCATCGCTCACGGGGCGGCGAGAGCCGAGCGCAGCGAGCGGTGGCAGAGTGGGACAGGAAGTCTCCTCCCCCTCCCCGGGTAGTGCTGATCAAAAGGATGTAAAGCTTGTTTACAACATGTATGCAAAATCTAGATGGGAAGAAGTCTGAGGGCTTTGCAGGCTGGGGTGCACTAGGAATGAGTGATGTGTTAATGTAGGTTAAGCCTGCAGAGCTTGTGACCCAAAGTCAGAGAATTGTGGAGCATCCTGAGCTGGAAGGGACCCACAGGGAACATTGAGTCCAGCTCCTGGCCCTGCACAGACACCCCAACAGTCCCACCCTGGGCATCCCTGAGAGCATTGTCCAAACTCTCCTGAAGCTCTGGCAGCTTTAGGGCCAGGACCATTTCCTGGGGAGCCTGGGCAGTGCCCAGCACCCTCTGGGGGAAGAACCTTTCCTGATATCCAACTTAAACCTCCCCTGGCACAGCTCCAGCCGTTCCCTGGGTCCTGTCACTGATCAGCAGAGCAGAGATCAGTGCCTGTCAAGTCACGGTCACGTTGTGCAAAGCAAGAAGAGGTGCCTGTCTCTGTGGGTCACATTCAGTGGGCTGCTTGGAATGCCCACTGGAAGCATCCTGCACCTCTGCTGTCAGGGAATCTTCATAGTGCTCCAGGTGAATGTCAGGACCTGGTGGGGCTGCCATCCATGGGGTCATTTTCCTTGGGATGAGTGTTTTGTGTAGCACTGATGGCCAAAGGTAGGAAAGAGCATTTGGCATTGAAAAGATGAAGGTTTTGGAGCTGTTTCAGAGTCTGGAGCAAAATGGCAAAGGTGCCTCTAGGCTGGTGATGGATCAGGGATGGACTCGCTCATGTTTGTGTGTATGCAGCCAGGTGAGCTCTGCACTCTGAAGTGGCTCTGTGCAGCCTTCAGCCTCACTCATCTCTCTCTGCCTCAGCCAGAGGCATTTCCTTACCTCATCTTAAGGGAGTCTTAAGGCTTAATCCATTGTTTGTAAAGCTCCTTAAGATCCTTGTTTGGGAGCGCTGGAATCTGGAGGATTAAAACCAATTTATTTTTGTGTGTCTTGTATAATGTGCATCTCAAAGACTTTCCGAGGAAGGAGGAGTTGTGAGTCGGATGGAGGTTGCAGGTCCGGAAGGTAAACAGGAGGGAGGAAGTGGCAGGGAAGAACAAAGAGGGAGTGAGTTTCTAGCCCTGGAGGAAAGGGCTGGATGTAGTAGAGCTGTCTCCCTCTTAATGCCACTTAAGGACCCATCTGGTCTGTGCTGCTGCCTCAGGAAGGGCAGGGCAGCTTTTCTCTCACTGTGTCTGTTCCCTCTGATGGGGAGGCAGGAACCTCACCTGTCCTCACCCCGTCCCTTTTGTCAGCTCTTAACACCAAATAAGCTCATAAGAATTAATGTTGGTGATCTGGCCAAGGGGGGATTTTTAAAACCAGGTCTAGGATGGTCAGCCCTGCTGCCGTCCCCCAGGGCAGGTGCCACATCTCCAGAGCCTCATGTGCCACGTGTGACAAGCCAGGGAAGAGGTGGCACGGTGCTTTGAACACAGGTGGTGCCTTGGCTCCTGTGGGGAAGCAGAAACTGGTGATTAAATTCTTTCCCCAGGTGCAGGCTGGAGCGTTCTGTGTAGGTGTGTTGCCATCATGTGACCCTTCACATTTTACACTCGGTGCTTTCCCGTGTGAACTTGTTTGGGGTCACAGGACAGGAGTCATAGCCCAGTGTAGGACAGGTCTCCATTGGGATTCCTGGTTTGGGAGCTCACCAAGACATGTCCTAAATCCTTGTGTGGTTACAAGCATCAAGGCAGTGGTTTCCAGATGATGTCAGAGCACACCTGAGACCCTCGGGATTCTGTTGTTGAAGCCCTGTAATTGTACAGGACCTACAGGAGAGGAGGGCTTGGCAGGAGCAGCCATCAGCTGGCACTGGTGGCACTGGGGGTGTGCAGGGAGGGCTCTCATGGGGCTGGAGGTGCCCGAGCCAGCGTTGGCAGGCAGGTGTAGGTGTGGTGCAGGAAAATTCCTGAGGTGTGGGTGTGCTGGAGCCGGGGAGGACGAGCTACCAGTGCCAAGAGCTGGGGATGGGCAGCACCAGGCCCCCCTGGGAACAGCACTTGGTGGCACTGGGACACGACAGAAGGGATGGGATGCTCTGGGTCCTGGGGCATTGCTGGTGTTATGTCTTGGCACAATCAGGGTGGGTTTATCCTAAACCCAACAATATTTGTTGTTCCCAGTCCCCTGGAATCAGAGCACTCCGAGTTAGGGATTCTGTGGGGAATGGGTGGGAGGGGCTCCCCGTGTGGCTTTGCTAATGAGATTAAAGGAGTATTCACTGGGAGAAGAAAAGAAGAGGCTGGGGGCTTCAATGGGGCTCACAAGCCTTGTTTGATGTGTTGGGAGTGGGAAACACAGGCTATTGAGCTTAGCAAGGAGAAAGTTGGGAGCATCTGGTGGGTTGGAAGCCCGGCTGTGCCCACTGCCAGCACCGGGGCAGGGTCTGGGGGGTTTGCCTCCAAAACATCTGCTGCCCTCAGGTTTGGGGTGACCCCCCCCGATACCCACCCTGCTCCCCTTGTTCTGGGAGGGTTGCAAATAGAGACTTCTCTCCCTGCTGGAAGTGGCAGCTAAGGAAATTAAAATCAAAAGTAAAGTACCAGGTTCCATAGGAGGGTTGCTAGTGGGAGAGGAGCTCAGGTTGTGGCTGTGGCAGCCCTTGCATCTGTCAATATGTAACTAGGTTCTCCTTTAGTTATCTCTTGGTGTGAAAATACCTGCTGTGGTTGCTCTGAATCTGTAGAAATGCAAAAATTTACCTGGGGAAGTTCTGTCACCTGTTTGCTGATATGCTGCACCAAGTCCTTCTGGCTTTGAAAAAGTCCATTAATTTGAACTGTTCTCCTATTTTTGGTGTTCCCCTCTTGCCTCATCCACTACTTCCTCCTTAAAATCCAGTTGCTTCACACTCCAACTCCCCTGTTCCTGTGCAGCTGGGCTTAGTACCTGCAGCTCCAGGTGCCTTTGCTTTACCCCCCATGAGCAGCAATCCGTGATCCAGCACTTGGTGCTGCCTTCCCTGCTTCCTGTCTCAGTTCCAAGTTCTTTAATTGGAACTCAAAGCACTGTTTGAGCTCTAGAACTAACATTTCCCTCCAAATACATTTTTCCTTTTGTTCTGCTTGATCTCGTGACTATCAAGTAGTTTAAATAAAGCTTTTTTTTTTGTCTCCTGCACCCTCAGCAGTGGAGGATGGGAGCTCCGAACAGGAACCAACATTTTCTCTTGCACAGCAGAGAAATAATCCCAGACAACTGAGTTTTCCCTCCCTGGTGACCTTGTGCATCCCCCATCCCCAAGCCATTGCACCATGATAAAGCAAATGGAATATTGTGCATTTCAGGAAGATTTTTGAATTCCTCAGGGTTAATCCATGGCACGTGAAGAGCCTTGGAGCAGAGTTTTATGAAGCTCCACTGCTGCCACTGGAGCCAGTAGCGGATATTTCAGGTTTTGCTGCTGTCAGGTGTAAGCTCAGCAGCAGCAGAGCTCTGGGGCAGAGCTGCTGTAGCAGGAGATGGGCTGGGACTGCTGTAGGGAGGCACTGGGGATGTGTCTGGGAGGGAATCAAGGCCTGTGTGCTGCTCACAAGGACTTGGCTGTTGTGGGGTTGGGCTGGGATATGGCTGTGCTCGCTGGCTGAGCTGGGAAGGAACAGGCAGGGGCTGTGTTCAGGGAAGAGAAACTGGAGGTACACGCTGCATCAGAAATGTGCTGCTGATCTGTTGTGAATGAGCAACAGCCAGTTATTCCCAGTGTCTGAGCCCCTTCCTCTGCTGGGATCTGGTGGTTCGTGCCCCTCTCTCTTTCCCTGCTCTTCCCTGGAAGTGTCCAAGGCCAGGTTGGATGGGGTTTGGAGCAATCTGCTGTAGTGAAAGGTGTCCCTGCCCATGGGGTGGAACTGGATGAGCTTTAAGGTCTCTTCCAACACAAATCTTTCTGGGATTCTGTGTTTCAGTCCCTCTGTGCTCCAAACCAAGAGGCTGGAGATATCCTTCCCTGCAATATCCCACCATGCTTTATTGTCCTCTCCTTCTTGACTTCATTATGTCTTGATCTCTGTAACCTGTTTAACATGTGTAAATACTGAAATGAGATTATCTTAAAAGAGCCCTTTATTAAAAATGTACTGATCATCCTAATCAGGAGAAATGTGCCCGTAGCTGCTTTTCTCTCTGCTGCTTTTCCACAAGTAGCAAGGGCAGGGTGGTGAATCATCTCACTGGGGCGACAGCTTGGGCTGTGAGCTGGGCAGGTTTCACACACCCAGCTGACGTGATGCTCCCAGTGTGGCACGACCTGCACGGGGAGGTGGGCTTGCTCCCATGGCAGGGTCCCAGGGGCACGAGCTCTGGCTGTGTTTGCAGTTAAAACATCTCCAAACCTCACTAATCTGAGAGGTGGCCCTCGCTGAGTGTGGTGCTGGTGCCTGCTGGGCTGACATCACCAGACTTGTTTGTGTGTAGGGCAGCAGTGCCAAGGGATCTGTGCTGGTGTGTGGCTGGGCTCTGCTGGATCAGGAGGGCCCAGTGGATATCCTCATCCCTTCCCCTCCCACAGCAGCACCGTGTCCGAGCAGGTGGAGCTGATGTGGGACCTGCACCCCAGTGTTGTGTCCAGGCTGATGTGGGACCTGCACCCCAGTGTTGTGTCCAGGCTGATGTGGGACCTGCACCCCAGTGCTGTGTCCAGGCTGATGTGGGACCTGCACCCCAGTGTTGTGTCGCTGGGTCCAACCTCCCTGCCAGGGGCTTTGCCCCACAGCCCCTCCCTGGGGAGGGGGTTCAGAGCAGAGGGAGGTGGGTATGCCCAGTGTGGGGAGCTGGCAGGGCACAGCCTGTCCTGGGCACAGGGCATGTACCCAAAAACAGCTTTGAGCCTTGCGTGGGCATTGTGGGCCCTGCTATCAGAGTGATACTTGAGGGGCTCAGATGAAGCTGCCTCTCAGTGCGTGATTTAATGAGCTGCAGTTGTAAGAATTTGGTGTTTGCTGTGTAGAGCAGGGCCGGGGGGGCCCTGGAGAGGCAGCCGAGACCCCGGAGCCGCTGAAGAGCAGCCGGGGGTGCCGTGCCCGGGGGTGCCGTGCCCGGGGGTGCCGTGCCCGGGGGTGCCAGGGGTGCCGTGCCCGGGGGTGCCGTGCCCAGTGGTGCCGTGCCCGGGGGTGCCGTGCTCGGGGGTGCCGTGCCCGGTGGTGCCGTGCCCGGGGTGCCGTGCCCGGGGTGC
>JAYDZK010000028.1:19734416-19744540 GCA_034509185.1 Euphonia xanthogaster | reverse complement strand
GGGCTCCGGCCCGGGGCCCGCGGCTCCGCCTCGCCGCGGCCGCTTCCCGAGCCCCGCACGGGGGAACGCGGCTGCGGCGCGGCCCTCTTAGGAAATGGCTCCTGAAAAACCAGCAGCGGCTCTCGTTGGGGCTCGGCCGAGCGTCTCGGAGGTTGGGATGGGGGTGCCGGTGGCTCGCCCCGGCCGGCTTGTGGCTCCATCTGGGGAGCCGGGGGTGGCAGAGGTCGGCGGCCGCAGCTTTGTGCGGGTGCGGGGGCCGTGTCCCGGCCTTTCCGGGGGCTCCGTGCCGGCTCTGCACCGCCCTTCCAAAGGAGCGGCTGGAGACTGCAGCTCAAGGGCGAGTTTTGAAGCAGATGGAGGCAAAGCTTTTTCTGCTTCGCTCTGGCCTCCATCGGCCTTTGCTGGAAAACCTTCCAAGAGTATCAGAGGCAAAAGGATTCGCGTCAGTTGTGCCGCTTCTCCTCTCTTTCTCTCTGACCCAGTAAATCTCGCTGTCCTGTGAATGTAAATACAAAGGCTGAAGCGCGAGAGAAGCAAAGCAGTGTCCCACAAACAGCCTCCCAGCTCTTGCTAAAAATATCTCGGTGCGGTGCAGTAACTCCCAGGCATTCTTTTGTCTGACTGCTTTTGAATTCCCTAATTGAAGTTGGTTGGAGGGCAGTGCACCAGCTTCCTGAATAGCTCAGATGTTGATTGTGAGTTAAAAAACAAGAGCAAAATTGTTTTCCCTTTGTGCCGCCGCGCTTTTATTTACCTTCCCCCCCCCTCCCCTCCCCTCCCTCATTTTTAATCTCTGTATTTTTTTTTTTTTACTTGCAATTTTATTTTGTGAGACAGCCGCATGATTTTGGGCTGCGGGGAAGGGGCCGGGAGGCAGCGAGCAGGAAGACACAGTTTTGGGTACGTGATGCCACGTGCGCCTCGGAGCTGGGGCTCCGTCGGAAACGTCCGGGCTGGCGCAGAGATGCCCTGCAAATGGAGCTTAATGTCGTAGGAAGTGTTAATAATATTCCTAATTGCCTACTAATAACTGAATCTGTGGAATTTGGCAGCAACTGGGATATAGTTTTCTCCTGCAATCTGTCCGTTCCCTCCAGAAAGAGCAAAGTTGCTTCCCTGACACACAGCAGCAAATCTTGAATTCGCTGGAGGTGCTGGGGGGAGCTTTCCAGATTCCACATGGCCTCAAACCCATCCATGGAGCTTCCAAGGGTGCTTCCCTGGATGAAAACTGCCATGTTTTGGTCCGTCACTCCAGATTTAACAGAGGAAGGATAAAACCAGGCTGTTTCCCTCCTTTCTGCCTTTTTAGTGGTTTTTTTTTTTTTTTTCCATTTGCACCTGGAACCTGAGAAACCCAGCCATTCCCAAAAGGCTGCTGGAAGCACACACAGTGTGTACAGTTGGCTCTCCTGGACATCCAGGGATAGTTCCTGGGCTCCCATGGGGACAGGGAGGAAAAGTTTGTGACCAGTAGTTTGTGATAAGTCATGGCCAGTCCAAGAATCTCCCCAGAATATTGGCATAAATGAAATAAATTGGAATATTGGGTATATATTGGATAAAAGAGATGAACCACAAATGCTCTGACCTCTGGCAATCAGACACAGACGTTGCTTTTACCTTAGGAAACTAAAGGTTTGAAATCATGATGGAGGTTGGAGAGAAGCTGAATCAGATGCTTCTTCAGGGGCCAGAATTTATTCAGGCTCTCTCTGGTGGAAGACATTTCGTAGCTGCTCAGCAGCAGCAGTAAAACAAGCCCAAATTTTCCTGTCTTCAGGGAAACTGCAGTGAGGCCTGTGGAGGAGGGCTGTGCCAGGACTGGAATACCTCCCTGGAAAACCTCCCCATCCCCTGCACAGCACCAGGCCCCAGAACTCCCCCTGCACGTGGGGACAGAGCTGGCCTGGGGGCCCGTGGGGGAGCTGGGCTGCTCTGGCACTTTCCTTGGAAATAGAGCACCTTCCTGCTCTGCCACACACTAACCCAAGGTGCCACTCAGAGTGAGTGAGCAGCCAGTGAGCCTGGTGTGCTGCTCCTGCTCTGCTGGGCAGGAGGCTGAGGCTGGGAAAAGCAGAGTCCTGCCTGCACTCACCCTGCTTCTGGTGTGCAGATGGGAGCCAGGTGCCAGATTTCACCCCCTTTCCTTGCTGTTCTTCCCACAGGGAAATGGACTGGGCAGCAGAGAAATGCCCTTAGGGGTGCCCCATCCCTGGAAGTGTCCCAGGCCAGCTTGGACAGGGCTTGGAGCAGACTGGTCTAGTGGAAGGTGTCCCTGCCCATGGCAGCAGGTGGAACAAAATGAGCTTTAAGGTCCTTTCCAACCCCGACCATCCTGGGATTCTTTGATTGTCCAAAACCTCCCTTCCTGTCAGTGCCTGCTGCTTGTGGGAAGTCTGGGCATGGCTTGGTGTGGGGCTGGATCTGAGCTGTGGAGCTGCAGCTGTGGGGCTGGAACAGCATTGTGGCACCATGGTTGTGTTAAAGTTTAACCTGTCTGAGTTTCAGTCCCTGGGGTTGTTTGGTGTTTCAGGGCACTTTGTTTGGCTCTAAGCAGCTCCTTGGAGAGGCTGGGCTTATCGGCTGTGCAGGAATGCAAAGAATTCATGGGGAGGAAGATGAGTTTTCCAGTTCCCAGTGGAGGGAAACCAAGCCTGGGCAGGTGACACGGTGATGTTTTGTACACACGGCAGCTCCCAGCTTTGGGAGCCTCCGTTCACATTCCACCTGGCCAAAACATTTTGCTCTGACTGTGAACCTTGGAGGGGAGAGAGCTCCAGTGGAAAAGTTGACACAGCTTTATCTGCGGCGCAGCCTCTGCGATAGAGGAATCCGAGCCCTGGCTTATGTCAGGCTGGAAGGTCTCCCCTTCCCTTCCAGCAAACTGCATTCCGTTGCCTTGGAGCCTCTCCTTCACGGGGGCACATCCTTCAAGGAGTGTGATCAAGAATAGGGGCCTGGGTTCATTTTAAATACATCTTGAATTCCCCCGTGGCTCTCTTTGTTAGCCCAGTGTCTTGTGAATGGTCCTCCTTGGAGTGCCACAGCATTCCCAGCATCCTTTCTCCAGAAACTTCAGCCCTTGCCTTCAGCGTGCAATTATTCTTGCAGGAGTCATTCAGGTCATCCCTTCTCCTCGTGCAGTAAGTGACGCTTCTGCCCATGACTGATGCTGAACATAGTCCGGGGTCACCTTACCCAGCGCTCGGTGCCCGAGGCTGCTGTGCACATGAACAGGCTCCCAAACTTCCTGCCGGCGCTTTGTTAGGGAAAAATCCCTGGAGCTCAGTTTGCCAGCAGTGCCCAGACCCCCTCGCTGGCACGGTGGGGCTGTCCTGGCTCAGCCTGGCGAGGGGGGAGCCGCCGCTCCCCTCGCACCATCGCCCCATAACTGACCCCAAAGAGCGGCTCCGGGGTCAGGCTGACATCTGGCACCAGGGCCAGCAGGGGAGGGAGGGGGAATGCTGCCTGGAAGGGAAGGAGCTGGGGGAGGAGGAGGAGGAGGAGGGGAAGGGAAGGGGGGAAGGACAGAGCTGGGAGCTCCTGCAGCTCCAGGGTGAGACATTAGGCAGGGGAAGGGGCAGGATCTAATGCTCAGTGATTTTTGCGAGCGGCCAGGGGCTGGCTCGGGGCTAAGGGCAGCTTGTTTGCAGCCAGGCACTGCAAATAACAACAACAAGTAGGGGGGCAGTTAATTGCCATCCCTCCATCACGCCTTGCTCTGTGTTTGTCTCAGGGCAGGATGCATTTGCAGATGGATTTTGGAAGTAGCCGGGGATCAGATGTGTTTTGTTCTTTGGTTTTGCTCACTGTCGGTGCTCGGTGAGGTGGAGCAGCCTCTGCCTTCAAAGGCCATGGTTAATATTACAATTTCCTTCCTGCTATAAGCTGCTGTTTTCTCTGCTCACAGCTTTCTGGAAGCCTTTCAGGCTACAGTATTATTCCCTACTTGGTTTTGTATTACATGAGTCTTTTTCTGGAAGAGTTGAGAAAAATATTTTATTTTTTTTTAGGTACATAAAGGAATAATATTCTGTTCACCTGCTAAAACAAGCCCAAGGTTTCAAGAGGCCAAGCCTGCTGTGATGTGTTTTGGTGAGGGAAAACATTGCCCCAAGTGGAGAAGCTTTTGCTGCTGAAGCAGAGCTTTAGGGTCGATGATGTGTTGACTGGGTCAAAATCCTCTCCCCTGGCTCGTGGGGCAAGGATTCCCCTGCTCCCAGCTTCCATCCATTTCTTCCAGGGTTGTCAGGCATTGGAAGGGCTGTCCAGGGAGGTGGTGCAGTCCCCATCCCTGGAGGTGTTCAAGGAGTGATGTGAACATGGCACTCAGTGCTCTGGGCTGGGTGACGGGGTGGGGTTGGTCACGGATTGAACTCAGTCTTGGAGGGGGTCTCTTCTTTTCCAGCCTAAATGATCCTGTGATTCTGGAGTTGCCTGAAAAGCCCCCGTCCTGTCGCACGCTCTCTGTAGACAAACAGGGCTGTTGTACCTCTGACAGCTGCCAGTTTAATGCTCTGGAGTTGCATTTCCTTGCAGGAGGCTCAACCTCAGAGGCAGCTTAGGACAGAAAATCCAGGTTCCATTAAAAACCATTGGAAATGAGTTCCCAGGTTGTTCTAAGGTAAATCAATAATGCCTGTAATCTCCCTGGCTGGACTGAGTGACCGAGCCAACAGTTCATTTAACCACATTTTATTTTTTTAAAGCACTTTCAAAATCATTCCTGTTGATTCTGACTTCTCGCTCTGAATTGCTGTTGTGAAATTCTCGGGCAGCGTTTGGTTCTGAGTGCTGCCAAAACCTTGGTAATTCCCTCAGCCCCGTGCCTGGGAGTCACTGCAGGGCTGAGCCTGCTCCAGGGGAGCCCCAGGATCCCTGCAAGTTTGGGAGTGGTGCTGCTCTGGAGAAAGACAGCTCCTCAGTGTTGCACTAATGGGTCTTGCTGATTTTTAATGTAAGCTTTAATAAGCGACTTGTCCTTTCTCAGAGCAAATACCCCAAACTTGTGAACCTTCCAAGCTAAATGTGAGAAAGAGTTATAAATGGTGCTTTTTTTGGTACAGATTTGAGGCTATTCAATGAATTTTTGTAGTACTTTGTCATGATAGTCATCTTTTTGATTCTCTAGGAGCCTTGCAACCAAGTTTATCATCTGATGGAAACTCAGCCTTATTTAACAGCATTTGAACATTTGAACAGCATAACTCAGCCTTATTTAACAGCATTGCCAGGTACTGAAATAATGTCTTGAATGGGGTAAGACTTGGCTTGATATAGGGCTGTGGTCTTGGAAAACCTGTAATTCCTTCCCCCCCTGGTTATTACTTATCAGATTTTTCTCTTTATCTGTGGCACAGAGAAGACTGAGTTGCTGGAACATGATCTATTTTGATTACTAAAAATCTTAGCGCTGCTAATTTAGTCAGTTGGTACGTTACGAACGTAGAGTCTGTGTGTTCAAACTGTTCTTAGTTTTTTTTTTTTTACTTAATAAGTTCTCCAGATAGTTGCCATGGAAATAATCCTGGATTCAGGGAGGATGTGAAGGCCCTGAAGATGCAGCGCGGTGGCAGCCGCGTGTGGTCTGCACGTTCTGGGCTTGGCTCAATGACACAGCCCAGTGTTGTGACTGGCTCTGGGGTGGGAACCAGCTTGTTCCTCCCGTGGCTGTCCCAGTTCCCCCTTTTGGCTTTTTGGGCAGGATCTTCCTGATTTTCATAGTGCAGAAAAGTTGAAGAAAAGGCTCACTGCTGGTTTCAAGGCTAGCTGTTTTTCTGTCTTGTCTTTGCCTGAATCACATTAATATGAAAAGGCTTGAATGTTGCTTTTGCCTCACCTGGGCCTCTCTGGCTGCTGGAGTTCTGTGCCAAATTTGGAGAGATCCCCCTTGCTCCACTCCTGGAGCACTGGGAGCGCTGCTGGGCCTCAGCAGGCGCCTCCTCTGGGCCCCTGTTTGTGCCACAGAAGAACTAATCTGCTTCCTCTGGGCCTGAATTTTCTTTTTCCACAACTTCCTTGTTGTGCACATGTTGTGTTTTTGGTGAAATCTGTGTATGGTTTCCAGGCACCATCATCAGAATGTGTTTTGTGTGGCTTAAACCAAACCTGGGCACTTCTGGCTTGCCAATCCTAATTGCAGGAACATTCAGATTATTTTCCTGGCTTCACAAGACTTGAGAAAATGCCTTATTCTTTAAGCTGGAATTGACTGTAGTTTATGGCATGAGATGGGTATTTGGGCTGTTTGGATCCTGTTGATCTGTGGGGCAGGACCAAGCACAGGAGCTGCTGAAGTAGCAGCTCATCCTCTTGTTCCAGGTTTCTGTGAGAGTAATATCCAGGAGAAGCATCTCCTGCACTGATGGAGACCCTGAGTCACAGAATCCCAGACTGGTTTGGGTTGGAAGAGACCTTAAAGCTCATCTGTTCCAACCCTGCCATGGCCAGTGACACCTTCCATTATCCAGGGTGCTCCAGGCCCTGTCCAACCTGGCTTAAGCAGCTACAGTTGAAATTTAATTGCACTGATGTTGATATCAAGCCAGATGAGTGACGTATTTCCAGAGTCTAAAGAGTTGTTGTGGTAGGTTTAATTTTGGGTGAACAGTGGAGGCAGGTGTGTTGTTAAATTGTAGGGACAAAGCCTTGGAGAGCTGTTTTCCTGCGTGGTGGCCCAGTACAGTGGGACATTGCCCCTTCCTCGGTGGTGAAATTCAGGTGGATCACAGGATGGTTTGGCTTGGAAGGGACCTTGAAGCTCACCTCGTTGCAGACCTTGTCTGTGCACTTTAAATTGTAGCTGTAACAACAACATATGAGAGATTTTCCTTTCTCAACATATATCTATATATTAACTTCTTTTTCTGGAGAGCTGACGTGCCCTTTCCCCTCCCTGCCTCTTATTTGCATCTGTTATCGAGTAGCTCTTGCTGGAATGTGTAGGAGGCCATGCAGTGCAGCCTGCCCTCCGTGTGGCACGGAAATGGAGACGGAGATCCCGTGGCTCCGCTGCCTTCCCACCTCTCACCCCCAAACCCTCCTGCCCTGGATCCCTCTGTATCTCAGTCCAGTGACCGGGGAATCTCAGAGGCAGGTTCAAAACAGCCAAGTCAGCACCTTAACAAAGATGACTGAGGCCCCACCAGCTCGCTGTAGACCCCACCTCCCCATTCCTATTCCAGGCAGCAGCTCTGCATCCTTTTACGCTGCGCTGGGTGTATTAAATTAGGGAGCAGAGTGACAGCTGGGCAGGAGCTGGGAACAATGCAGATAAAGTTGGCTTTCAGTGCTGTGACCCTCTCCAGGCTGCACGCCAGGAGACTATAAATAATTGATAGGAGCAGCCACCCTGGCCAGCACGCTAATGTACCGCGCGGCTCCGGCGGCGAGCGGAACTGCGCTCCCCATTACATCACCCGGGCTCTCCGACCGGCAATGTCATTTCTCTGCTTTTAAATAATAAATTGCACTGGGAGTTGAAACACTCCTTCACCCCATTCAAGCCTACCAGGGTGTGCAACTACACAAATGAATTTTACAGATGGTGAAATAAATTTTGTATCGAGCCGAAGAGAGTTCCTCGTGGGGGGAGTTCAGCCCCGAGGACTCGGCCCTGATCGGCGATGGGTTATGGGGATCACAGGCAGCTCTTGGTGGTGTTGGATCATGACTTTGAAGCTTGACTCGGGGTCACTGGCGTAACTTCACGGGTGGTTTTGGGGGTAAAGTTCTCTGGTGTTGTAAGTCAGAAAATTCCCCTTGGCTGGGGCAGTGTCCGTGAGCGAAGGCGTGCGAGTGGCGCGCGCCGGCTCGGCTTCCGCTTCCAGCGGCGGGAGCTTCCCAGCAGTGCAAACAGCCTGATGTAACACAAACCCTGAGATCTGCCCCTCGAGTCTGTCTGTAACCTCCTGCTTACCCACGGATATGTGGAGAAAAGCTATAATGTGCTTTGGCTGATCATAGAATCAGGGAATGGTTTGGGTTGGAAGGGACCTTAAAGCTTGTCCAGTCCCACATCTTCCACTAGGCCAGGTTGCTCTGAGTCCCATCCAACCTGACCTTTCCAGACTCTGGGAACAGTGACTCTGACCACAGGGGGACACTCTATTGGTGGACCTTCACAATTTTTAAGCTCATTTTTGTGAACCTCGAAGGATTTTGAGAATATAATTAAAAGAAATCAACCCTCTGAGTACTAGACTAGACAAGCAGTAGGAATTGGGCAGGTTGTGGTGCCCTGTTCCTGATAAATTAGTGGAGAATAAATAGAGAATCAAACCAGAGAGGAGTCAGCTGTTAGTATGGAAAAAATGAGTGAAATTCTGGGAAAACTGAGAGCAAGGACCTGCAGTGCATGACCAGAGCAGCAGGACCCAAAGGTGAAAGATGCTTTGCTCAGCACTGAATATGAGGTAGAGTCACAGAATCTTTTAGGTTGGGAAAGACCTTTAGATCATTGAGAGCACCTTTTCCCCCAGCACTGCTAAGGCCACCCCTAACCCATGTCCCTAAAGTGCCACATCCCCATGGTTCTTAAACCCCTTCAGGGTTGGTGACTCCACCACTGCCCTGGAAAGATATTTGGGACTTCCAGGAATTACCTGTCCTGTGAGTGCATCTTGCAAGTCTCAGAATCTGTTCTGGGTGACTGAAAAGGGTGGTTTCCCACCTTCCAGAGAAAGGGACTTAGGGAATGATGATTCCCAAACCAGGAAGTGAGCGATGGCGCAGAGCTGCCTAAGGAAGCGTAAGCTGCTTACGGTGGATTAGATGAGTGCCTGCTTAGCTCTGCAATTAGAGAGGGAGATGGTGTGATAAATCATGAGTAACCAGCTTACCTGTCCCGTGATGTTGTTTATCTCTGGGCACATGTGCTCCAGTTTCCATAGGTGGTGGAGCATCTGCTTTCAAAGGAGTAGGTCTGGAAAAGGGGTTGTGCTTTCCATACAGTTTTCTGGAGGTTCTTTGCTACCCTTGAACATCAGGTTTGCCTTGCAGTGAAGCTCTTTCCAGAGGAGCCCAGGTGTGTGTCACCGATTTAGGGTCACACTGCAGGGCTGCTTTGTGTTTTCCAGGAGGTCCTGGGCTCCTGGTCTGAGGCCACAGCCCATGAGGGTGGTGGCACCAGCTCTTCTTGAGCCCATCCCTTGTCCTACTGCTGCCATCCACGAGCTGCCCTGTGGTGGCACCTCACGGAAGGCAGGACAGGCCATAGGAGGGGAAGGTGTTTTCCAGGGGTGCCAGGCTGCAGCAGCATCTCAGCCTTGCCCAGGCTCCCAAGAGCATCCCGTGGTCTTCAGCTGCTGCTGTTCACTCCAGCTGCACGGCAAGAATGGCCTGCGCAGCTCTGGGTGTTGCTGGTGTTGGTCTGTAAATACTCTGGACACAGGAAAGCTTTTTTTGGGCATAATGTGTGAAATATTGAAACTGTTCTTGCTGATGGTTGAGCTCTGGGTTATCCACCTGCCTGTACCTCCAGCCAGTCCCTGCCAGCCTTTGGTGCTGGGAGGACACAAATCCCAGCACCAGCAGTGCAGAGGTTGCTTTTTTCCCATCCCAGGAACTCTGCCATATCCTCCCTGCATCAGCAGCATCTCCTCCATCTCTCCCAGGTGTACAGCTTAGCAAACACATTCAAAACACTGCAAGATTTTGGCCAGCTTTGGAGAACTGGTTGATGGGAGGAGTGATTCTTTTCCAGGAAAACAGTGCAGCCTGTGCATGGTGTTGTAAACAGTGGGACTGTTGTAATTGGTCCTTTCCCAGGTGCTGGTGGCAGATGACTTGTGCTGGTTGTCCCTGGGGGATGGTGTTCCTCAAACTGAAATACCCATCTGGAATTTTAGGGTCTCTGTGAAGATCTGACTCTGAAGGCTCGGAGGTGCACAAGCCGTGATATGGATACTGGTATGGAGAGGGGGTTCCAAAGTCAGGGAATAGGTGATAAAGATGATCATGGAATCCCAGACTGGTTTGGATGGAAAGGGACCTTAAAGATCACCCGGTTTCACCTCCTGCCATGGGCAGGGACACCTTCTACTATCCCAGGGTGCTCCAAGCCCCATCCAGCCTGGCCTTGGGCACTTCCAGGGATCCAGGGGCAGCCACAGCTGCTCTGG
>JAYDZK010000028.1:19714816-19734316 GCA_034509185.1 Euphonia xanthogaster | reverse complement strand
TGTCCAGCCTGGCCTTGGACATTTCCAGGGATCCAGGGGCAGCCACAGCTGCTCTGGGCACCCTGTGCCAGGGCCTCAGCACCCTCACAGCCAGGAATTCCTTCCCAATATCCCATTTAACCCAGCCTTGTGTCAGTGGGAAGCCATTTCCCCTTCTTAATTCTTATTTAAGCTGCTGCATTCCCCTGTTTATAATGAAATAACTTTCCTCAGTTCCTTATACATTAAAATGAGTTGTTAACAGTCCTTATCTATAATGTGAACTCAGCATTCAATATTAGAATAAATGCAATAAACAACTGGCATGCTTCAGAAAATTGGGCAGTTTCATTTTTCATATTCTGAATATTTTTTAATGTAAAGAAAACCTAGGGGTCTGTAAAATCTGAACTTTTTCACACTTTCTGTAAACATTCAGAACCGCTTCCCACTTTTTCTCCAGCCAAAATCTGGGTGCTAAGGGTTGTAAAGAAGAGGGTGACTGTAAAAGCTAAACTATATTGGATCAAAATGTGTTTCCAGGTGGGACAGGGGGGCTCAGGGGTCCCTGTTGGTCACACTCATGGTCAGCACAGGTGTGGGGGTTTCATTCTTGACCCGTGTCCAGCAGGAATTCCACACCCACTCAGGCTGTCCATGCACATTTCTGGCTGGCTGACCACCAGCACCCAGTTTGGAAGACACCCATGATTCTGGGGACAGGTTTTCCCTGCAACGTCAGAAATTCCCTGGACCAACCAACCTGTGGCTGTCATTCCAGAGGGAGACAGTGAAGAGTCTGCAGGGGCAAAGCCTTCATCCCATTTTCTCCTGGCTTTTCCTCTGATTCCTGGCATGACACAGGCTGTGCTTGGCCCTGGCCTGCCCTGGGGGACTCTCACCCTGTTCTTCTAAGTTCTTCTAAGCCTTCTGAAGTTTACATTCTTGCAATGAAGTTTCTCACGCACTTTTATGGAAATGATTATTGTTTTACATTCCTCTCTGGAAGAAGAGAAATGTGATGGACTGTTGGTTTGACCAGTGGCATTGGAAAGGTGTCACTTCCACTGTCACTTTTGAAAGTCTATAAATATTGGAGTCAGAAAATAAACTTCCTGGTTTTTTTTGTTTACCTTGGAGGTTCCAGCATCTGTGCCGTTTTATTCAGTGTCCTGTTGCAACAGGGGACACTCAGGGGACCTCCAGGTCAAGCCAGCTGTGCCACATCTGGCAGGTGTCACTGCTGCATGGAGTAACCCTGACATCTAGTGGCTTCCAGAGCCCTGGACATCCCGAGCTGGGTGGAGCAGGGATGAGCAGGAGGGACCCACAGCCTGTCCAAAGGCTCCTTCCCATGGATGCAGCCAACAGCTTTCCCACAGGGCACAGCAAGGTGTGGACAAGCAGAGCCACTCCCAGGGATGCTGTTCATACAGTAATATATGTCACTAATTAATTATTTGGACCCTGGTTTGTTTTTTGTTTTTTGTTTTTTTTTAACCAGGCTGTTGGGTTTTGGTAGCCCCAAAGCTGAGCTTGCCCAAGGGAAGCTTTTCCATGGCCTCCGTGGGAAAGCAAAGTGTGGGACAATGGGTTTCACCAGACAAAGACCTGTGCAGCCTCCTGTGTGCTGGAAACACCCCAGGGATGCTCCAGGAGCAGGCAGGAGGAGGTGCCAGGGACAGAGAGTTTTCAGTGTGACCTCTTCCCATATTAACACTAAAAATTCCATTTTAATGTAAGGCAGAGGCCCCAGCTTCCCCCTGCTGCTGCCAAGGTGGCTTTTGGAGGAGGGATTATATAACAAAGTGGAAGGATTTTGGGAGGTGGGGGAGATCTGGCTGCCCTCTTGCAGCTGATCAAGGCAAGACAATGTCTCAGTTCCGTCAGCTTTTGGTGTTCCTGTCCCCTGGCTGTGCCACCAGCTGGGTGTCTGTCGGAACCCAGGAAATTCCTCTGGCTGCCCTAGAAGACTCGAGACCCTGCCAAGGAGCTCAAGGACCTTGGCTCAGAGCCCAAGAGCCCTGTGCCTTTGATTCTGACCCAGAGAATAAAACAATTACCAACCTTTATGTGAAGAATTGAAAGTCAAGAAAGTTTAAGTAGAATAACATTCAATTTGTCGCAAGGTGAAAAATAGATTTTTGAGGTTTTTAGAAAAAGAGTTCAAGAAGCAAGATAGAAGAATCTGAGCTGTCCAGTCTTCCTCCTTCTTCTTCTTCTTCTTGGTCTCCATCTTCTGCTGTGATAGGAGCACTTTTAAATTGGTTTAAGGTAGAAGTTCACTGTCTAACATAAGTGACAAGTATTAAGTTATAATAAATAATGTACATGTAGTTTTTAGTATAAAAAGACAACACCACCTCTGAGGTGGGCAGAGTGCCTCAACCTGACCTGCCAGACAAACCTACAGCAGGTCAGAAAAAGAATGTTATAGATAAAAAATAATAAACAACCTTGAGAATGAGAACAGAAGAATCCTGACTTCATCTTCGACAGCCAAGCTAGGAGAAAGAAGCTTGTACATATCTCAGAGTCACTCTGAGCAGCAGAGATTCTGAGAGGCATCCAAACCCTGCAGCCACATCCCCCAGACCCTGCCTGGGGGCCCTGATGCCACTGGGAATCCTCTCTGGGGAGAGCACCCAGGAGCAGAGGCTGGGCAGGTGATGGGGAATAGGGAGAGGTTTCACTGCACCACTCCCGTGATTCCCTGGCAAACAGAAATGCAAATCCTCCGTGGGTGAAGGAATTCACACAAAAGCAGCAAGAATCAGGGAAGGTTCATCCCAGAGGGATTCCCGAGGGCTGCTGTCCCTGTCCCTGGTGCTGGCACTGCAGGCAGCCCCGGGGAGCTCAGGGGTGCCAGGCACACTTCTGGCACAGCTCTTCCCTGCTGACTCCAGACTTCCCAGCAATGTGGGAAAGCCACAATCCCCACATTTCTGGGCCCTTCCAGCTGTTGGTCCCTCAGCACTGCCCGCCCTGGGAGCCCTGGGTTTGGCCCTGGTCCCACTCCACCAGCTGGGCAGGGCTGCTCTGGAATTCCCAGATCCCAAGCCCAGGTGGCCCAGCCCGGAGCTGGTGGAGGTGAGGCAGGTCTGGGATGGGGTGAGGTGGAGCACAGCCCTGCACATGCACTGTAACATCCCTGTGCTCATGGTGTTCATCCATAACCCCTCCTGGACACCTCAGGGATCCTGGATCCTGCCTCCTTCTCCTGCTGCAGCCATGGGGAGATCAGGCAGCAGCCATGGGATGGACAGACACACTCCTCCCACGCCGCCCCCTCCAGCTGTGCCTTCCACCAGCAGGTTTGGGACATCCAGACCCTGTGGGTGCCTGGAATGCTGCTTGGACAGACTCCCCTGGCAGCATTCCCGTGGTGCTGGTGCTTCTGCTGTGCTGAGGGCAGAGGATGTGAAACCCTGGTGCTTTGCACAGGGAAAAACTCCCCAGGGGAAAGCAGGGAAGAGTTTGCCTGTTTCCACAGAATCCCGGGATGGTCTGGCTTGGAAGGCACCTTAAGACCATCTCATCCCACCACAGGGACACCTTCCAGAGCCCAGGCTGCTCCAAGTGCATTTGGAGAAGGTGAGGATGGAATGAGGATCTGCTCCAGGCACTGCCGAGGGTTGCAGCTGCTGGGGCTGTAAAAGCTGTGCCCCACACCTACTGACCCACCCAGCCCCCAGGGAGGGCTCCCATAGAGAACTCCCATCTCCCCACCCTGCACAAGCCTTTCCCCCTCTCCTCCTGCCATCCCTCTTTCCTGGACAGAAGATTCCATGATTTCCCATCCCCTTCCAGCTGTGTTTACAGTCACAGGATTCCTTCCCCCTCCTGAAAGTCACTCCCAGGGTGAAATTTGAGGTTGTAAATTATTAAAATGCCATCAAGAGTGTGGAGACTTGCCCATTTATTTTTTTTTCCTGGTGGTGAGGAAGTTGATGTATAATTCAATTTTTCCCCCACACTTTCTTCAGTAATACTTAAAAACTTTCCATGCACACACACAGAGAGGCAGATCCAAACCTTATTTCCATTTATTTCAAAGTCTCTTTGGGCCAGAGGCTTTATCTTCTCTCTTTCTGCTCAGAGCTGAGAAAAGTCTGGGTGTTGTCATTATATGAATAATATATAGCAATAATAAAGCATTCTTCCTTTCAGAATGTTTCTTCATAAGAAATGATTTTAAATGCTTTTTCTGAGGGAGAAGAAGCAGGTGAGAGCACATATATGGCACACAATTATTACTGTTCTCTCATAGAAAGAGCAAAGCCAGCTTTAATTTACAGTTTCCTGACAGGATCTCCTTAAATCAAAACACAATCCTGATTATCATTTTCTAGATTTTAATTCCTGGGGCTGAAACTTCCTTGGCTGGTGTCTAACAGGGCTCAGCTTTCCTTAAAACAGGAAGGAAGAAAACTCTTCTTTTTCCAAACTCTTCTTTCCTCCTCTCACATTTAAGAAATTTTAGAACCTTGAGGGATTTCTGTGCTCCCAGGAAAAAAAAAAAAAAAAAACAACAAAAACTTTGGCTGTTTGACAGAGCAGCTGAGGTCAGTGGTGGCCTCTTGGAAATACATCCAAACTTAGTCCTGGCCAAAAGCTCCTGGAAAAGCCAGGTTGCACCATCCCTGTAGCTCTTTTCTGGTGACTGGAAGCTGAAACCTCCAAATCTGGGCTCTACCCAAGGGGGAAATGCAGTGAAAGGATGGGAAGGAGGAAAGAGGGCAGAAGCATGAGGGCTGAGCAGTGGGAAAGGGCTGGAAAAGCTGCAGAGGAGGAGATGGGATGAGGTTCAAAGCCACAGCCAGCCTGGCCTTGGGCACTTCCAGGGATCCAGGGGCAGCCACAGCTGCTCTGGGCACCCTGTGCCAGGGCCTGCCCACCCTCACAGGGAGGAGCTTCTTCCCTCTCATCGCAGGGAGCTGAGGGCACGCTGGTAGCTCAGTAGGACAGCAGAGAGCAGGAGATGCTGCTGCACCTCCATGCCTGGGGAATCCATCAGCTGGTTCCCATGCTGACCAGTCCTGCTGGCCCCATCCCCTTCTTCCCCTGTGCCTGCCAGGAACTCCATCCTTCCCTGCAGCTCACCTTCCTCAGCTCAGGAAAGGGCCTGTGCTATTCTTAGCAGCTCAGCAGAAGATGCAGGCAAGAGCCTTTGATGGAGGGAGCAAGAGTAACCATGGCAGTCTCCCGGAATGGGGAGCCGTGGATTACAGACATTAAAAGGCATAAAGCAAATAGCAGGATTATCTTTCCTGGTGGTTTTCTAGTGAGCAGAAAGCACCACTTGATTTCCATGTTTAGGTGAGGCACTGTAAATTACCTGCAGTTAAAAAATAATGCTAATTAAATTCAGATGCAATACCGATTAACACTGCTGATCTCAGTGCACTGGATTTCCTTGCAGCTCTAATTGACAGAGAAAAAGCCCCAACCCTACCTGGGAAAAGGAGGGGGGATTTTTGCTTCTGGCTCTGAGCAGGATCCTCCTTCTTGTGCACTTGTCAAGTTTGCATTTCCCCTTTCCCTGCCTTACTATTTTTGTTTTTAATGCCAGGCACTTCACAGAATCACAAAATCATTGAGGTTGCAAAAGACCCCCAAGATGATCGAGTATGACTGCTCCCCACTTTGTCACCAGACCAGAGCACTGAGAGCCATGTCCAGTCATTCCTGCAGGGATGGGAACTCCACCACCTCCCTAGGCAGCCCCTGCCAATGCCTGACCGCCCTTTCTATGGCAAAATTCCTCCTGATGTCCAACCTGAACCTTCCCTGGCACAGCTTGAGGCCTTCTCTTCTTGTCCTGTCCCTGTTCCCTGGGAGCAGAGCCTGTCCCTGTTCCCTGGGAGCAGAGCCTGTCCCCTCCTGTCAGGGAGTTGTGCAGAGCCAGAAGGTCCCTCCTGAGCCTCCTTTTCTCCAGGCTGAGCTCCCCTGGTTCCCTCAGCCTCTCCTGGTGCTGCAGCCCCTTCCCAGCTCCGTTCCCTTCTCTGGACACTCTCCAGCAAAATCAGAGGAGCTGGATGTGCCAGTCCCTTTGCCAGTGACCCGAGCCAGGATCCAGGAGCTGCCCTGCAGCTCTGCCCGCGTGGCTCTGCAGGTTCCTGTGCGGGGGGTGCTCACAGGGAGCCCCAGCAGCTCCCTGCCCTGGGCAGAGGGCACCGTGTGCCCTCCTTGCCGTGGTTTTTGGAGGAGAGGGGAAGCAGCCGGGTGGTTTGTGCCTCTCCCGCAGCTTTGCTTAGCATGCCAGTGGTGTTCCCTGCACGGCCAATTCCGCTTTCAACTTCAGCGAGCGCCGAGGCTCTGCCTAAATGGGCCTGCTAAAGATATTTTTTGACATTTGAAAATCCTATTAAGGCCGTTTCTCCGTATCCCCTCACTCCCTCCCCGCTGCCAGCTCACCACGGAGGCTCTGCAAAGGTTTCTTTAGGAGGCCGGGTCACGTCCTGCACAACAGGCCTCGGGAATATGGGTCACAACGAGACCAGGGGAACAAAAACTATATTGTCCTCGTGTCTTACGCTGATGGCTGATTGAGGGACTCCCTGAACGGACAGTTTGGGGTCTTAATGAGGTACCAACCATGAGGTAATTCAGAATGTGCCCCTTTCAGGCCGCCTGCTCGGCGCACGGCCGGCCAGGAGCGGCTTCCTCGCTCCTGCTCCTGCTGCAGCTCCTCTTTTCCAAGGGTTTGGTGTTTCAGCACGTCCTTGGAGGACACTTTGCCATGGTTCCTGTTCCTGCGTGACTCACTGGTGAAGCCCATGAGCACATTGTTGATCTTCTTATTTACAAATAATTCTCTAAGTTGAAGCTGTTACTCACTGACTTTAAAACGCAGGGCTGGAGGCTGGAGCTGGTCCCTTCAGCCTCATATTGCAGCTTCTTCTCCGGGCTCTGTAAAATTAAATTTAAAGAAGGATTTCTGTCAAATCCTCATTTTCTGGGAAATTCCTGAAACTGAGAGCAGCCTGCAGTGGGACAATCACCAGTTGTGCTGGTAGGTGTGTAATTACCCAGGTTTTGGGGAGCGGGGATGCAAACAAGTTTGCATACATTGAATTACAGGCGGTGTTTTAATAGTATGTTTTTTAGGTCTTGGCTCAGATCCAGAATTTTTTCGTGCTATTATCCTCTATTTACAGCTTTCAGAAATCAGCTGATGTCACTGCACATATGTTTAGAGCCGTTGCTAAGGTGATTAGCTCCAGAATTCAACGCCTACGCAGCGCTGATGAAAGGCTGAGAAACTGCTCGGCAGCGTCTGTTCAGAGCTTTGTCGGCTTCAACTATTAAGAGCCATAAAACAATATTACCCAATTTTAGGGTAAATACGTTGGCCTTGACTGATAATCGTGCATCAGGTTCTGCAGGAACAGAGGCTTTATGTGACATGTTTAACTAAGCCTGGGAAGGTTTTTCCCTGGGAAGGTGTTTTAAAAGCGCCCAGTTCCTCATTTCCATGAGCCTGTGCAGGGTTGTGAGTTCAGGGTTTCCTCTGCCAGGAGGTGACAATCCAGGCCCAGGCCACATGTCTGTTGTCTCTCCCATGGGCAGGGACACCATCCACTCTCCCAGGTTGCTCCAAGCCCTGTCCAACTGTCACCACCCTCACAGGGTAGAATTCCTTCCCAGTGTCCCATCCATTCCTGCCCTCTGACAGTGGAAGCCGTTCCCTGTGTCGTGTCCCTCCAGGCCGTTGTCCAGAGTCCCTCTCCAGCTCTCCTGGAGCCCCTTCAGCTGCTGGAAGGGGCTCTGTGGTCTCCCCAGATTCTTTTCTCCAGGCTGGACACCATCAGCTCTCTCAGACCCAGCAGGACCCAGTCTCTGGTGGGAGTCTGTCCTCTGGAATAGAAATGAAATTTACCTCATTTACCTTCCTCTCCCCTTATAGACAATAATATCAAGTTAGCTTTCTCACCAGAACTGGGATCCTCTTACCTGCCCAGCTCCTGCTCCCAGAGCAGCAGGAGAATACCTTTATTCATGGAGGAGTAGCCATGGAACACAATCAAGTTGCCCACAGCCTACACCAAAAGTGGGCTACCAGGTTACATTTCATAGGTGAAAACTCTGTTTTGGTTTAAATGCATGTGGAATATCTTCTTTGCAGTACAAGGCATGTTAATGTCTTTAACAAAATTCAAAAATTAAAAATCTACCATTTAAACTACAGAAAGATGTAGATACAGATGTATTTCTGCCCCAGTCATCTAGTGCACAGTATGCATTTTAGATGTTCACAAGCATTTTTTTCCCTGGGAGTTTGCTGCTCCCCCACTGATTATTTTTTCCTTTCCTTTTTTAAAGGAATCTGGCTAAGGCTTGACCTAGTTTGGCTGTCATCACACCGTGAACAGTGCAAGCCTTCACCTAACATAGCTCCCTATATTTTTGTTCTGTAGGCTGTGCAAAAATAGCCACGCACAGCCCAACAGCTGGGGGTGAGCAGCAGCACAGGGATTGCAAGGAGCAGGGCTGGGAAGGTGCTTTGGCATCAGGGATCTCTCCAGGAGCAGGCAGGCCCTGAACCTGACCAGTGGGATGGGAACCTCAAGGGGGGCTGTAAAAAAGGAGGAGGAGGGAGAGGGGCTTTGGGCAGGGGCCTGGGGGGACAGGACAGGGGCTTCCCACTGCTCTCTCCTGCCATCCCCTCGAAGCTGCTCCTGCCTTGTTGGGGCATTTACCAGCTCCCACTCCCCTGGGTGGGTGACATGGGGACCTGTGTGTTGGCAGGGGGTGCAGCCGTGTACGCCCTCCTGGAGATTTGAGCTTTGGCTCTGGGAATCCAAATATAGCTCTGTGTGATCAAGTGCTCGCAAAGAAATGGAGTAATCCATGCTTGGGACAAGTCCAGGGCTTAAAATTCCTAACAGCCTCTTTCCCGGCTCGCAGCATGTCCTGCACTGAAGGCTTAGGGGAGTCAAGGTCTTTGCTGCTGATGGTTTAATTTGGACAATGAGCATCACTTAAAAGTGGCATTTTAGTGCATTCGTTTCACTCTTACTTTCCAAAGAATCCTTGTGATCCATTCAGGCTCCTCCCTTTGGATGCTAATGGACTTCTGCTGGGGTTTTGTTGTTCCTGCAAAGCACCGGGGTCCCATGTGCAGGGGCTGGGGCTGGAGAGCTGCGCTGCCCTGAGACAATGCCCCCATTCAGGGCTCGACTCCAGGGAGGGGAGGGGCAGTTCTGATGGCAATTAGTGTGCAAAGCCGGTCCTAATCGATGCCTTGGCTGGATGTCCAAAGTGCTGAGCTGGTCCTTCCCTGCTGCACGTTCCTGCACTAAACTAAACCTGTTTGTTCCTCAGGCACTTTTTAGAAAGTGAGGGAAAAAAAATTCTCCAGTTCACATCTCAGCAAGAGCAGAGCATCTGCGAGAATGGTGGTGGGAGGGAGTGGCCACAGCTGGTTTGGAGCAGCCTTTTTGGAAGTAAAGCCTGCTGCAAACAGTGCTTGGTCCTCACATCCATCTGTGGGGTGGAGGGACTGGCTGTAGTGGGACAGCAAATGGTGCTCCCACAAGACCAGGAGGTGGTGAGGGTGCCACAAGCTGTGCAGAAAAGCTGTGGCTGCCCATGGATCCCTGGAAGTGTCCAAAGCTGGATTGGACAGGGCTTGGAGCACCCTGGGACAGTGGAAGGTGCCCCTGGCTGTGGCAGGGGGTGGGATGAGATTAATGTCCCTTCAACCCAGAGCACTCCAGGATTCTGTGGTTTAATTTGCTGTTGTACAGAGGACTGAACAAGCCGTGTTTTGCTGTAACTCCAGTGCCAGAATTTCCAGTATATCCCAGTATTGTGGGACAGGCTGTGTGCACAGGCTGAGTGTGGCAGGGAAGCCTGTCCTGCACAGCTCCAGGGTGTCCTGGCACAGCGTGGCACCTGAGACATCCTGCATTGCACAGGAAACCCTCTGGTTTGTCCATATCCCAGTCTGTCCATACCCTGCTGCTCAGACCCAGAGGAAACAATCACACTTTGTGTTTCACAAGCTGTTTTTAATCTCTGGGCTCAATCCCAGTCACGAGGCTCCGAGGTGAAAGGGCTTAGAGAGACCGTGAGTCGTGCCCATCCCCATCGGCACCGGGAGGTGCCTGCCAGGGATGCAGGCCTGGAGTGGCCAAGCCGTGTGATCCCCCGTGCCAGGAGCTGCAGGAGGTTGCTCTGCTGCCTGGCTTGGCCTTGGGAATGGGCTGGAATGCAGCAGGTGCCGTGGCAGGAGCAGGAGGCTCAGGAGAACCATCTCTGATGGCTCCTGGTGGGGTCTATTGGCCAGTGGCATTTGAACCAGTCTGGCTGATGTGTGGCCTTAAGGAGTTTGTCACTTGTGTTGTGGGAAGGGCTGTTTGACCTCTGACAGGTGATGGATTAGCCTGGAAGTGGGAGCTGGGGACCTGGCCCTCAAGTCCCAGCACAATGAGCTGCCACTCTCGGGAGCATCAGTGTGGAATCATCACAGAATCATGGAGTGGTTTGGGTTGGAAGGACCTTAAAGCCCATTCCATTCCACCCCAGCCATGGGCAGGGATACCTTCCACTAGCCCAGGTTGCTACAAGCATCCTCTAGCCTGGCCTTGGGCACTTCCAGGGACCCAGGTGGGTGCCACAGCTTCTCTGGGCACCCTGTGCCAGGGCCTGCCCACCCTCACAGGGAAGAATTCCTTCCTTATATCTGATCTGAATTTCTCCTCTTTTAGTTTAAAACCATCACCCTTTGTCCTGTTGCACCAGGAAGGTTTGTCCCAATGTTTCTCATGGGCCCCATAATGTATTGAGAGGCCATTTAAGGATTTGCTCAAATGAATAACTAATATAATTATTTTTAGATTGTTGGCAGGTGTAATTCCTACACAGAGGCTGCATTTGGGTGTTTAAACCTGGGCCTGCCATGGCTGCCTGGGGAGGAACTTGTGCTCAGAACACATTGGGCATAATGATATGTGGAGTTTTCCTTGGACTTGATGCAGTTGTTCCCTTTTGCATGGAAGGTGGGGTTGAATGAGGACAGTGAAGCCCCCGTGTGCTGGGGTAGCTGCTGGAGATGTTTCCAGCTCCAGCCTCACTCTCTGGTGGCTCAGCACACCCAGCCCAGGTGCTGGGGTTGGTGAGGCACAGTGGGTGGGATGGGTGGGATAGACTTTCCCCGTACGGCACCGAGGCGTTAACATTTTCCCTGGAATTTTAAATAAATCTCTTCATGTGCAGGCTGGGTTGTGACTCACACCCTTGGGCTGATGGCAGCAGCAGCGTGGTGAGCTCGCACTAAAATGAGGACAGAACTCAGCTTCTTAAGGCTGGTCACGTGCTAAAGATGCAAAAGGATGTAAAGATGCAAAAAAAAATAAGGATGGGAGAGAAAACCAGCGGGTGGAAGTGTCCTGATCCAGCAATTTCCATCCATCCAGAGTAATGAGGGATTGGAGAGCTTCTTCCAGCTCTGGACATGCAGTGTTCCCTGCTCACACATGCTTATGGACAGGGTGTTATGGCCCAGAACTAGAAACAGGTGACTTTTAAGATTAGAAAGGCAGAAAATCGTCCCTCTCGTGGTGTGAAGGTCTTGCCTGTGCTCCCTGAGAAATGCTGAGTGTGTCTTTAAATGGAAGAGAGTGGAAATGGTTTGTGGACGATCTTTGATTCCACTTAGACTATGGAAAACTGTACTGCTGATTAAAAAAAAAAAAAACAACAAGAAAAACCCATAAAACCAAAAAGCAATCTGGATTAAATGGATTGGTTAATGCTGCTCCTGTAAAACCATGTGGCCAGGTCCAGCAGAATAGGGATATACAGAGCACTTCTGGAAAAATGTACTGGGGGAGGTCTTGAGGAGAAAGGGAAAGAGGAGAATATACAACATGAATGGATAACTCGACTTCAAATCCCTGCACTTCGACTTAGCTCAGGGAAAATAGATGGTGGCAGTGTGTGAGTCATACAGAAACTGCTTGGAAATAGAGGGGAATGTGAAAATACCTTTGGATTTGGCCAGGGGGGACCTGCACCTTCCCAGACGGGCAGTGAGGGAGGGGAGTGGGTGGGAATGGAGCACGAGGATCCCGTGGAGCTTTTGTAGTAACGTGGGGATCTTGGAGATCTTTTCCAAACTCAGTGACCCTGGGATTATGTGTGCATGGAGCATGTAGATTCCATGAGGAGCCATGGCTTGGTTTGTGATCTGTTGGTGGAGTGGGAGGAGGAGGAGGAAGGCTGGGGAAGCCCTTGAAGGGTCACCAGGCTCTCCAGCCTTGCAGAGCAGCACAAGGAGCCCTTGGCCAGTAGAAGAAGATGAAAGAATTTCTGTGCAGATCTGTTTATATTGATGTTCTCAAGAATATGGGGGATAAAAAGCTCCAGGAACCACGGGGGAGTTTGTTTTAAGGGTTGTGGATATGCAGCTGGATCTTTCCTGCTGAAAACAAGGCACAGGGAGGAAGGAGGGCACAGATGGATCCACGGGCTCTGGTGCCCCTCTGGCACTGGGACAGGGGGTGGAGGAGCCTGTCTGGTGAATCAGCCCCCCAGGATCAGGGTGCTCCATCCCCAGGCTGTGCCTGCAGGGAGCTGAGTGCTCCCGTGGGAGCAGGTTTGTACAGGAATCTCATCCAAACCAGGCTCTAAGTCCCATGGCCATGGTGCAATGCCAGGCCGGGTTTAGGATGTGGCTGCCCCTTGGAAAAATCTTGGGTTCTTGCTGTGAGGTCCCTGTTAAAGCAGTGCTCAGGTGACAGGCTGCTCACAGGGAAAACCCAGCTGCTGCTGCAGCACCTGGTGCATCCCAGAGTCCCTGACAAGTGCCCTGCAAAGCAATCTCAAAGCCTATCTGTCTTGACAGTGTCTCTTAATGGCTTACTAATAATGCCTGAAGATTTGCTGGAGCTCTGCCACAGCCCTGCTGTAGAATCACAGGATCATGGGATGGTTCGGGTGGGATCTTGCAGCTCATCCTGTTCCACTCCCTGCCTCCTCTCAACCTTGTCCAGCCTGGCTTTGGTACGTTCAGAGTGTTCTGCTCTCCTCCAAACCGAGAACCTCTCAGTTTTCCATGATTAAACTAAATCCCCCCAAGCTGGGAGCCTCAGAAGGTGCTTTCCAAGTGCCCTCCAGAAGGCAGCCAGGGCAGGCAGGGAGGGATCTCCTCAATTCCTGGCACAGATAGAGCATTCAGGAGTGCTTTGTGGTGGGGTCAAGCCCGTGGGGTTCATTGTCATCTACAGCCACATCATCACGGGGGACAAGGGAGTGGATTGGATTTCTAGGAGTTAAGATTATTGTGTGAACCCTAAGGCAGAAAATCCAGCTCCCTAAACACACTTTGCCATAGCACAGGGCTTGTGCCAGTCAGGATGGGAAAGGGGTCATGTAATCCAGGCATGCAGCACTGGATTAAATTATGGTGTGCTACAGGGTATTAAATCTCAGAGTTTGCTCTCATTTTTGGAGGGGACGGGTATTGCTGGGACAGAGCAGCATTGCTGCCAAGCTGAAGGAGGCTTTTATTATAAAATAAAAGAGGAATCAGAACACTCAGTGCACACCTGGGTTTTAGTCATCACCAGAGAAGGTTTGTGTACAGCTTGGGATGCTCCAGTGTGTTTGTGGGGGCAAGAGGAACTTTGTGCAAGGGAGGCTCAGGTTGGATATTGGGAACAATTTCTTCATGGAAGAGATTGTCAGTCATTGGCAGGAGCTGCCCAGGGGGGTGGTGGAGTCCCCATCCCTGGAGGTGTTCAGGGGGTGCCTGGACGTGGCCCTCAGTGCTCTGGGCTGGGTGACAGGGTGGGGTTGGTCACGGGTTGGACTTGTTGGTCTTGGTCTTTTCTAGTCTCAATGGTTCCGTGAAAGCAAAAGCAAATGGAAGCCGAGAGCTTTGCTGGTGAGTTACTGGGATGGTTTTACTGCTGGGGGAAGGTGGAGGTGCAGCCAGGCGTGTGGAGAATCCTGGGGCTGAGCAGGGAGCAGAGGCAGCTCCAGGCTGGGTTTTAGATTTACAGAGTCCCGAGGTGCGGAGCGCTGCGGCAGCCAGGCAGTGCCAGGCTCTGCTCCCGGCCCGTCCCGCTCCGCTCCCCAGGCTCCTTGTTAATAATTACCAGAATGTACTTTCGGGCAGGTTATTTGTTTTCCCTCCTCATGATGTGCAAGGGCGGATAATGAAATTAATTTGCACACTTGGTGAGTTTGCAAAGCCGGCTTCAGCCACGCTGCTGCGCGGGGCCGCTGTTTGCACAGCCGGGGCAGGCGGCTGCTGGCGTGGGCAAACAGAGCCCCGAGGCAGCTGGGCTGGACCCAGCCAGGAGAAAAGCTCCCCGCAGAGCCAGCACGGAGCGTGAGGGCAGTAAAAGCCCTTCCAGGCTGTAAAACCCCTTTCCAGCCTGTTCAGCCCCTTTCCGACGTGGAGTGTTTGATGCTGCTGATTCCAACCAGTTTAGTAGGTCAGCAGCCCAAGGAGGAAATTCCTGTGTTGCTCCTGCAGGTTGTGGAGCTCATGGTGGGATCACGTGGAGGCCACTGGTGAATTCAGGTGTTTTGTTGTTTTGTTGCTTGTCTTTTAAGTCCTGAGTCCTGTATCCCCCAGCCCAGGTGTGTGATCCTCAGTGTTTTCCAGGAGCAAAGGGCAGTGCTCCCTGGAGCTGGCCAGGCTCTGCTGGGCAGGTTTCAGTCAGGAGCTGTCTGGTGAAGCTGCCCAGTCTGTGGGGTTCTCTGGAGAGGTGGATGAGCTTCACTGTGCAGTGGTTGGGAGCTGCAGCTCTGACATTCCCATCTCCCTCACCTTGGCTAGGGGGCTGGGAATGTCCCAGACATGGTTGGGTTGTTTTCTGTGCCCTAATTCACCACACAGGTCAAGGACCAAGCCAAGAGCACAAAACTCTGCCGAAGGCTGACACTCCTGTCCTGCTCCTGAGGCCGCTGGGGCTGAGCCCTCCGTGGGCACTAGCAGCCTCTGCCCTCAGGTGCAGGGGGAGCTCAGCATGGCTGTGTGCTCCTGAGCCAGGTTCTGCCATGTTTCCACTCTGCTTTGTGAGAAGGTTCAGTCCTCAGATCACAGGGAGGGCTGGCTGTGCTCAGCTCTCGAGGCTGTGGTTCCCTTCTGCTTGCTGTGATCCTGCTGGCACTGTGTGTGCTGTGTGCCAGGTGTGCCACCTCGGCCTGGCACAGACCTGGGGGACCAGCAGTAAATAGTACTGCTCCCGTTGTTCCATTCCTACCTGGATCCTCATGATCCTGCTCCAAGGCTTGGCTCCGTGCATCCCTTGACGTGTTATTTTGTTGTGGCTGCAGCCTGGCTTTGGGTTGCTTTTGGGGTAGAGGTTCCTGTCACTCCCAGCTTATTTTCCCCCCTCCAGGGTCACAAAGCCTGGCTTTGATCCCTCCCTTCTCCAAGTTCTGCTCCCAAGTGCCACGTGTTCACCCCAGGCTCCTCAGCCTGGGGGAGGCAGGCGGATCCAGCAGGCAGCTGGGAGACAGACCTTGCTTTTTAAGGAAGACAAGGAGGCAGCAGAGAATCTGCTGAGTTTTTTTCCCCCAGTTTGCCACACGTATGTGTTGTCTGAGCTTTGCCTTTAGCTGTGGTGGGGCTGTGCTGGGGACATCAGCAGGGCCACACGTCCCACCCCAGCATGTGTCTGGTCAGGTGCTCCAGGTATTCCTAGAATTACAGAGTCATGGAATAGTTTGGTTTGGAAGGGACTTTAAAGCTCATCTCGTCCCACCCTGTGCCTTGGGCAGGGACACTTTCCACTAGAGCAGGTAGATCCAAGCCGTGTCCAACTTGGCCTTGAACACTTCCAGGGATGGAGGATCCACAACCTCTCTGGGTATTCTCAGGTTTTGGCCAGTGTTGAAGCAACAGCTTTATAACAGATTGTTTTACCAGAGGCCTCGTGTCACTTCACTGGCCTCAAAATCAGGAGGGGCTCTCAGGTTTTTGGTTTTTGGGGACTCATGGCCTTAGAGAAAAATCTGTTAAAGCAGATCTGTTCTTACAGCTCCCCATGGCACCTTCAACAAGAGCTCTGTAGAGAAAATTGAGTTTCCCCCATACAAGAACATACTTTTTGGTAAATTCCTGTGTCTATATGTGGCAGAGCTCCTTCAAAAGCTGTGTGATTTGGGAGATGGAAAGCTGCAGGTTTGTGGACAACTCAACTCGCTTTGACTGTTTGCAGACCAGCAGCAGGGTTGTGCCATGCCCAAACCTCCCTGCCAGCCCCTGGCCCAGGATGGCCCCTTCCCCTGGGCAGTGACGCGCGGCCGACCGGGGTCCTGGCATGGAGCTGAGCCCGGCCTGAGCCCCATGGCACGGAGCTGAGCCCGGCCTGAGCCTCCTGGAACAGAGCTGAGCCCGGCCTGAGCCTCCTGGCACGGAGCTGAGCCCGGCCTGAGCCTCCTGGCACGGAGCTGAGCCCGGCCTGAGCCTCCTGGCACGGAACTGAGCCCGGCCTGAGCCTCCTGGCATGGAGCTGAGCCCGGCCTGAGCCTCCTGGCACAGAGCTGAGCCTGGCCTGAGCCTCCTGGCACCACCACAGCCGAGTCACCGCGTGCTGGACCAGGAATGGGAAAACCAGACAGGAGGTTTGGCTTCTGGAAGAAGCAGAGCAGAAGTGGGGAAGGTGGCGGGCACGGTGCTTCTCCCCGCACTCCTGGCAGCAGAGGGTGTGTGGTTTGCCTGGAGGAGCTCAGGATTTGTGTTCACCCTGCTGGCTGTGGCACACGGAGCTCCACGGAGGCACAGCAAGCACTTTGCTGTCACACAGCTCAGTCAGTAGTGATGGGCTGCTCCAGCTGGAGCTCAGCTTCCAGCTCGAGCTGAACCTGTCAGGATTTCCACTGTTGGTATCAGTGTGTCCGGGCTCAGGGAGCCACCGTGGCTTTTGGAGTGGTACAGAAAGTGTGGCGACGGTTCTTCTGCTGGGAGGGAGCACCAGCAGCTGAGGACAAGGGGAGGCAGCTCTGAGTGAGCCCAGCAATGTGCACAGAAGCCCTTCCAGGCCCCCGCTCTGCTTCCCTGCCCTTCCCTCCTGCCTGCCTGGGGCTGTGAATCCGGCTGGAGCCCGGTGCTGGCCCGGCCCTGGCGCTGTGCCGAGCTGCTCCGCGGTGCGTGCTGTGCAGGGAGAAGGGCTTCCCTGCCGGCTGCTGCCCTGGCACAGGGCTGGAATTTCTCATGGCCCAGGCTTTTCCTCATCTCCCCAGGTGCCTTCCATGCTTACAGAATTCCGGTTTAATGTGAGCTATGAATCAGTCTTTTCATAGAATCATGGAATGGTTTGGGTGGGAAGGGACCTTAAAGCTCCTCTCATCCTATCCTCTGCCATGGTCAGGGACATCTTCACTAGGCCAGGTTGCTCCAAGCCCATTCCAACCTGGCCTTCTGTCCATGTCTATTCAGTTGTTGCCCTGTCATTTAAAAGCTGACAGTAACATGGCAAACAAATCCCAGTGCTGCTGCAGAATGTTTTGTACGTGGATCAAATGTGAGTCTGGAATCTGGAAGCCACTGGCCTCAGTGAGAAAGAGGAAACAGGAAAACAAAACTCCTGGGTCTGCAGACCCCAAATAGGAGGAAATCACTGAAGTTCTGTGCTGGGTTTTCCCCAAAGCCTGATGTCTTCAGGGCCCCTGTGTGAGATCTGTTCTGTCTGGACCTTGTTCCTGAATCCACCAAAAATATTTTTGAGTTCCCACACTGGGATGAAGCACGAGGATGCTGAGATGGAAAGAAGGGTCTTGGGAAGAATTGTGCAAGAATGGGGAATGTTTTGCTGCCATTACCATGGATTTTCCTGCTCACAGCTGGGAGAAGATGTTACTTGGCTGTTGCGACATCACAGACTGAAACCAGATATAAACATTCATCCCAAAACTTTCATCCAGATCCCCCAAGGCTCAAGCAGGGATTTCACTGGGGGGGTAGCTGGTGTTGCAGAGCCCTCAGCTGAGGGTCTCTTGACTTGAAGGACTCTGTTGGGTCATGGCACCTTTTGCAAAATACTTTTGGTTTCTGTCTTATGTAATGGATGTGCTTGGTTGTGGTCTCCTCTTGGGTTTAAGAGCTGAAGTCATGTGGTTTATTTGTAGTTTATGCTGTTTCTTGTCCTAGATGTGGACACACTGATGTCAAAAACTGGGCAGGACAGGAGTGAGTCTCAGTGGGTTTTACTGAGGCTGTGTGTCCATTAAATGTGTGTGTGTCCACGTGCACACGTATGTGCAGAGATGGACACTGGGAATATGGAGTATTTATGGAATTCAGGCAGCCCGGGCTCCCAGGGCCAGGTCTCTGTTCAGCTCTGTTATGTCCAGAGCCAGTTCTGAGTGCCCAGGGGTGAACAAGGCACGGAGTTGTCGGTGATGAGGCCCCAGAATGGTGACACCTGTGCTCGTTTGAACAGCAGAAAATGAGCCCAGATGCATCCTTGGTCCTGCTCCCTTCCCCAGCCCTGCTGCTGTGCAGCTCATGGGCCTGCTGGAGCCACCACCAGCTTTCCATGGGAGCAGTGCTGCTCCCACAGCCTCCCCTTGGGACAGGGCCCTGGTGCCAGCAGTGGGTGGATGGACCATGCACGGGTGGGAGCGTGGGGGATCCTCAGCCTGGCTGAGGAGGGAGCAGGGGGAGCCAGCAGCCCCTGCCAGCCCCGGTGCCAGCCCCGGTGCCACCGCGGCGTGGGTGACGCAGGTCACTGCCAGGGCACCGACAGCCGCTGCTGCTTCATCTGCCCCCCTTTGGTCCCTGATGGTCAGGAATTGTCTGTGCTCGCTTGTTTCTCTGTCCTGAAAATCGGGTCTGGCTCGTTTCTGGGGCTTGGCTGATGCTCCTGAACCCCTCGAGCTGTGCTTGGAAGCCACAGCCACGGCTCCGTGCCGGGCATGGGGGGCAGAGCCCAGCTCCCCAAACTGTCCTGGGAATGGAGCTGATTCTGCAGGTCTCTGGTGGTCAAATTTTGCCAGGATAAAGCAGCCCTGGGGGGATCCCTGTCTTTCCCAGCTGGTGGGACCTTGAGGATCCGACTGGCATCCTGGTGAGCAGCAGTGAAGGCTTCATCCTCCTTGGACATCTCAGCTCAGCAGCATCACGTTTCTCCCTTGCTCCCTTTGTGCTGGGTACTTTGTGCTGTGTTTTTCCTCCCCTGTGCAGCAGCAGTGGGAATAGTCAAGTGGAGCTGGTCACTGTTTTAAGGAGGTTGATGTGCAGAAACTCTGGTGGGGAGTGTGTTGGCAGATGTGGTTACAGCTCTGTGGTGGTGTTCGCAGGGGTCTTAGGATGAGGGAAGAGGTGAGAAAGTTGACTCCATGTACAGAAGGCTTGATTTATTATTTTGTGATATATATTAAAAACTATACTAAAAGAATAGAAGAAAGGATTTCATCAGAAGGCTTGCTAAGAATAGAAAAGGAATGAATTACAAGGTTTGTGTCTGACCCTGACAGGCTGGACAGCTGGACTGTGATTGGCCATTAATTAGAAACAACCACATGAGACCAATCACAGATCCACCTGTTGCATTC
>JAYDZK010000028.1:19675871-19714716 GCA_034509185.1 Euphonia xanthogaster | reverse complement strand
ATTAGAAACAACCACATGAGACCAATCACAGATCCACCTGTTGCATTCCACAGCAGCAGATAATCATTGTTCACATTGAAGCTTCTCAGGAGGAAAAAATCCCAAGAAAAGGATTTTTCATAAAACATGTGGGTGACACAGCTCTTCCCTGGCTGAAGCCTGATGGGTGTCCAGCAGAAGCTGAGAGGAGATGGGAGAAGCTCAGTCCTCCCTGTCTGGCAGGTTTTGATCTGGGCTGGTGATCCAGAGCCATCCCAGAGAGGACAACAGTGTCATAATCAGCTTTCCCAGCCTGGCTAGCAGTGGTGCAGCAGGGCTGTGTGCTGCTCCAGAGGTTTCCACATCACAGCTAATCCTGCTCCCAGACCGCAGCCCCGAGCTCTGACTCAAAGTACAGTTTTGTAACTTGGCCAGGACCCAGATCATCGGCAGCATCCCGAAATGGAGCAATACCAGAGGCAGCTGTGGACGGATAATTGAGGGAAGGGTTTGTGGGAAAAATTGCTCCCGGAGAAACCGCACAGGCGAGTGGCTGCTTGTGGGTGCAGGGCACTGTCAGAGCTCTTCTAATTTGGATTTTGTGTCTCCTGAGAATGGTCCCAGCTGGAAGATTCTGAATCACAGCGTGGTTGAGCAGAAATTTCCAAATATAATCCTGTTAAATAGCAACACCTGGTGCAGTAGAAATATGTTGAGTTGTCAGAATTAGAGAGCACTGATCTCCTGCTGGGGCAGGAGACACTGGGAGGTCACAGGTGTGGGGTTGTGGCTTGAATTGAACCCCTTAGCCAGGATGGGCTCGTGTGGTGGAGCCATACTGGAGAACCATGGAGGAGCTGGACGTTCGTGGTGCCCAGCAAGGTCATGAGCATCATCTCCATGGTGATCCTTGGAGACCTGGGTGCACATCCATGTGCAGCCTCAGCTGCTCCACTGTGTTGTTTTCTGCAGGTTCTGAGGAACTCTGGGAAGGGGCATCTGTCCCACAAAAGATTGAAATACTAACAGCTGTTGTAATTCAGTAATATTATTTAATTCATTTAATTTAAGTAACTTAGGCTGCAGGATCATTATATTTTGTTACAGTGAGGGTGGTGAGGCCCCTGGCACAGGTAGCCCAGAGCAGCTGTGGCTGCCCCATCCCTGGAAGTGTCCAAGGCCAGGGTTTGGAGCACCCTGATGTACAGAAGGTGTCCCTGCTCGTGGCAGGGCTGGAATGAGATGGGCTTTAAGGTCCCTTCTGTCCCAGTCTGGCATTCCTTGATTGCAGCTTAATAAGTTTACTTGGCTGGTGTGTGTTTGAGAGAGCAGCAAGCCTTGCCCAAGCCAGTTGTTGCAGGATATCATGAGGTCATGATATATGGGGTAAAGAATAAATATTTTTGGAAAGGTGGAAGAAAGGACAGTTACTTGGGGCCAGGCAGTGACTGAGAACAGGAAAGGAGAAGCCGAGCAAAGAGGTGAGGAAAGATGTGTCATCTCTAAGAACTCCTGATGAAGAGTGACATTCCCTTTCAAAAGTCAGGAGCAAACAGGTAACAGGTCCCCAGGGTAAGGAAGGATGTGGGGTTGAAGGTGAGGACACGGTGGAGCTGTGAGCCTGGGGTGAGCCCAGCTGTGACACCAGGTGACAGTGCTGCCCCACCGCTGCGCTCCAGGAGCCGCGGGCTCTCCATCCTCCTTGGTTTGGGTTCTGGCTCTAGGAATTAGCACCTCACACTGCTCTGTCTCAGTAATAGCTCATCTCTGTGATTACCCATTGTCAGGTGCTGGGGAACCCACCTGTGTTTGCTGTGCAGGTTTGCAGGGCTCCTGCTGCTCCTGGCCGTGTGTGCTCACTGTGGAAAGCCATGGACTTTGCTCTTCCAGAGCCCAGCTGGAGCACAAAGAACAATTGTTCCTTGCTCCCCAAACTGCACTCCTTCTGGTGCTCACAGGCAGTTCTAGGGACTCACTGTGGCTCGTGTTGGCCAGACAGGTGCAGGATTACCTGGTGCAGGGCAGGTGCTGGGGACGCCTTGGCGGAGCAGCCTGAGCACACAGCAGGGCTGGGATGAAGCTGGGGCAGTGGTGGTTTTGAGGAGCTGTGGCTGCCTCACCCCTGGAAGCGTTGGGCAGGGATTGGAGCAGCCTGCTCCAGTGGAAGGTGTCCCTGGCCATGGCAGGGGATGGAATGGGATGAGCTTTGAGGTCGCTTCCAACCCAAACCATTCTGGGATTCAGTGGTTCTGTGTGTTGAAAGACTTCAGCTCTTGGTTTTTTGCCTTTGCTTTCCAGAGCTGGGGGACAAGTGTCAAATTGTGGGTGTGAGTTATTAATCCAAGGCAATTTTCAAAGATTTAAGACAGCATCCTTAAAAGGAGACTAAAGTATTAAAATTTTCATTTTTCACAGGCTTGTTCCTATTCCAACCTTTTCAGACCAAACAAATGTGTTGGATCTGTGCAAATAATGTCTGGGGCTCTAATTGCATCGGGGGGTTTGCATGGGCAGGAGCCTCCAGCCAGCTCCCTCCTATTCTGGCATTTAAAGAAGGCTCCACAATCTTTTTTACTCCAAGCTGGCGGGGTTCAGGCAGGCTGCAGTGCACAGATCGTGGGCATGAGCTCATTTGTTGTGGCTTCAGATTGAATGGCAGGAGTTTGGCTGCTCTGCGGGAGGGCAGGGAAGGAGGGCTGGGTCCAGGAAAGGCTGTCATTCCCCTTGGAGATACATCTGGAAATGTTCTTTATTCTTTCCTCTGAGGGTGGGGAGGTTGCCCAGAGAAGCTGCCCCGTCCCTGGAAGTGTCCAAGGCCAGCTGGGAAGGGGCTTGGAGCAGCCTGGTCCAGTGGAAGGTGTCCCTGCCCGTGGCACAGATAAGGATGTTGGGGTCACTGTTCCCATGAAGCAGGAGGGGTAGGAATGGGGAGTTTAAATGTCCATAGGGTTGGTTAATGAGGAGCTGCTCTCCTGTCGAGCCCAGAGTTGGTGTTGTCTGGCAGGGCTGGAGTCTGTCTGGGGGCTTTGTCCTTGTTCTTTGTCCCTGTCCCAGTTTGCCCGTCGCCTTCACTGGGAGCCTGTCCTGGCTGATGGGTGCCACTGCTCCCACGCTGCCTCCCGGCTGCCCACATGTCCTGGGGTTGAAGCCAGCAGTGCTTTCATCCTCCTCCTCCTCTTCCTCTTCCCTCCAAGGGGCAGATGACACCCCCTTCCCTTCCATCCCTTTGGGGACCGTGGCCTTTTGAGGTCCTTCACAGACATATTTGGTCTCAGTGTGTGGCTTGGTGTGCCCTGGGCAAAATAAAAACCATTTTCAACTGTTTCCTTGGCCCAGTGAGGGGACCTGGGATGATCGTGGGTGGGTGTGCCCCGGGCTGGCTCTGCAGAGCCCTGCCATTCCCAGCCAGCCTCATTCCACATGGCTCCAGCCCTGCTCCTGACTGTGTTCCAGAGAGTCCTGTTCCTCCATCCTCTGGGGGGGTGCTCGGGGTGCTGTGGGGGCTCTGACCCCCACCCAGGGCAGGGTGGAGCAGGAGGGCCCCCAGCCCAGAGCAGGGTGGCTGGGCTGGGTGTCAGCCCTGCTCCTCCAGCTGTCTCCCAGCTGGCAGTACTCCATGGGCTGGGACCACCGCAGCCTTCCCTGCTGGATGCAGCCATCCTGGAGCAGCAGGAGCTGCCATACCCAGGCCAGTCCATCCCAGGGCAGGCTCCCCCTCTCTGTTCTCCCCTTTCCCAGGGATCCAGCCTCTCCAGCAGTGGCCAGGCTGGGGGCCTGGTGCGCACCGGGCTGGCCACGCATGCAGCCAGGGCTGGCCCCTGGCCAGGGGTAAGCAGCTCCTTTGTTTTCCTGGAGAAGTACGAGGGATTATATTCTGTTGAGCTCACTCGGGTTTGTGCAGCCACATGTAATGGGCTCCTGCGAGGAGCTGGGTTGATTGTTTGTGGAAGAGGAAGGGTGCTGGTTGTCTCCTGTAGGGAGGTGAGCTTGAGAGGGGCATCATGGAAAGGGGTGGCTCATCCAGCTCCTACATTAGGAGGGATTGAAGCCAAATTGTCGTTCTGCAGCCCTAGATTTGCCACTCTGCAAATGCTGTCTCGAGCTGGGGAAGGCTCTTCCAGCCAGGAATCTGTGCCTCCCCTCTGACTCTTATTAAACGTGCTTAAAAATGAAACGAACTTATTAAACGTGCTTAAAAATGAAAGCAAGGCTGCGTCGTTGTCGGTAATTGTTGTGCAAATGTGCTACTCCCTGCAAGCTGTGGAACAGGCCAGGGCTGTGTTTACCCGGAGAGGCAGCCGGCTTTCCAAGTGTAATGAGTCAGCTCCGCGAACAGAAGGGGCGCAGAATTAATCTGGCATCCGTCTGGCCTTTTCTCAGTTAAACAGGTTTTGGAAGCTCCACGTGAATAGGTGCCTAGCCTGGTACAAGCAGCCACAAAGACTTGGGAGTGGGCACGGTTTTTTTGGGAATGCATTGGCAGAGTGAGGATCCTGGGGTGCTTTGAGTGGTGATGTGGGGCTGGGGTTTGGGAGCAGAGCATGGCCAGGTCCCACCGTCAGCAGAGGTGAAGCTGCTTGGGTTTAATACCCATCACAAGGAGTAAATAAATCTTCCTTGCCCAGCACTTCATCTGAATTTCCACCTCTTAGATTTGCAGTGAATATGGAAGGGAATATTGTCCTCTGCTCCTGCCTCCTCCCAGGCACACACTCCTGTCTCCTGTGTCTGCACCTTGATGAGCCCCTGTAAGAGAAACCGAGGGGAAATAATTCTTACATGTTCCCAGCTGGCTAATGATGCCTGGCAGAGGGAGATCCTGGGGCTGGGAATGGCTGGAGCTGCTCCTGCAGGGACCCATGGGTGTGCAGCATGGAGGGGTCCCTGTGGGCTCTGGTGGGCTGTCCCAAAGCTCAGCTGTCCCTGTGTCAAGCAGGGGGACATGAGGAGATGTTTTCTCAGTTCCCAAAGTTTTGTTCCTAAATACAGGATATGAAATACGGGATAAGAACCTTCCCACAGCCAGGCAGAGGAGCTGGGCTGGAGAATCAGCTGCCTTGGGAAGCAAAGTCGCCTGCTGGAAACACCAGCAGTGTCTGTGCCTGGTGTGCTGGTCTGGGAATTTGTGCTGCTTCAGGGCTGGGCTGGGGCCTCTGAACCACCTTTAAAAACAAAACAAAAAAAAAGACAACCCAAAGTGTCCCAAGGCCTCTGAGGCATAAATGGAACAGAAATTTTTAAGGGATTTCCAGACAACTTCTAAATACAAGACTTCTCTCTCTCCTCTCAGAGAATTCCCATCTCCCTGGACAATTTCCTGCAGCTGTAGCTCTGCAGGGCTGCTGCTGTAAGATGTAAATGGTGCAATTTAGAGCTAGCAGGTGACAATTAAGTTGGGAAAAGTTCCTGTCTGTGCCACTCCAGCCTCAGACCAGGAGCCCAGTTGCTGTTGAGGTTGCTGGGGGTCACTCCTGACCCATATCCCCTTCCACTGATGCTTTCCAGCCTCTGGTCTGGGGAGCAGAGATGTTCTTGTTCACCTGAGAAGGCTTTGGCTGCAGCTGGTGTTGTGAGCCCTGCTCCAGCTCCTGCCTCGCTGTATTTCACGTGGCAGCTGTCTTCCCAGCCCTGTAACCAGGCAACACAGGAGGAGCAGGAGCTTTGTCCTCTCCAGGTTGGCTTTCCCAGGCCAAGGTGCAGGGCAGGGTGAGGAGCTGTGACAAACCAGTCCTGGAACACCAAGCCCTCCCTGCTCCCGCCTCACGATGGCAACATGTTCAGGAAGTGCATCTTTAATGGAGGTTCTGTCATTTGTTTGGTTCTGCAAATGTGTCTGGGAATTCAGTGGGGCAAACGGGGGTGCAGGGCTGTCCCAGCCTGGGCTGTGTCCCCGTGTTCAGGGCACGCTGCAGGATGTGGGCTTGGGGTGATGCTGGGCATGAAGAGCAGCAGGGCTGTTGCTCTTTGGTGGGCTTTGATCCCTTCTAGGCTATTCCTTGCATAGGAAACCAGCTGTGTCTGCAGCTGCAGGATCCAGTTTGGAGTTGGCCTCTTCTCCCAGGAAGCAAGTGATAGGATGAGAGGAACAGAGGAACCAGCCTTGGGCTGTGCCAGGGGAGGTTCAGGTTGGATGTCAGGAGGAATTTCTTCATGGAAGGGGTTGTCAGGAGTTGGAAGGGTCTGCCTGGGCAGATGGAAGAGTTCTCATGCCTGGAGGCATCATCCAAGGAAGGCCTGGGCATGGCACTGAGTGCTCTGGGCTGGTGACAGGCCTGGGATTGGGCACAGGTTGCACTCAGTGTTCTGGGAGGTCTTTTCCAGGCTCAGGGATTCTGTGTGAGTCCACGTGCAATTCCTTGCAGCACCTCTGGTACTTTCTGGGAAGGTGGCAGGAGCCTGCTGCAGCTTTTTCCACGTGTGAGGGTGCTCTGCCATCCTGGTGTTGCCATGCAGGGGTTGGGAGGGGGTTTGTCCCCACAGGAGGTGCCTTTGAGATGTCTGACCTCCCTTCTCCTCTCTCCTGCAGACGGTTGATGATGAGGCGATGGCAGCATAAATGAAGATCAAGTAAGGAAGGCAGAACGATGCCCAAGGGTGGGTGTTCTAAAACACCACAGGCAGAAGATTTCTCTCTCAGCAACGACATGGTGGAGAAACAAACGGGGAAAAAGGTAACGTGTCTGGGCCACCTGCCCTCCTTTGGGGTGCTGCTCCTTGAGCCTGGAGTTGGGAAGCCATGGCATTGTTTGACGTGGCAGGAGGTTGCCCTGGGCTCTTACCTGGGCAGTTACAGTGGTGTGCAGGTGCTCTGCCAGCTGATGGGGTTGGGTTTGTTTCCCCGTGGCTGCAATCCTTCCCAGGAATTGCTGTGCTCACCTGGGCCCGAGTTAGCTGAGCAGCAGGGGCTGCTTTGGAAGATTCTCTTCTGCAAGTTCTGGGTGTTTTTAGGGGTTTCTGCGCTCAGCTGTGGAGACCTGAGTTGTGTGGTGATGGTGCCAGTGTGTGCTGGGTGAAGGAGGAGCTTCTCCTCCCCTGGGTGGGAATCCAGGTCCTTGTCAGCACAGCTGCTCTGGCTTTCCCCAGCAGCACGGCTGGACCAGGCTCAGCCTGGGAGTTGCTCTGCTGAAATTGCTGCTTCTGAGAGTTGATCCGAGGTGTTGTCTGGTTTTTGGCGTGGCTTAGGTGAAACTACTGAGATGAAATCTGAGTTTAAGGATAAATACCTTCACACTTCTCCTCTTTGTCCCATTTTGCTCCAGGCGTGAGCCCAGTCTGCTCTCATTCAGCTTTTTCCCCCCTTCTCAGTATCAGTCATTTCCAGTCAATAGCTGTGCAGAAAACTGTGCAAATGTTACCTTTAAATAAACATGAAAACCTACATCTACTGAATTCTGCTAAGGAACAAGTCTCATCCACTTCCCTTTCATCTCCTTGCTCCAGTTTCTCAGCATTCCCCTGGGAGTTTCTGCCAGGCCCGGGAGCTGAAGCTGAGCGTGGTGAGCCCCAGCTCCGTCACTTCCCCTGCAATCCCACCCCAGTGATGGCAGTAACTCCTTGTTTCACTGAGCTCATATTACTGACAAAATGAGAAAAATGCAAAATAACCACCAGGAGAATCCCAGGTGGGCTTGGTTATGGAGCCCCTTGGAGTGGCATCTGCCACATTGCTCTCTGTCCCTGCAGGTGCAGCTCGGTGCAGGAGTGCTGTGGGGCTTCCAGGAGGGGGCAGATCTGGGATCAGGGATGTTGGAGGGGGAGCAGCTGCCTGGCAGCAGCGGGGAGATGCCAGCCTTGGCCCTGGCAGAGGAGGCAGTGCCCAGCAGTGCAGGATATGTAAATACAGGCTCCTCTGCGCCGGGTGAGAAGCTCAATGCTGGTGCAGGTGCTTGGGGAGGGAGAGGATCAGTCGGAATATGAATCAGCTCCCATTTTATCCCATCCCCTCCCAGCAGCTCGAAGGCTGTGTGTTATTTACAGAGCAGGTTTGTCGAGCGGCGCGGGGCACGCCGGGAAGCGGAGTTATCTCCTGCTGGCTAAATAACTAGGACACAATTCCTGCCTCCCTTCTGAGAGGGGACAGGGCAGGGCTCCTGCTCCTTCAGTTCTGGCTTTTTCACAGGCTCGTGTCTTCCAGGGGCTGAGCTGAGCTCCAGCCTGAGTGGCTTTTGCCCTGTTTCTGGTTAATTCTGAAGCTGAGCTGGAGCAGTGACTCAGGGGAAAAGCACTTCGACCTCCTCCCTGCAGACGCTGTTGTACCTGCCTGTCAGCAAGCACTGCCTTGCATTTATCTTGCCTTTGTCAACACGTTCAAAGGCCCGAGCTGGGGCTTGGCACAGCTTCCCTGCCAGGCTGGAGAGGGAGGGCAGAGCCCGGGTCAGGCACAGGGACCCGCCGTGGGCACAGTGATGCCAACCAAGTGTTCTCCTCTTAATGGCACCTTAGGATCAATAGTTGATTTAGCATTAAACAGGCTTTATGTGCCTGGGCTCTGCAGCTCTGGCAGATGGAGGGGGGTCCTGGTGCTGCAGGGGGCTGAGTACCACAGAGGACAAGGGGGCTGGCCTTGAGCTGATTAAGAGGAGGTTTAGATGGGATGTTGGCAAGGAATTCTTCCCTGTGAGGGTGCTGAGGCCTTGGCACAGGTTGCCCAGAGGAGCTGTTGCTGCCCCTGGATCCCTGCAATTGTCCAAGGCCAGGCTGGATGGGGTTTGGAGCAACCTGGGCTAGTGAAAGGTGTCCCTGCCCATGGCAGGAGGTGGAAGCAGATGAGTTCTGAGGTCCCTTCCCACCCAGACCATTCCAGGATTCTGTGATCACCAGCTTTTGCACCTGAGTTCCATGCTCCATCACGTAGCAGGCTCCCAGGGGAGCTGCCCTGCTCCAAGGGCTCCTGCTTGGAGGAGAGGCTGTGAGCTGCTGCCTGTCAGCAGCAGAGCTTCTTACAGGAGGGAACTCCTGGCTCTCTGCTCCCTGCCCCTCCACAGGAGGGACTTAGGAACTAGTGGGATGCAGCTCTGAGACTGGGGTGGATTAAAGAATGTGTCTGAGGGCATTGGGAGCTGTTGGATGAGGAGCTGTTTCTCCCAGGGTTACTGGAGCCCTTATAAGGCTGCACAAGCCTGCCCGAGGCGGGCGCTGGCAGCCCCTGGGCTCCTCCTGCTCCCTTCAGCCTGGAGGCTTTTGTAAAAATCTGCATGCCATATATGAATAATTCTCCTTTCTGGTCCAGATCCACAGATCCCCGTAGCAGGAGGAGATTACTCATGGCTGAGGCAGAGAAAAACCACAGCAAGGGTTATATCAGTTGTCAGAAGCATTTCCTGATGGGCCTGGCCTGGCTGCGTGGTTACACCGTGTGCTCAGCACAGCCTTTGCCTCTTTATGGGGAAATGCTCCCTCTTGCACAGTCAGAAGTGCATTTTTGCTGCAGCGAGCACCAAGCAGAACAGCACTTACCCCGCTTTTTGCTTGTAGGAGCTGGCAGAGGTTTAAAAAAACTGAGGTTTTTCTCCTTCCCCTTCTCCCCTTCTCAGAAAAGGGAACATGGTCCTTGTTTTTCGGTTCTTCGTGAATCTTCGTGAATCTGTTGTGCTGTCAGGGCTTTCCAGGCTGGGTGAGTGAGGGCTGGGCTCTGTGTCCAGCACAGAGTCACCCACTGGGGTGTGAAACCTGCAGGGGTGTCTGGGTGACTGCAGAGATGACATTTCAGTGAAGTTAATCATCACTGGGTCATATTTCTTACAGACTTTGGTGCCTGAGGCTCACAGGAACAGGGCTTCAGCTCCAGTCACCTCCATGCTCCACATGTTTTATTGCAGCATTGATAACAGCACCAATTCAAACTTTCTGGCATTTTGTGTGTGCTTGTGTTGTACTCTGGCTTTGGGAAAGCTTCGAGGGGCCTGGATTTAGGGAATTGTTTGGTTTTCACCACATCCAGTTGCTTTCTGGGTAAAACTGAGTCCATTCCTTTTTGTGGTCCAGGGTGGGAACCTTCTGCCCCCTCTCCCTCCCTGCTGGCAGAGCCAGGACAGACCCACTGGTGCAGGGAAAGTCCCTCTGTGGCAGCATTTGCTCTTTGCAGCCTGGGTTGTTTGCCCACAGCAGGAGTCTGATGTGGGGCATGGCCTGGGGCACCGGCCTTGGAGCCCTCCTGGGCTTCTCCTCCCAGGCTGCCCAGGCTGGTTTTGTTCATTGCTGCCTAATTTTTACTGACATCACAACCTGAAATGCTTGGAGCTCATTTTGGAGAACAAAGGGCTTTGGGGATTTCCAGGGCTGGCAGCACAAGTCTCTGCACAAGCACTGGGCTGCGAGTCAGGCTCTGTCTGAGCAGGGTGACGGGGCTGGAAATACAGATTTCTTTGCACGGCTTTGTAAATCATAGAATCATGGCCTGGTTTGGGTTAAAGCTCATCTTTAAGGTTGCTCAGAGCCCCATCTGAATGGCTCTGTCCTGCAGAAATCTTCATCAGGAAACCCCACGGGATAGTTTTTGCTCTGAGGACTGGCTTTTGGCCAGTTTGTTTGTCTCAAGTGCCCTGAGCAGATTGGTATCGGGGTCTGTGGTGCTGATGGCAGAAGCCCTTCCATCCCCACCCTGCAGCATCTCGCTCTGGGTGGCTGCTGGGGCCCGTTCCTGGTGGGTTTGTGCTCCGACCGCAGCAGCTGAGAGCAGCTTGTGGTGCATCTTTTCACTTTTGCAAGAGTAGCTCAAGGTGGGTTGTTACTCATACAGTAACTCTCCTGCAAGTGTAATGTGGCAGGAGGGGATTTTTTCTGCACTCACAGCTGCTGACTGCCCTTTGCCAAAGCAGCTTTTATTAACACCTGCAAAGGGGAACTTGCTGCTGCTGCTGCTGAGCTCTCGACTCTTCCCCATCCCCAAACTCCTGTCCTGGCCTTGGAGAGCCCCAGCTCTCACACAGGGCTGTTCATACAGGTTTCTCTGCAATGTCAAGGCCAGGCTGGATGGGGCTCTGAGCAGCCTGATCTAGTGGAAGGTGTCCCTGCCCATGGCAAAAAGGGTTGGGATGAGATAAGCTTTGAGGTCTCTTCCAAGCCAAACCATTCCAGGATTTCGTGATTCTAATTTGGATTTGTTCCATTTGTGAAACCTGATTCCGATGAGTCTGAGCTTACTTTAAACATGAGAAGGCCTAGAAATGAAACCAGGTTTTACTCGAGTAAAGGACAACATTCTTCATTACAGAATTGGAAATAATTAGGGAAGTAAAGCTTAAAATAAGAAAACAAAAACTTTCAGGAATTGGACTCTCCAGCTGCCTTGATGTTGCACCCGGTGCTGCAGGCATCCTCAGCAGGTCTCTGCTTTCCAGGGGGAAGCAAAGTGTGGCTCTTCCTTGCTCCAATTAGTAGGAAAGGTTATCGTGGTGCTGCTGCAGGAAGGAATCTTCAAAGCGGTGCCGGCGCTGCCGCCGCTTCCCTGGCTGCCTGGTGCAGGATTGTGCTGAGCTGGCTGCAGCAGCAGCTCCCAGCCTCGGGGTGGATGCAAAGGGAGCTCTGCCCGAGCTTGCCTGGCACCAGGATTCACATGGACGCTGCCAGGGCCACGCTGGGCTCACCTCTGCTCTCAGGAGGGTTTGTTCATGGTTCCTCTGCTCTGTCTCTCCTCCCACAGGGAGATTTTGGCAACGTGGCTTTAAACTGAAAGAGGGCAGGATTAGATGGGATATTGGGAAGAAACCCTTCCCTGGGAGGGTGCTGAGGCCCTGGCACAGGTGTCCAGAGCAGCTGTGGCTGCCCCTGGATCCCTGGCAGTGCCCAAGGCCAGGTTGGGCAGGGCTTGGAGCAGCCTGGGACAGTGGGAGGTGTCCCTGCCCAGACAGGGCTTGGAACATGGTGAACTTTGAGGTCCCTTCCAACCCAAACAATTCCACGATTCAGACTTTTAGAATGAGCTGTATTTTTACCTGTCCTGCCCTTTTTCTCACTCCTGAGTGCACGGAGATCCCAGGCAGCATTAATCCAGCAGAAAACCTACCTGTATGTCTAAGAGCATCATTGAGATGCTTCTTGAACTCTGACAGCCTTGGTGCCCTGGCTGCTTCACCCTGGAGGAACCTCACAGACTCCTGTCTGAAGTGTTCAGAGATGCCTTTTATTCAGGTAGATATAAGGAAAAGTTCAGACTGTGAATGGCCACTCTGGAAAAAAGTGCATTATTTATTTGGTGGCTTTTTTTTTCAGGCAATATACACATTTTATTTCATTCCTTTGATAAAATATTTCATAGAATTGTAGAACTAGGACAGGCCAGGGTCCCTGCTCACAACATGACGTTCCTGGCAGGTGATGGAAGCCCTCTGCCCTCACTGCCGCCCCAGAGCAGTAGAAGTGGCATCATTTTTTAGTTTGAACTATTTTTGTTCACCTCAGCAAGCATAAGAAGCAAAAGCTTTTCAATCTGGAGGGTTGAGAGGAAATGCTGGAGTGTTTATTTTGGCTGTGGGGGCTCTGTCCCGGCGCTGCGGGGCCGGTGCTTGGCGGCTGCTCTGCAGCAGGGCTGCCCTCGCTGGGGCTCCCAGCGTGCCTTGGCTGCCTCCCACCACACAGCCCTGTCAGGCAGGTTTGTTTCTCTTGCTTTACCAAAAAAGGGATTCCCCAACCCATTTCCTTCATCCTCGCTCCGGGGCTGTCACGCTGCCCACACATCCCCTGGGGCAGCTCAGGGGCTCCTCTCTCCTCTGGGGGTGAGCTCTGGGCTCCACACTGACACGGAGAGAGGTGACAGTGACACTGCAGTCCTGTGGCTGCTGGCACTGGGGCCACCTGCCAGGAGCTGCCAGGGCCAGGCAGAGGGACTGGGCCTCTCTAAACAAGGGAATGCTCCTAGGTTGGCTTGTCTGAGCTTCCAGCCAGCTCTGGCATGATTTCCTGTGCTGAGGTTCTTGTGTTTAATCTCACTCTGCCTCTACAGTGCAGAGTCTGGGTTTTGCTGTGTTGTTGAAATCAGATCTGTGACAAAGCTGCTTGTGCTGCCCTTGTTGTTCAGGCAGGGGCACAGTGGTCAGTCCAGAACTGCTCACTTCAAATAATCCTGTTCCTCACATATAAGAAACACTGGGCATGACCTGGGGCTGTGCATTCCTGGCACACTGGACTCCTGGAGTTGGAGCTGGGAATCAGCTCTTCCTGGTCATGTGAAAAATCTCACCTGTCTCAGTATCTGTAACTTTTGTTTGGCATGTTCATTCAAAATCTCTCCCAGCTTTTGAGCAGTTCACAGCATTTCTGCTTCACATTAAAATCCAGACCAGCCCAAACAAGCCGGCCTGGTACAAAGCAGGAATGGCTCTTTCTTGTGGTGTGGTTGCATTTGGAAATCCTCAGATTCCCCCATCCCAGCCTACCTTCCCTCTGTGCCTGCAGCCGCGTGCGTCCTCAGCCTCACACAAAGCGTTGGCTTCGTTTTTCACAAGAATTGGTTGGAATTTGGCACCACACAGCAGCCTTGACTGGCTGGCTCTTCTCTGGTGCTGGTAGAGCTTTGTACCTTGGTGGAGGCTGCCTTGGCAAACCCCCAGCAGAAAGGGAAGGGATGTGCTATGAGGCCTGTGCAGGATTTGGGGGATCACAGTGTGGAGAAGGCTCTTGTTGACCTTGGTCTCTTTTCCTTCCAGGATAAAGATAAAGTTTCTCTAACCAAGACTCCAAAGTTGGACCGGAGCGATGGCGGCAAAGAGGTGAAAGAGCGAGCGACCAAACGCAAGTTGCCTTTCACTGTCGGAACAAATGGAGATCAAAAAGACTCGGATACAGGTACAGAAATGCCACATCCCACCCTCAAACCCTGCCTGGTGGGGAGCTCACAGGGTCCAGAGTGCAGCCAGTCCATAGGGAAGTGTTGTACCAAATTCCCTGCGTTTTTTAATTGAAGGGAGAGGCACGTGGACAAGGGGCTGGAGAACTGCTCTGCTCCACATGTGCACATCTGTTCTTAGTGATGTTTGTAGGTGGACAAAGCCATGGCTGTGTGAGGAGACCCCCCGCTTCCTTCAGCTCTTGTCTGTTCTCCTTGTTTCTGATTATCCCAGTTCAGGAACTGTGGCTGGGACAAGCCATGGAGCAGGGCCTGCTTGTGAGAACTTGGAAAACAAGGGAGTAAAGCTGAGTAGTCATCAAAAGAAAATCAGCAAGTAGAATCTGGTCAAGCAGGTCAGTCTTGTAGCAGGAGAGTGGCTGGTGCATGAGGCTCCTGGATGGGCTGTTGGATTTGTTAGCAGTTGGGAAGAGCTTTCACAAAGCTTTGGCATGGAGAAAATGGTTTGGTTTGGTTGTGAGGGGCTGAGCTGTGGATTTCTGGGCAGAGGTTTGTGTGTGTCCCTGAGAAATGTGCATTTGGAAATAGTTGTGGCCAGGTAAAGCTCAGCGGTTGTGTAAAGAGATAAAAGGGGCTAAAAGTTGGGAACGTGCTTGAAAATGGCACAAGGGCTGTGTTTGGTGGTGCTGTGTGGTGAGCCTGGCAGTGGCCTGATGTGGGATGTGTCTCCTGTGCTTCAGGAGTCAGGAGGGCAGATCTGGGAAGGCCAGGAGTGCCACTGCAGCAGTGAGGGCTGTTCCAGGGGCAGGACATGCAGGGGTGACATGTCCTGAGGGTGGCCCAGTGTCTCCATGGGTTTGTGTTCCTGAACTCCCTGTCTGGGGAGAGAGTTTCCAAACATTGGTTAATTCTCTTAAACCTGTTGGCCGTTTGCAAGGCTTTGGGTTGCTGTGGTGTCTCCCTTGGGGTGTCACCTTTGCAGGGGGGGCTGGGGCCAGGCAGAGCTGATGAGCCAGAGCTGGAGCTGCTCTTTGTCAAGGGTGTTTGTGCCACATTCCTTGCTGGGTTGAGAGTTGAAGCCCACACTTGCTGCAGGGCTGTCTGACCCTCGTGACAGCTGGAATGTCACCACAGGGATCTGCTTTTCCCAGGGCTCCAGTCTCTCTCTGGCTGCAGAGATGTTGGAAATGTTTGCACTGGCAGCAGCGAGAAGGAAACCAAAGGCAGAGGAGAGCAGAGAGAGCTGCTGGGAGAGGCTGTGGCTGCTGGGTGGGGGCAGCAGCCCCTGAGACCCCCCTGCTCAGGGGCTCCCCTGGTAGCCCTGTGCTTTTGCAGCTGTGTGACTCTTAATCTCAGACACATCCTCTCCTTCCTCTGCAGAGCTCTTCCCCTTCCTCTCCAGAGCTCTTCCTTCCTGGGGAAGTTGGTGAGCTGAGGGGTAGCAGCAGCCCAGCTCCCAGAGGAGACCCAGAGGGGTTCATTGCACTCACAGACCCGTTTAAAGACAAAGTGGGCTCTCACAAACTCTGGGAAGGTGTATGGGAGGTGCAGGCAACCTGTTTGGTGGGGTCTGGGGAGGAAGTGACTCAGCCACTGTGTTGGAGATCCCAGCAGGAATCAGTGTGCATGGTCAGACTGGTGCTTAGCAGGAGCCTGTTTCTCTTCCCTGTCATGGTTCACTCCAGCAGGAATCAGATGCTGGAGATGGGAAAGGACTTCCTGGCACCTTGCTCTGCTCTTGCACCACCCCATTGCAACTGTGAGGTGTTTCAAGGCTGTGTGGTCCTTGGCCTGGCTCGAGGTAGAGGCAGGTACAGACGTGTTTGTGGTGCTCAGAAGCTGCACATTCTGGGGTGGAGGGGTGCCCCCGAGTCTGTGCTGGTGCCATCGGTGGCACCTGGCTGAGGACACCTGTGTGACATGCAGGACAGGCTTTTGTCTGGAACAGAGGCTGCTGTGCACCCACCCCGTGTTGCTGCAGGAGGGGGAGGCTGCTGCTGCCTGTTCTGCTCCTCAGCTCTGCTCCCAGCCCTCAGAGAAGTGGGATTGCACCATCGCTGCTGGCTGACCCAGGGTGGTTTATGTAACGTGGTCCTGCTTCCCAGGCTGTGTCCATGGGCTGCTGTGTGTGCAGGGGAGGGTGTGCCAGGATGTTCCACAGCCATGTGGAATTCAGCTGTAAGGATGTGGGAGCTGGGAGCTAGCAGAGCTCTCTCCTTGCCTCTAGTGGGGTATTTTTCTCCTCTTCAACTGCTTAAACAATAGCGTGGATCCTCATCCTGATGTGTTGCAGTGACTCATTTGCCTTAGCACGGTGTGTGTTGCTTTTTTCCCAGATGGCTCTGGCTCAGCCTCTACGTAGGTGCTCCATATCTGGGGTGAGAAACACCAGAGGTGGGTTTGTCTCCTGTGGAAGGGCAGCACAACCTGCCGGGGCCAGGTGTGGGGCAGCAGCTGCTGCTGCAGGATGGTTGTGGGGTAGATGGGATATTGGGAAGGAATTCCTCCCTGTGAGGGTGCTGAGGGCCTGGCACAGGGTGCCCAGAGCAGCTGTGGCTGCCTCTGGATCCCTGGATGTGTCCAAGGCCAGGTTGGACAGGGCTTGGAGCAGCCTGGGATAGTGGAAGGTGTCCCCCTGCCCCATGGCAGGGAGTGGGACAAGATGAGCTTTAAGGTCCTTCCAACCCAAACCATTCCAGGATTCCGTGGGCTCCCAGAGGCACTGATGGCCAGCACTGTGCTGATCCCATGGTTTGGGTACAGTTGGTTCAGAGCTAAATCTTTTAAAATAATCTTTCTCAAAATGGTTTCTAGAGCAACAATTCTGGCTCTCGGGTTCCTCAGAGTTAACTAAATAAACTGTCTTCAGGAAAAAAAAAATGGCATCGAGCCGTGAGCCTCCAGACTGTGCATGTTACAGCTCCAGTACTGTGGGAGCAGCATCTCTGTGCCTCAGACTTCTCCTCCTTCCTTCTCCTTCCCTGGTGTGGCGTCTCCCCACATCCACAGGCGCTGCCCAGAGCCTACGTGCTGCCTGGCAGCCACCGAACGAGCAGGGCCAGCTTTGCTCCCTCCCTGCAGCTCCCCGGGAGGGGGCTTCGAACCCAGCAGCACTGGGAAATTGTGGGATGAGCAAACACTCCGAGAGCGAGCATCAGGGAGAAGGGAGCGCTCCTGCTGGGAAGGCACCTGGCAGCAGAGGTGGGCACGGGCGGCTGGCGCAGCGGTGCCGCGGCTGCGGCGCTGAGCCACGGCTGAGTCACGGCTGACTCAACGGCACCAGACTGCCGGCGTGGGGCCGGGCACTCCCCGCCTGCCTCGGGCTCTGCTGGCATGGATCCGCACCAGCAGGTCCCTGCTGCACCGTGGGGCAGGGAGCGCTGCTGGAGAGCAGCTGGGAGATGGACGGAGCGCAGAATTCCCAGTGCCTGCTGCTCCTGAGGATGGTTTCCTTAGCTGGATGTCACGCTGTCACTTGAGTCCCTTGGCTTGAGGTGCAGCTGTGGATTCCAGGCCTTTAGTCATCAGCAGGGAGAGTTGGGGCTCAATACAAATCTCAGAGTATGCTGAGATAATTTTGGCCTGACAGCTCTCCCTGGGGGCTGGGAAGGCCTGAGCGAGGCTGGGTCAAAGCTGGTGGTCCCCAGCAATGCTGGGGGCCCTGCTCTCCTCGGGGTCCCTGTGCCTCCCTGGGTGACCAGCTCCCTCCCTATGTGTTCCAGTCACTCCCTCTTTGTCCAGTTTTCTCCCTGTGTGTCCATCTCCTCCCCTGAGTGCTCTTGCAAGAGTAAGGGAGGGAGAAACCCCGCCAGCTCTCCAAGCTGGTCTGTGCATATCAACCTTTCTGGGCTCCGAGGGCTCTCCTGGTGCCCAGGGCTGATTCTGGGGGCTTGTGGCCGGCCAGGGAGGTGCTGTGGTGGACGAGGGCCAGCGTGAATATGGTTGGCAGGAGCTGGCCTTGGAGCTTCAAACTCCTTCTCTCTAATCCCCCGAGGTTGTTACGTGACGCTAATTAGTAGGTTAGAAAATGCTTGATGAATCAGCTGACCCAAACCATCCTCTCCCAGAGCCGGCTGCTGCTTGCCTAATGCTGGAGCGTTTGGAGTGACACGGCATGGGAACGGGCTCGTTAGTCCCAGCTCGGCAAGGCTGGCGAGGGAATCCGTGAGAAGCAAATTGCTGGCTTATTAAAAAGGGCATCTGCATCCCACAGGGGTGTTTGTGCCGTTCCCTGGGCCTGGCTGCGCTCCGGTGTGTGCAGCTGGGGGCTCGCAGGGGCTGCGCTGCAGCGCAGCTTTCTTTGCTTGTGTCATTTCAGTCCTTTTACTAAAATAGTAAGAAACTGTTCTCACCTAGCAACCAGGGAGAGAGTGAATGTCAGAGCTTCTCCCTTCCTAGCTGGGCTCCATAATGCCGGTACAGTGTGCAGAGCCTGGCACACACCAGCCTTCAGATCACCCTGAGAAACTCCCCGTGTGCAGCAGCCATCTGGGAAGGGCTGCGCAGAAAACCAGGTCGTTTTATGACGGGAGCTGCCATAAATCTCCCTCCTCCCCCCTCATCACCTCCTTAACATGCAGAGGGAGAGGTTGCAGTGTGCTGTGTCTCTGTGAACCAAAAATCTATCAATGATGGCTTTTTCCTTAATACAAGAGCTTTTATCAGCGCTGTCTGCGCAGTGTCCTGCCCCAGCTCCGGGAGGGGAGGGCTGGCCAGAGCCTTCCTCCCCCGTCCTCCCTCCTCCAGCTCTTTCTATTTCGTGGGAAATGAACGGTCTGGACTTGAAAATTGATCTTGCTCTGAATAACTCACTTTTAACATGGAGATTGTTGTTTGTGATGAAGCCTCTGGGTTCCTTTCACAGCATGTTGGGAGCCAGTGGCTGCTCGGTGAAGGAGCTGCTTTTACACATCAGGGCACAGCTGTGGGGTCCGGCCCACAAGTGTAGGGAGAGCACCTGGATTTGGACCACAGGCTGTCACACAGCGTTAAACCCCTCTAGTCAAATTATATTTTAAAATACTGCAGCCAGTGGGGTTGGGCCCTGCAGATCCTCATCCCCAGGGAGCCCAGCTGAGCACTGGGGATGGTGGGCTCAGCTGCACACTGACAGGGTTATAAAGGGGCTTGTTCCTCCTGCTGGCACCTTTTCTCTGCTCCTGACTCACAGCCAAGGTCTCCACCATCCTTTCCAGCAGTGTGGGATGAAGCTCTGGCTCTGGTCCTCCATCCTTCAGGTGAGAACAAGCTCCCCACTCTATGGGAGCAGCTCAGGGCACCTTCTGTCAAGGCAGACCTTGCTTTTCCTCTTGTTTACCTTTTTGGCACTAGGTTGATAACCCAAATCAGCTCCTGGCTGTGCCCCTGGTCCATTGTGTGCAGCGTGCCCATGATCTCCCGGTGCCAGAGTGTCCCCCCAGCCTGAGCCTCTGCATTCCGGGGGTCTCCTGCTCACCCTCCTCACTGAGCTCTTCACCACCACGTGCTCTGGCCTGTCCTGCTGCCCTCTCTTTATTTGTCCACCTGTGCCATGGTGCTGCTTCCCATTCCATGCTGCTTCTGCCACCTCCAGCCTTCCCTCAGCCTGCTTGTCCTTCAATTGTGGAGCAGCCCGGAGCCTTGGCGTGTGGTGGGACCGTGCTGCTGTCAGCCTCTCACTCCTGAGCCACGGGCCCACATTGCAGGTGCCCTGGGAGCCTGGGAGTGCATCCTCAGGGCTGGACCTGCTCTGCCCTGCTTTGGGCCAACATGCTCCAGAACGTTTCGTGCCCTCCAAGTTCTGCAGCAGGAATGAGTCACTGTTACGCAGGCTGGCCGGGCTGGGGGAGCGCAGCCGCGTGCTCTCCCGGGGGTGCAGTGCAGGCTCTGGTGCTGCCTGTGCCGCTCTCATTTATTCCTATTGATCTCTGGTGGTGCTCGCTGGGCTCAGCAGCGCCTGCAGAGCCCCTCTCGCCGCTGGGGCGGCACTCGCCGTGGCCGAGACGCTCGGCACGAGCTGCTGCTTTGGAGCTGGTGTTTTTCCTCGGGGTTCCGCCTCCCGTGCGTGTGTTGTCATGCCGAGCAGCGGGAGCAGATGCTTTCTGCATTACAGGGTGTGCTGCGTGCGTGGGGAGCGAGGGGCCGCGCGGCTCCGGCGTCCCCACGACCTGCCAGCGTCTCACCACGTGTGGAGAAACCTCTGGGAGGTTTTCCATCACCGCCCTGCTCTCCTCCTGCCCCTCTCCGTTCCAGCTGGGGCTGGGTTCAGCCTGTGTCTGCACACAGAGCCAGCCCAGCAGCTCTGAATCCCTCTCAATCTGCCCTGGGATCCCTACGGAGCTGCCGAGGCGCTTCCAGCAGCCCTGGGTTTGTGCTCTCCATCGCAGCGCTGCCCGGAGTCTCATGTGGGCACCTTCAAGCTGATGCTCAAACCCCTTTGTACTGGGAGTCTGTTCCTGCTCAGCCTTTGCAGCCTCTCAGGCTCGGTGTGGTGAAAGGCAGGAGCAGTTCCCAGCTCAGCTCCTGCTTTCCCCTTTAAGCCTGCGCACGCGGCTCCTGCTGGCGTCAGCGCCAGGGAAGAGCCGAGCAGGATCCCCGAATTAAACCGGGGCTGATGCTCGGGAGGTTTGCAGAAAGGCTGAAGCAAGCAGCAAACAAGCTGTTTTAAAAATAGCTGCGTGGAGGTGTGGCTCATCCTGGGCTCACAGAGCATCCGTGGGCTGCCATGGTCTTCCTCCCACTGGGATCTGTGTGCACGGTCCAGCCACCGCCGCTGCCGGCACCGAGGGCTCCCTGCCTGCACACCCCTGGTGTCGCTGGGGTTTGTGCTTGCTGAAGGGGTTCTAGTGTCAAATAAGCTTTTTTTTCTCTCAGCCGAGGTGGGTAACACTGGGAGAGTTCCTCTCCAGTCGCTCTGTGTTGCTGCAAGATGTTCCAGAGGCGCAGTTATTTGGAGGCACAGGAGCAGCCGGCAGGAGCCGGCGAGCTGAGGTCTCTGTGCAGGGGCACCTTTAAATCTGCAGCAAATCTGATTCAGAGTAAAATCCTCTGGGCTGAAATAACACACGTGCAGCTCTGTGAGCCTGGGACCAGCCAGCCCAGTGCCAGGCGGGGCTCTCACCCTGCCGAGGCTCAGGATGGGGAGTGCATGATGGGAGCACCTCTCTCTCCATCCTCTGCTTACGTTTCAGACCCAGTTAGGGCTCTTGCTTATGTGGTCCCTCCACATTGCCCGAGGATTGTGCCACGCAGGGAGCCGGGGGCTGCCACGCTGCCCGTGCCATGGAGCCACAGAATCACAGAATCATGGCATGGTTCGGGTTGGAAGGGAGCTTAAAGCTCATCTCCACGCCCTGCCATGGGCAGGTACACCCTCAACTGGACCTTTAGGGTAGGGTGTCACGCCAGGTTGCTGCAGGTCCCATCCAGCTGGCCTTGAGCCCTTCCCAGCAGGAAGCACGAGCCCGAGTCCTCGGCTGCCTCCCCATAGCGAGCGAGAGCGCGGCAGCCGCTTTCCAATTTATTTTTATCTTGTTGATCACATGCTTTGTAATGTTAAATGTTCTGTGGAGGAGGAAATTTCTGCAACTGCAGAATGAATAGGAGTTTAGGGGGGTTTCGGTTGAACTCGATAATCAATTTTTGCAAATCCCAGGCTCGTGCTGATAACCTGCAGCAGCCAAGGGATATTAATGAAAATGTTCCCATTCTGATTGTGGCCCTGGGCATCGTGTGCTCCAGGGACTCTGCCTGGTGGCACCGGCCAAGACGTGACCCCTCAAGTGTCTTCGTGCCTGGCTTTGGGGCATGGCTGGATGTGACCAAGTCTGGGGGAAGCCAGGCCTGGCTGAGCAGGGTTTAAGCAGCTTGGAGGGTCTCAGGGAGCAGGGAGGTGCTGCACACATGGGTCAGGTGTCCCTGTGTCCCCTGGCAGGACAGTGCAGCAGCGTGGCTCCTGGAGCCACCCGGCAAAGTTGTCTTCCCGTAAGCATGCTGGGTTTAATTTTATTTTAAGCCATTAAAAAACTGTCCTAGGATCTGATTTCATCTTCCAGCTCTGTTACAGCTGCCAGGATGACCAAAATGTGGTTTCAGAGTAGACTGGGATTCGCCTTCAATGCAGACATGTTTCCAGGGCTTGCATTTAATAGAATTATGGAATGGTTTGGGTTGGGAAGGACCTTAAGACTGATCTCATCCCACCCCTACCACAGGCAGGGACACCTTCTGCAGGCTCCAAGCCCTGTCCAACCTGGCCTTGGACACTTCCAGCAGACACAGCTTCTCTGGGCAATGAGCAGAGGGCTTTGAAGAGGGGTGGCCGAGCTCTCTGGCTGAGAGGTTCCCTGAAACACTCATTATTTCTCAAATGTACAGGATCCCAGGAGCGGGGGTGGATGGAAATCACCTGCTCCAGGTGGGCCTGAGCAGCAGAGGTTGGCAGCTCTGTGCACTGTGCCCAGAGGAGGTTTCTGGAGCTGGCTGTGCCTGAGCTGCGAGCGGCAGGAGCGGAACATCCCCGCCCGCTGCTGCCCTCCTCTGCCAGAGACCTTTCCTTGGCTGCAGTCTGGGGGCTGAAGGAAGAACCCTGTGCTGTGGGGCACAGTCTGGTGGCCATGTGTCACCCTGTCCCTTGGTGGTTCCAGCTGACCCGCTGGACTTGGTGTGGAGGCACCAGAGGCTGCGTCCCGCTGGCCGTGTGCCCGTGACCCGCAGGGGCTGAGCAGAGCTGGGGACAGGCTGCAGCATGGCTGGCTTTTATTAAGGTGAAGGTGCTGAGGCACCTCCACATTGCCCCGAGCAGCTGTGGCTGCCTCATTCCTGGCAGTGTCCAGGGCCAGGTTGGACAGGGCTTGGAGCACCCTGGGCTAATGGGGATGGGGCTGGATGGGCTTCAAGGTTCCTTCCCACCCAACCATTCCATGGCTGTGTGGCTGTGGTTTGGGGGTGCTTGCTCCTGGTCTCTCAGTAGAAGCTGCCTTTGCAGCTGGATGGTTTAGGAGACCAAGTATCAGGCTGGATTTGGGATGACAAGCCAGGCACTCCTGGGATTTCTTCCTCCCCTCCCCTCGTGTTTGTTTGGGATTTTTTTAGAAGGTTGCAGAAGACCTGAGGGCGGGTGGGTGCTCTGGGCCAGGTGGGAGCAGCCACTTTGGGAGGAGAGGACCAGCCTGGTGCTGCCACACCTGTTTGGCAGCAGCCTCCTTGCTATAATGATGATGATGATGATGATGACAGCAGTGGGTGCGATGGCCACATTTCTGAGCTGCCAGACTGTATTTTCAGCTCTCCTTGTTGGTGCTGTTCAGCCTCCAGCTGGGTCCATGCTGTGCTGGTGTCAGTGTGAGCAGGCTCCTCCAGGATGGGATGGAGGCTCCTATGCAGGATGGGAGGTGCAGCGCTGGCTGTGGCCCCTCACAGGGTCTGCTCCCTCTTTCCTCTGCTGCTCCTTGGTGGTGGAGGAGAGTGGGAGGCTGTTGGAGGAGCAGGAGTGGGGTGTGTCCTGGCTGCACCTTCACTGCTGTGAGCCTGGGTGGCTGCCCCAGGTGCCAGTGCTCCCACTGCAGGGATCCATCAGGGATCCTCCGCAGGGATCCCTCCCTCAGCACAGGGATCCATCAGGGATCATCCACAGGGATCCATCAGGGATCCTCCACAGGGATCCATCCCTCAGCACAGGGATCTCTCCCTCAGCACAGGAATCCCTCCCTCAGCACAGGGATCCCTCCCTCAGCGCAGGGATCCCTCCCTCAGCACAGAGATCCCTCCCTCACCACAGGAATCCATCCCTCAGCACAGGGATCCATCAGGGACCCTCCACAGGGATCCCTCCCTCAGCACGGGGATCCCTCCCTCAGCACAGGGATCCCTCCCTCAGCACAGGGATCCCTCCCTCAGCACAGGGATCCATCCCTCAGCGCAGGGATCCCTCCCTCACCGCAGGGATCCCTCCCTCACCACAGGGATCCCTCCCTCACCACAGGGATCCATCCCTCAGCGCAGGGATCCCTCCCTCAGCACAGGGATCCCTCCTTCAGCACAGGGATCCATCAGGGATCCTCCACAGGGATCCCTCCCTCAGCAGAAGCTTTTCGGACCTGTCAGTCCCAGGCCCTGGCAGGAGCGTGGCTTTGGGCTGCAGTGGCACTGATGGCTCGTGTCCCGTGTCCTTGTCCCACAGAGAAGCAGGGTCCCGAGCGGAAGAGGATTAAAAAGGAGCCTGCCACCAGGAAGCCGGGCCTGCTCTTCGGGATGGGCCTGTCGGGGATCCGGGCCGGGTACCCGCTCTCCGAGCGCCAGCAGGTCGCTCTCCTCATGCAGATGACAGCAGAGGAGTCTGCAAACAGCCCAGGTGAGACGGGGGCTCTGTTCCCAGGGCCGGGCAGGCAGGTGGGGGCTGCAGCCAGAGGCTCCCTGGAATTCCCGGCGTCTCCGGAGGTTCAGCAGGCCTGAGCTGCCAGCCCATGGTGCAGGGGGGCTGCTTTGCTGCTCCCTGGGGTCTCACTCCTCCCACAGGGCTCTGCAGGTGGCTCCGGGTACGGCGTCACTGGGATCTGCTCGTGGCTCTGGCTGCCCGTCCTTTTTCCAGGGTCCCTCGGGCCCAATCCAGGCCAGCACCCAGCCTGCCCTGGCTGCCCAGCTGGAGCTTTGCTTCTGTGGGAGCCTCCTCCACCTCAGCTCTGTGCTTCCCACCAGCCTCTCAGGCTATCTCAGTAAAGGAGGATTGTGAATGAAGACAAAATATCATCCTCTGTAGGTTTTTAATGTTTCTTCTCGTGGAAGGGGATAAGATGTGTAACCACCACACAAGCTGTAACTTGAGGTGTGGAGCAGCTGGAATGTGTTTACCATGGATTTTGTGTTCTAGTAATTTTTATCTATGGCAAACATGTCCCCCCCCCCGGTTTTGGAGGCTCTGTGCTATCCATGTGCTCACATCCACATCCTACACACAACACTGCAGCTTTTAGCCAAAAAAACACCAATCTCACTGCTCATGTGGCTGTTATTTGGGAAAACAAAAAGGGGGAAAGCTGCAGAGCATTCCAGTGTTCTCCCAGGAAATGCAGTCTCCTCCCAAGGCTGTCAGGCCTCACATGTGCTTGGTAAAAGGGCACTTCCCTCGGGAGCTGAGGTTCGAGGGTCAGGAGCTGCATTGTGTGCTCCAGATCATGGGATTGCCCACAGTGTTTGCCAGGACTGCAGCTCTCCAGTGGGTCTGGCAGCCCGAGATTCCCACCTCCGTGGGACACACAGGCTGCTCTGTTCACATCCACTCCAGAGCCGGGCTTGCCTCTCGCTGCCTTGTGGTGAATATTTTGGGAAGAGCCGAGACCAAACGCGATGCACGAGCTCCCTCTAAGGGCTTAGGAATTCCGTGCAATGGCAGTCCCTGACGCTGTTTCTCTCCTCCCTGCAGTTGACACAACACCAAAGCATCCCTCTCAGTCTGCAGTTTGTCAGAAGGGAACTCCCAACTCTGCCTCCAAAACCAAAGATAAAGTAAATAAGAGAAACGAGCGAGGAGAGACTCGGCTGCACCGCGCTGCCATCCGCGGGGACGCCCGGCGCATCAAGGAGCTCATCATCGAGGGTGCAGATGTCAATGTGAAGGACTTTGCAGGTAACAGCCCAGGAATCCCAGCTTTCTTCCCACCTGGTTGCATGTTCCACCTCCAAGAATGACTCCCACCAGAAAAAGCAGTTTGTTTCTTAACGTGGGGTTGCGCCTTGGGAAGAGGGGATTTGCCAAAAATTGTGGTTTTGCTCTTTGAAGAGGAAAGAGTCTTTTTGGCCCTTAAAATACAAAGCAAACAACAACAAAAAAAAAACACATTAAAAATGCCCCAAAGAATCAGTTTTCTTGGAGTTTGGGAGCAGAACTCCCAGGCTGTGCAGTCTGCCTGAGGTGGTGAAGCTGGGCTGGGCAGGATCCAGGGAATCTGTGGAGCTGTTGTGGCTCCACGCACCAAAACTGATCAGGCCACTCCGGGCCATTTCCTTCTGCTCTTCCACAGGGGGCCCATGTTGGAAGTCTGGAGGGTGATCTGCAAAGGGAGGTGGGCTGGTTTAGCTCTATTTTTACTTAAAATAGAAGGGATTACGTGCACAGAAATACTGCTGAGAGTGGGTTTGTGGAATCAGCTCTCTGGAGTTGGGGGGCTGATGCCTGTGAATTTTTGGGAGTTGTTTTTAAGGACTGAATGTGGGGGTGCTGCTGATGGGGAGGGAATGTGAAGGGCAAGGTTAGGCTCCCACCAAACACCCAAACTGGAGGAGTTATTAACCATCCTGACCCTCAGCTCAGCAGTATTACCAGCACCTCCTCCTCCTTCTCCTCAGCAGTGCTGCCAGGCTCCTGCTCAGAGTGGTGGGATGAGATGGGAGCAGCCCTGAGTCCTGCAGGAAAGGGCAGCCACGGGATGCTGGTGAAGGGGTGATGGAGGTGCCATTCAGCAGGGCTGGATCAGCCCTTCTCCAGCACATCCCAGAGCTTGACTTTGCTCTTTGCTGTTCTCTTTGCATGATTTTGGGGCTATAAATAGACCCGGCTGTTCCTCCACCCGTATGATTAATCCCAGTGCCAGACTGAAGTATCAGTTGTGATTAATTCCGGGCACAGGTGCCCCCTCCAAAGGCTCCAAGTGAAGGTAACGGAACGCGCTCCCACGGCGCTATCAGCAAAACACCGGAGCAGCCGCGCTGCCAAGCTCCAAAACAGGCTCTGCTTAAAAACAGGCTGGTGGAACACGATAAAATATTTTGTTCTGTGCTCTTCAGAGATTTGTTTGAGAGCTGGAGCCACCATTACTGTGGAGATGCTGCTGTTTGGTTTCCCCCCCCAGCCCCAGCCGGTGTTCCTGTGTTTGGAGAGCACACAGAAGATCTGTGTGGGGGCTGTCTCGAGCCCTGTCTGCAATTCTGAGCTCAGGCCTGGTCAGGGCACCAGGGTTTCCCTTACAGAGGGTTTGGAACCTAGAGCCAAACCTAAAGGAGCTTAAGAGAAGGCTGGAGAGGGACATTTCACAGGACCATGGAGTGCAGAGCAAGAGGGAATGGCCTTAAGCTGACATAGGGCAGGGTTAGATGGGATATTAGGAAGAAATTTTTCCCTGTGAGGGTGGTGAGGCCCTGGCACAGGTTGCTCAGAGAAGCTGTGGCTGCCCCATTGCTGGAAGCATTGAAGGCCAGATTGGATGGCCCTTGGAGCTGCCTGGGATAGTGGAAAGAGTCCCTGCCCAGGGACTGGCAGGGGGTGGGAATGGATGAGCTTTGCCAACCGAAACCATTTCATGATGGTATAAAGGGGAATGGATTTAAGACCTGCCTTTCACATGACACCAGCAATTCTCCTTATTTCCCATAGAAAACTTTCCATTTCCAGGGGCTGTGTCAGGTCTGGCAGGTGCTCTGACTGTAGCACGTGGTATGACCAGAGGGAGAAGGGGGATTGATGCTGTGCCTGCCTGGCAGGAGTAGCAGGGCAGGGCTGCAGGTTCCTTCCTGCTGCGCCACGGGGATGCAGGCAGACACTTGGCCATCAGAGCAGCACAGCCCTGACCAGGCTGACCCTGCAGGCTTTCCCTGTGTCTCAGTGTCACTGTCAGGGTGGTGCCATGCCCTCAGTGTCCCTGTCCTTGCAGGCTGGACGGCGCTGCACGAGGCCTGCAACCGGGGCTACTACGACGTGGCCAAGCAGCTGCTGGCGGCGGGCGCCGAGGTCAACACCAAGGGGCTGGACGATGACACCCCCCTGCACGACGCGGCCAACAACGGCCACTTCAAGGTGGGGGTGCTGGCATTCCCTGCCCTGCTTTAAGTCACTCTCCTGGAAAGGTGTGCTTCGAGCAGCCCACTGCGAAAACACGGAGATTCGGGGTGGTTTTGTCTCGTTTCCCATGGAGTGGGTAGGAGTTTGTGTTCCAGGCCAGGCTGGATGGGGCTTGGAGCAGCCTGGGTTAGTGGAAGGGTCCCTGCCCATGGCAGGGGGTGGCATGGGATGGGCTTGAAGGTCCCTTCCAATCTAAATTATTTCCTGATTGTGTGAATTTCCCTGTTTCAGAGCTGTTGAGTGTTTATCCCCCTGCACAGGGGGATAGTTCATTCTTCTGGAATTGGGACAGGAGCAGGATTTTGTGCCTTGTTCTTCCCCCTTCTTTCCTGCCCAGCTTGGTTCTTAGACTCACAGGATCATTAAGGTTGGAAAAGACCTCCCCAGTCATCGAGCCCCGCCATTAACCTGCTGCTGCCAGTGCACCACTAGACCCTGTCCCTAAATGTTTTTCGAACACTTCCAGGGATGGCGATTCCACCACTTCCCTGGGAATGTTGCTGGGGCTTCTCTCTTATGTTAGTACCACAAGGCATGTCCTGAAGACACCAATTTTTTAGTTATGTATGAAAATCATGCAAAAATCCTCTGGAATCAAAACATGGTGAGCATCTTCAAGCCTCAGTTTCTCTTTTCAGGTGGTGAAATTGTTGTTGCATTATGGAGGGAATCCTCATCAAAGCAACAGGAAGGGTGAGACACCATTGAAAGTAGCGAATTCTCCCACCATGGTGAACCTGCTCCTGGGGAAGACCACGTACCCCTCCAGCGAGGAGAGCTCCACAGGTGAGACTGGCCTTTCTGTGGCAGTGACAGCTGTGGCCTGAAGCTGACACAGAGACCTTAGGAGGACAGGGAAGTCAGATGCTGCCATGGTCAGGAGCCCACCTGTAGCTGTAACCCAAATTCAGACAACATAACCACCTTCTTTAGCTTGGGGGGCTGTTTGCCCTGGAAGCCAGCATTGAGATTGTTTCCCTGGTGCAGTTGGGATGCAGGACTGGAAGCCAGTTGCAGGTAAATGGATGTCTTACCTGTGGAAGGTGGGTAATTCCAGTGAAGAGGAGGGGGTTTGAGTGCCAACCCTGTGTTCCTGTTGTTCAGCTGTCCCAGCACTGGAGTTTCAGTTTCTGCTTCCAGGCTGTCCCTGCTAGAGCCTCTTCCTCCAGTGCCACCATTGTGGGACACTCTGAAGGTTTTAATTAGTGCAAATTAGGGTTTTCAGTCTTTTGGAGAGCCTTCACCCACACTGTGTGCAGTCATAACCCTGTTCCAAAGTTCTCATGATACACCCAGGATGTTATTTTAAGGAACACCCCATGCAGGTTGGAGCTGGAGGAGCTTCCTTCCAAAAAGATCCCCCAAGCTGTTGGGTCCCAGCTTGCAGAGGCTGGGTGAGGCCAGAGGGCATCAGGGCTGTTGGCAGGGGTTGGTGTTGTGCAGGAGACCACTGACATTCCCTCCCCAGAACCCTTGGCATTCCTTAACACGCTGTTCTTCTCTCTCTGCAGAGACCTCAGAAGAGGAGGACGCCCCTTCCTTCGCTCCCTCCAGCTCCGTTGATGGCAATAACACAGACTCAGAGTTTGAGAAGGGTTTGAAGCACAAGCCCAAGGCCCAGGAGCCCCCCAAAACCATCACCCCGGTGAAGGATGAGTATGAATTCGATGAGGACGATGAGCAGGACCGGGTCCCACCGGTCGATGACAAACATTTGCTGAAAAAGGATTACAGGAAAGAGACTAAAGCAAACAGTTTCATTTCCATACCCAAAATGGAAGTGAAAACTTATACTAAAAATAACACAATTACACCAAAGAAAGCTGCCCACCGCATCCTGTCGGACAGCTCGGACGAGGAGGAGACCAGCGTGGCCGTGGGCACGGGGGAGAAGCTGCGCCTCTCCACCCACTCCATATTGCCCAGCAGCAAAATTCGGGAGCCCGCCAGCGCCAAGGCGCCCAAGGAGAAAAGCAAAGTAAAAAAGAAGCGGAAGAAGGAGACAAAAAGCAAAGAGGTTCGGTTTGGCAAAAAAAATGACAAGTTTTGTTCCTCTGAATCAGAGAGTGAAAACGTGGAGAGTGAGGAGGATGATAGAGACTCTCTACAGAGCTCTAGCTGTGTAAAGGACTCAAGGCTAGTGCTAAAGGAATCCTCCTTGTTTAACTCTCTGTCTGCCTCATCGACCTCTTCACATGGGAGTTTAGCATCCCAGAAACATAATCCCAGTCTTACAGAACAGCACTCCAAGCACTGGAGGACGGACAATTGGAAAACCATATCTTCTCCAGCTTGGTCAGACGTCAGTTCCCTATCGGACTCCACCAGGACGAGGCTGACGAGCGAGTCAGACTACTCGTCCGAGGACTCGAGCCTAGAGTCACTAAAGCCAGTCAGGAAGAAACCAGAGCACAAAAAGAAAAACACCCCCCACAACACTGTTTCTGAGAAAAAGAATTCATTCCATAGCAATGTGGATGGAGCAATTCCAAAGCTGGACAAGGAGGGGAAGGTTGTTAAAAAGCATAAAACAAAACACAAACATAAAAACAAGGAGAAGGGACAGTGTCCCATCAGCCAAGACATTAAAATAATCAAAACATTTTCTTTTGAGTTTGAGGACTCTAAACAAAAGCCTGAGAAAGGCTTGATAGTAGAGACAGAAAATCCAGTCGAGAACAAGTTGAAAGTGTTAAAGCACGATAGGGAACACGGTAAAAAGGAGGAAAAGCTCCCCAAAGGTAAAGCAGAGGAGAAGGAGTGGTTGTTTAAAGATGAGACTGGAAAATCCTCAAAAGAGGAGAAATCATTAAGAAAAATCAAAGATGGTAGTAAAGACCTGAGCAAATCCTTCAGAGAAGGATTGAGTAAATCAGAAAAAGAGAAACCTGTCAAGGAGAAATCTCCCAAGGAGGAGAAGCCGAGAATACACAAGGAGGAGAGAAAGAAGAAATCAAAGGACAAGCAGTCCAAATCTGAGAAGAAGAATGAGCTGAAGGAGGAGAAGGTTTCTAAACTAGAGAAAGAAAAATCCTTCAAGGAAGAGAAGGAAAAATGCAAAAAAGAAAAACTTTACAGGGACGAGTCCGGGTTTGATGAGTTTAATAACAAAACTCAATTTGCCGAAAGCGAGGACACAAAGTTCAGCCTTTCGGACGATCAGCAGGAGAGGTGGTTTTCAGACCTGTCCTCTGATTCATCCTTCGATTTCAAGGGTGAGGACAGCTGGGATTCTCCAATAACAGATTTCAGGGAGATTAAAAATGACACCGTGGCAAAGCTAATCATAGAACCTGTGAAAGAGGAAATTAAAGACAAGAAAAAGGAAAATAAAATAAAAGAGAAGAAGGAATACAACGAGAAGCGGAATGAAAAGGACACTTTCCTAAAGAAAAAGGAGAGGGATTATGTGGAGAAAAGCTCTGAGAAGAAAAAGGACCAAACGGACAGGCACAAAGTTACTCCCAGTTATTTGCCTGAAAAGGATAAGAAAAGGAAGGATTCTGTGGAGACTGGCAAGGAGAGGAAAGAAAAAGACACAGGTGAAACCAACAAAGACAGAAAAGATTCCTCTGAGGGCTCTAAAGAGAGAAAAGATCCCAAGACGAAGCAGGAGGAGCCCTATCGAGATGACTTCAAGGAGTATGGCTGTGAAACATTCTTCAAGGATAAGTCTGACCCCGAGTTCAGTGGCAAAACCCTGGAGAGCTGGGAGAGGCACCATTCTGGGAAGGAAAAGGAGAAGAAAGATGCTCCTGATAAAGAAAAAAAAGAAAAGGTGAAGCCAGAAAAATACAAGGAAAAATCCAAAGAGGGCGACAAGGAGAAAAATGAAAAAGTTGCTCCAGAGAAAATCCTGAAGGACAAAGAACTAGAGAAGAGTTTCAAAGAGAAGAAAGAAACTAAGGAGAAATACAAGGATCTTCACAGCAAAGACAAGGAGAGGAAGAGTTCCTTCGACCAGGTGAAGGAGAAGAAAGAGAAAAACTTTTCCACGGACAGAGACGATTTCTCCGAGAAGAAGGATGAGAAGAAGGGCAAGGAGAAGAGCTGGTACAGCATCGCTGACATCTTCACGGATGAGAGCGAGGACGAGAGGGACGACTACAGCCTGAGCGGGTTCAAGGTGGGCGACTCGGCCGGCGGCGAGGGGCATCGTCTGGACAGCCTGCAGGACAAGGACGAGGGCGCGGCCGCCGAGAAGGAGCTGTACCCCGACAAGCACCGCAAGTACTCCTCCGACCGGCAGCACTCGGAGAAGCAGAAGGATAAGGAGTCCAAGGAGAAGAAAAAGGACAAGGGAACATCGGAAGGGGGAAAGGAGAAGAAGGAGAAGAGCTCCTTCGAGAAACACAAAGAGAAGAAAGATAAAGACTCCAGTGAGAAGTATAAGGACAGGAAGGAAAGGATGTCCATAGATTCCACTCAGGAGAAGAAAAACAAGCAAAAGCTCCCCGAAAAGGTTGAGAAGAAACACACCAGCGACGACAAGGTGAAAAGCAAACATAAGGAGAAGCCGGACAAGGAGCATTCCAAAGAGAAGAAGTCTTCAAAAGGAGGGGAGTCGGAGAAGAGCCTGCTGGAGAAACTGGAGGAGGAGGCTCTGAACGACTACAGGGATGACTCCAATGACAAAATCAGTGAGATCTCCTCTGACAGCTTCACAGACAGAGGGCAAGAGCCGGGACTCACCAGCCTCTTCGAGTCTTCTAACCTCTCTCTGACCGACGCCGCTGAAGAAAAGTTTAAGGACTCTCTCCCTTTACCCTGCCTTCAGGACAAGCTCAAGGAGAAGGAGAGGCACCGACATTCCTCCTCTTCCTCAAAGAAGAGTCATGAGAAGGAAAAAGCAAAGAAAGAGAAGACAGAGAAAAAGGAAAAATCAGAAGAATTCAAGGACTCCATCAGCAGAAAGGATTCCACTCATTATGAAAAGGATTTCTCTGTGGATGGGGAGGCTTTTGGCTCTTCCTACAACATGAAGGCAGACGCTGATGAGGAACCGGAGAAGAGCATTGATTACTTATTTTCTGAAAAGAAGGATAAAAATGATTCTGAAAGAGAGCTGTCAAAGAAGGCGGAGAAAGAAAAGACTTACGGTTCCAGCACCATCAGCACAGCTAAAGAGAAAAAGAAGCGGGATAAACACAAGGAAAAATGGAAGGAGGAAAAGGAAAAGCATAGGGACAAACACACAGATGGTTTCTTTAAGCATCACAAAGATGAGCCAAAGTCCACACTCAAAGATAAGGACGGGCCTCAAGTTACCACCTTTAAAGATAAATCCAAGGAGGACAACCTCAAATTCGGTGAAACCAAACTGAAGGAGAAGCTTAAGGAGAATCAAGACAAAGACAAATCAGAGTCCATAAAAATAAGCAATGGGAATGAAAAAATAACCCTTTCCAAAGACAGCGGCAAGAAGGATGCCAGGCCACGGGAGAAACTTCTGGGAGACGGTGATTTGATGATGACCAGCTTTGAGAGGATGCTGAGCCAGAAGGACCTGGAGATCGAGGAACGCCACAAAAGGCACAAGGAGAGAATGAAGCAAATGGAGAAAATGCGGCACAGGTCCGGAGACCCCAAGCTGAAGGACAAGCTTAAAAGCTCGGAGGATGTGCGTAAGAGGAGCTTGGATCTGCCAACCAAGAAGCCACTAACGCTGGACACGCAGCTCAAGGACAAGAAACTCAAAGAGCTGGGTCCCCTGACTCCTATTCTGTCACCGGAAAACAAGGCACAGCCTGCTGTGGGGACAGATTCCAAGGACTGGATCACGGGTCCTCAGCTGAAGGAGATCCTCCCAGCATCTCCCAGGCCAGATCAGAACCGGCCCACGGGCGTCCCGACCCCGGCATCCGTCGTGTCCTGCCCGAGCTACGAGGAGGTGATGCAGACTCCCAGGACTCCATCGTGCAGCAACGAGGACTACACGGACCTGATGTTCGAGTGCGCGGACTCTCAGCACTCGCTGCCCATCTCCACCATGTCCATGAACGCCTGCTCTCCTTCCTTCTTCGACAGATACACCAACGTTTCCAGCGGGCTCCCTGAGAACCCCAGTCAGACCCCGACTCGCACCATACCCTCCTCAAACCTCTACCGCTCCATCTCAGTGGATATCAGGAGGGCGCCCGAAGAGGAATTCAGCGTTGGAGATAAGTTTTTCAGACAGCAAAGCGTCCCAGCAACATCAAATTATGACTCTCCTGTGCAGCATTTAATGGAGGAGAAAGTTCCCCTTCCCTCTGTTCCTGCTGAGAAGTTCCAGTGTTTGTCTCCTGGGTATTACTCCCCGGATTATGGAGTTTCCTCACCCAAAGTGGAAGCTTTGCACTGCGCGCCGGGAGCCGTCAGTGGGGTTGCCCAGTCTCCCGAAAGTGTCTTTTCTGGTTTACAGGCAAAATCCTCCCCTTCGCACAGGGATGAGTTGCTGGCTCCTTCAGTGGAAAGTGCTCTTCCCCCTGACATCGGCATGCCCTTGGATACCACAGAGGAGCAGCAAGCCACTGCCTCCATCATGCCACCAGAATCCACCTACCTGCCACCCATCGAAGAAAACCATTTTAGTTCAGGAATGCCCGAACAAAACAGCATAGACTGGGATAACCCTCCTTCCCGAAACCCGGACACCGCCATTCCTCCCAGCCTCATGGGCAACCCCGCAGAGCACTCTGTCACCTGGTCCATGGGCTCAGAGCTTCTCATGAAATCTCCCCAGAGGTTTTCCGAGTCCCCTAAACCTCCACTCTGTTCCCTAGAGCCAATTCATCCTGCGCCAGTAGCCTTCATTCCCACAGAGACTTCCTACCCTGTTTCTCCCATCTCGTACCCGCTGTCAGTGTCTGAACCGAGGCTGGAGGAAGTCAAGGAGGATGCTGAGGAAGCAGTTCCAGGAGAAATTGCAAATGCCGAAGAGCAAGCTCCGTACATGTCCCCTACTAGGTTAGACACCTTCTTCAACAACTGCAAGCCTCTTCCAGAAGAAGCACCAGAGATCCCTCCAGAGCCCCCGTGTGTGCCAGCAGAACCTCAGGCCGAAGTCGTTGCTGCACCAGAAAACAACTATTTGGAAAACAGCAGCGCAGCACCTGCGAGTGCGGAGGAGGCGGTGACATGGCCAGACCCCTTCACCAACACCGAGGATGAATTGGACCTCGGCCCCTTCTCGCTCCCAGAGCTGCCACTCCAGCCTAAGGACGTTGCAGAGACGGAGATGACCGAGGCGGAGGCGGTGGAGGAAAGCCCAGCAGCAGCTCCAGAGCCGAGCGCTGGGATCATCAAAGCCGGCGCATCCGTGATAGCGTCCGGTGAGCCGGAGGAGCCGCCGGCCAGCCAGGCTGCGGCCACCCTGCCCCCGGAGCCAGAGCCACCAGCAGAGGAGCAGAAGCCAGAAGTGGCTGCCCAAGAAGCCGCCTCAGAAGCGCTGAAGGCAGCTGAGGAGAAGGCAGCGGAGGACTCGGAAGCGCAGGCATTCCAGCAGACCCCGTCCGAGCCCGCGCAGGCCGAGAGCAAAGAGGTGGAGGCCGTGCACGAGGAGCTATCGTCAGCTGGTGGGGTGGCAGAGGGCAGCTCCCAGCCCTGTCCCGTGCCCGTGGCTGGCTCCGAGGCCGGCGTTCCACAGGACGGTGCCGCGGCCCGCGGGGGGAGCCAGGCCCCGCCACCCCAGGCGGACGCTCCTCCCGGCAACGCTCAAGCAGAAATCGTGGAACCAGTACAAAAACCAGTAGCAGAAGCTCCCAAACCACCCAAAATAGAAGAGATTCCTCAGCGGATTACCAGGAACCGGGCTCAGATGCTCGCCAACCAAAACAAGCAGAACGCCGCCGCATCCGAGAAAGAATTTCCTCCCGTCTCCGCGCCCGTCACGCGCGCCAAAGGCCGCATCACGGAGGAGGACGATTCCCAGGCTCAGCACCCGCGGAAGCGCCGCTTCCAGCGCTCCAACCAGCAGCTGCAGCAGCAGATCAACACGTCCACCCAGCAGACGAGGGAGATGATCCAGCAGACTCTGGCAGCTATCGTCGATGCCATCAAACTGGACGACATCGAACCTTACCACAGCGACAGGTCCAACCCCTACTTCGAGTACCTCCAGATCAGGAAGAAGATTGAGGAGAAGCGGAAAATCCTGTGCTACATTACTCCCCAGGCTCCGCAGTGCTACGCTGAGTATGTCACCTACACAGGCTCCTACCTGTTGGATGGCAAACCCCTAAGCAAGCTCCATATTCCAGTGGTGAGTCACTTTCTCTCTTTAGCCTCGGGAGCTGTCCCCCCTCATTGTTACACACACATCCAAGTTGTCTTCCATGCCCTGTCACCACCTTGCAATGCCACTGTGCCCCAACCTGCCTTTAGAATATGACACCAAACCTGAGCCTGGGTAAGTGCCTGGCTGTGCGGTAAATGCAGCCCCTGAGTTGCTGCATTTTTGCTTGGGCTGTGCTGAGGGACCTGAGATTTGGTCAGGCTTTAGAGCAAAGTTTGTAAGAACCCACTAGATTTGAGGCTGGGAGGTAAAACTGCTCTTGCAGCAATGTAGTAACAGGATAATGAACCTGGAACATGGGAAAAAGATGGCTCTTAACTCCTGCCATCATTTTCCCAAGCTCTGCTCTTTGTCTTGGCACTGGGATCAGCATTTCACTGCTGTGCTGCAGGAGCAGCCTCGCTAATACAAACGCATCAATAAACTTGGTGCTGCAGGTGGTAAATCTGGGCTCCAGGCTGGAGGAGAAGGGTCAGTGTGACCAGGCTCCATTCCTTGCTGCACACCCTGCCCTGCAGCACGAGGGCGGGTCAGGCTCTGGCTGTTCTTGCCAAGTCCTCACCCTCACTGAGTCTGAGCACTGGCAGGACCTTGTCCTTGGGAGAGCTTCTCCCCAGGCACCCCATGGGATGTCCCTGCTCCCCCTGTGGCCAGCACACATTTCAGGGTGCAGCCCCCGGGCTGTGCCCCCCAGAGGTCGGGCTCTCACCCCCTGCCTGTGCCCGCAGATCGCGCCGCCGCCGTCGCTCGCGGAGCCGCTCAAGGAGCTCTTCAAGCAGCAGGAGGCCGTGCGGGGCAAGCTGCGCCTGCAGCACAGCATAGAGCGGGTAAGGGGACACTCCAGCCGGGGAGCAGACCCCCAGTTTCCCCTGCTGGCGAGGCCGAGGCTGCCACACTCACTGCTCTGCTCTTCCTCAGGAGAAGCTCATCGTCTCCTGCGAGCAGGAGATCCTGCGGGTGCACTGCCGGGCAGCCAGGACCATTGCCAACCAGGCCGTGCCCTTCAGTGCCTGCACCATGCTGCTGGACTCCGAGGTGTACAACATGCCTCTGGAAAATCAGGTCAGTGCCTGGCTCAGGGGTGAGGAAGTGTCTCAGGGGCTCTGCAAGACCCTGAGGGAAATGGGCTTTTCTGGAGGGATGGAGGGAAGCAGGGAGGCAGGAGTTACTAATGCTCTCCTTGCTCAGGTCACCCACCAGGGCACACAGGTGCAGGATGTCACCTCCCCCTGAGAGCAGGGTTAGATGGGATATTGGGAAGCAATTGTTCCCTGTGAGGGTGGAGAGGCCCTGGCACAGGGTGCCCAGAGCAGCTGTGGCTGCTCCGTCCCTGGCAGTGTCCAAAACCAGGTTGGATGGGGCTTGGAGCAACCGGGGCTGGTGGAAGGTGTCCCATGGCAGGGGGTGGAATGAGATGGGCTTTAAAGTCCCTTCCAATCCAAGTTATTCTGTGACTTGGAACATCATTTGCCTAATTGTCTGACTGAATGTGGGATACAGGGAGTTCATGTCTGTTAAGAGCAGAGATGGATCATCTTTATCAGTGAGTCTTGGGACCCTCCATCCTTCTTGGTCAGGATCATCTGCACACTGGAAAGGTTTCCTTTACTACACTCTGAGGTGTTTCCCCCTGTGGAAGGAAGGGAAGAGAAACATTACACTGCTGCATTGCAGGAGGAATCCTGGGCAGGGACAGAATCCTGGGATTTATTAGTGAGCTGCGTATTGATCCAAGAGCTCTGATTTATCCGTCGGCATTTCCCAGCCAAGTGTCTGTGCTGCTGCTATCCTGGCGTCAGCTGAAGGAGTCAGAGAGGTGCAGGTGCTGTGATGGGCTGACGTGGACAGACTCCCTGCAAAGCAAGGAGAAACAGGGAGTATGTGCACATGGGTGCATCCCCAGCTGAGGCTGAAGCCCTGGAAAGGGCTGCAGGAGCAGCTGGCAGCAGTGGTGTCCATCCTCCCTCCCTGCAGGCACTGCAGTTCTGAGTGTGTGCCCAGGAGGAGCTTGACTATGGCCTGTGAGACCTGTAACTGCTTAAAGCACAAAACCAATCCCATGTCTGTCCCTTTGCTGTCCCATCCTTAGGGAGACGAAAACAAATCGGTCAGAGACCGTTTCAATGCGCGACAGTTCATTTCCTGGCTGCAGGACGTGGATGACAAGTATGACAGGATGAAGGTGAGAGCTGTGGGAGCCCCGTGCTCCAAGCAGGGGCATTCCAGGAGGGTTCTGCCTGGGGCTGGAGCCTGGGAGCTGCCTTAGTGGTTTCCAGCACAGAGTGGGTGTCCAGAGATTGTCAGGGCAGTGTTGCATGGAACTGGATGTTCTGGAGTGCTACAAGCCTTTCAAACCCAGACTTTGGGGTTGGCCTCGGCTCCTGCTGGAGCTGGGCTCAGCAGAGATTCCAAATCCAGGTGTCCCGTGTGTGACACGCCTTGCTGCATGTAACACTGTGCCCACAGTGGCTGCATGGTTCTGCCTGTGCCTGCCACTCAGCCCTCACGTCCCGTTGTTGTTTCCCAACCCAGACGTGCCTGCTCATGCGACAGCAACACGAAGCAGCTGCCCTGAATGCGGTGCAGAGGATGGAGTGGCAGCTGAAGGTGCAGGAGCTGGACCCCGCGGGGCACAAATCCCTCTGCGTGAACGAGGTGCCCTCGTTCTATGTGCCAATGGTCGACGTGAACGATGACTTTGTGCTCTTGCCGGCATGACAGTTCCAAGCCAGGAGACATCTCTGAACACTGGCAAGGACGGGAGCGCTCCGAGGTCGGGCGGTCGAGCTCACATTCACCCTTAACCGCTTGCTGATGAATCCCTGGTCAGAGGAGGAGGAAGCAGCTATCGGCAGAAAACAAAACAATAAGAAAAATAATTGCACTTTCTTCACGACGTGTCCCTCGCTTCCGGACTGACGCGGCCCCGCGGGGCAGCGGGCCGGGCGCAGCTCCTTCCCGCCGGCGCCCGCGGCGGGGAGGCTCCGGGCAGCGCGGG
>JAYDZK010000028.1:19649941-19663606 GCA_034509185.1 Euphonia xanthogaster | reverse complement strand
GCCCCGGGCAGGGCGGGCGGAACGCGGCAGCTGCCGTCGGGCGCGCTCCGGGGATGCCGCGACGGGGCGGGTGGGAGGGGGAGACCCGGGCCCGCTGTGCCCCGGCTGCTCCGGCGCCGGGACAAGGACCGGGACAGGGACCGGGACAGGGATAGGCTCCGATACCGACAGTGGGACAGGGGCCTGGACCTGGACCGGGACCGGGACGGGGACCGGGACCGGGACCGGGACCGGTTCTTCCCGCCCCGCTCGGCCGTGCTTCCCGTCGGGGCGAGCCCGTCCGTCTGTCCCCGGCCGTTCCCGGTGCCGGTGCCATCTGTGTTGGCGTCGGGGCTCGTCCCAGCCCGGAGTCGGGAGAGGCACCGGCAGCGTCCCGCGCCTCCCGGGCCCGGCGGGTTCCCACCGGGCGGGACGGGCGGCGGCTGCTCCGGGAGTCCCGACAAGGCTCTCCGGCCCCCGCTGCCTGTCCCGGCGCTGCCCCCCGACCCCCTGGTCCCGGTGCTTTCTCCGACCCCCGCGGCCAGTCCCAGTGCTGCCCTCGACCCCGCGGCCGGTCCCGGTGTTTCTCTTGACTCCGGTCTCGGTCCTGGTGCTTCCTCCGACCCCGCGGCCGGTCCCGGCGTCTCCCCCGACCCCCGGTGCCTGTCCCGGCGCCGCCGCCGTGCCGTGGCACCAGGTGGCAGCATCGTCGCGGCCACCGGCCCCGGCCCCGGCCGTCCTCGCAGCCCGCGCTGCCGCACCGGGAGCATCCTCCGCCCGTCGGCGCGGGGTCCCGGGGGCCCCGGTGCAGCAGGGATGGAGACCCACGACCCCCCGGGCAGGGCGAAGGGGTCGAGGAGTTCTTGTCCTCCCGGGAAACCGAGTCCTGGGCTTGGCAAGGAAGCGAAAATGTGTCGGTAACACTGGTGGCACTGCCTCGACCCTGCTCGGCAGCAGTGGGGCCCCTGCCCAGCGTTGTCCCTTCCTTGGCAATAGATGCCCTGGGTGCCCTCGGTGCGGGTCACCAGCACGGGGATGGGGAACAAAGCGTGGGAAAAGGGATACAGGAGGAGGGGGGCGGGATGCGTCCCGTCCATACCCAGGAGCTGAGCGGTGCTGGCAGGGCTGTCGCTGTCCCCAAGGACGTGTCGTGAGCAGGTGAGCGTCGGGCACGGGTGACCCGCGGCGTGGCTGGGCCGTGGAGTGGGCAGCGGCGCTCACTTGCCCGTCCGTCTGTCCGATCCCATCCGTCCGCCCCGCCGCCCCGTCACCCCGCATCAGTGTCAGGGCGAGGAGCCGCCCCGGCGGCGCTGGCCGGGGGTCCTGGCGGCCGCCCCCGACCCTGCCAGCCGTGGCGGCCGAGCAGATGTTCCCTGCCACCGGCACCGCGGCGCGGGGCTGGCAGACGTGACGGGCTCTGACAGGGCGCCAGCCCCGCTCGTGGTGACGGGGCTGCCGGTGGCACGGCCACGGCTGCAGCACGGCAGGGACCCCCGGCCCTGCTGTCCCTGCACTGACGCCCCCTGCCTCTGCGAACCGGGGCTCCCGGGATTTGGGGTCCCACAAATGCCGGCTCCGAGCAGGGCCAGCCCAGGACAGCGACTTCCCGTGCTGCTCCGGGTGCTGGGTCACCCGATTTTGGAGGGTTCCCCCTCCCACTGACACCCTCTGACCTGCCCAGCCCTGCAAGTGTCACTCACAGGTGTTGGCACCAGTCGTACCCCACTGTGTGTTGGGACAATGACATCCCCAGTGTGGGGTGCAGCTGGACCCGTCACGACCCCAGTGTGGCACCAGTGGCGTCCCTTCCGTGTCGTGTGGTGCACTGGAAGCAGCTGCGACCCCAGTGCAGCACCTGGGGGGGGGTCAGGGCAGTGCCCAGGGGGGCAGAGGAGCAGCTGGGAGTGCAGAGGTGCCACACGCCGGCACAGCCCCATAAAGCCACCGGAGCTTGGATTTTATACGGCAATAAAAGATAATGTCAGCTATAAAGTGCTAGAGCAGGTCCTGGCGTGCCGAGCTGGGGGGGACAGAGGGGTGGGCAGGGGGGGACAGAGGGGTGGGCAGCCCCCAGCTCCCCGGGGACCCCCCAGCAGGGCACTGCCTCCTCGGGGGGAGTGGGTCCCCAGCTGGGGGACACCCCCCGCCCTGTCACAGGCCGAGGTTACGGTCAATGCATTAAAGCTGCTGCTTTGGGTGGTTGTTGTTGTTGTTTTAATGGTTTTATTGGGGGATGCTGGGCCGGGCCTGGCAGGCCCTAATGAAGGAGATTGATGGCTTAATCGCCTGCAGCCATTACTGGGTAATTGAATGGTTGTGTACATATGATCCCACCGTCAGTGCCGATGTGGCTGGCAAGAGAAGTGCCTGGAGCTGGGGGGACACACAGAGCCCCCCCCTGCACCCCGAGGGATGCAGCGTGGGGGGAGTAGGGCCCACGGCCTCGGGACCCCCATCCATCCCCACGGTCCTGGCTGTGCTGCTGTTCCTGGAGGTCTCCAGGTTCATCCAGTGGCACCAGGTCACCCCACCTCCATCCAGCTCAGCTCCCACACAGGCCACTGTGACCAGGTGTTTTAATGAGGCTTTTAACAGGCCCCACCTACAGGAATGAACAGCAGTGTGGGAGTGGAGCTGGGAGCATGAGGGTCCAGCAGGGATGGCAGCCCCAAACTGGGGGTCACCCCTGACCCCCCTCCCTGTGGGAATCCCCGAGGAGCAAACCTGGCAGAGCAAACCAGGCTGGTCCCTGCCGAGGTGTGAGTCAAGCTACTCATTCTGTGTGTGACAGCCAGGTGTTTTACAGTATTTGCTACCTGTGATCATCCATCAAAGCAATCGATAGCGTTCCTGCAGAGTTTTATTAATGATCTTGTCACCGGGCTGGTGCGGGGTGCCCGGGGTTGTCGAGAATGATAGATCATTAAGAGCTTTCACTGCTATTTATTCTCCAGTGACCTTGTCTCTCTCCATTGTTGCTTGCTTAAGAGTTATGAATGCGAGACATGATAATTTGATATTGATCTATTTGGTAAGTTAAAAAATTTACTGCATCGTTGATGTTTTAACAAAGGATGGGCTCGGGCCCTCCCGCTGCTGCTGGGCTGCACACGTGTGTGTCCCTGTGCCTGCCATGTGGGACACTGAGAGGTGCCTCAGGAGCTCTGGGTGTCCCTCGTGTCCCCATCTCAAGTCCTTTTGAGCCTGAAGTACGGAAATCCAGGAGATGCCACTGTGGGCAGGGTGTTGGGATGGACAGAGCGGGCCCGTGGCCAGACCCCTGTGCAGTGGGCTGGAGAAAGGCTGTCCCCATCCACACCCCCTTCCCCTTTTTCCCAGCCCCACTCTCATCCCAGCCCCTCCCTGCCCGCTCTGCCCAGCACCATGTGCCTGCCATGGTCCCCTCCATGTCCTTTCCATGTTCTCTACATGTCCCAGATTTCTGGGGCTCTACTGACCCTGTAATTACTCGTGCTCCTTGTGCCTCCTGCCCTCCCTGGTGTTTCCAGAGCCCCATCAGCTGCTGGGAAAGCTGGAGCTGCCTGCCACCCCCTCAGCACTGGACAGGACCAGAGCAGATGGACCCACTGGATGGGGGCTCTTGTGCCCCACTGGCACCATCGACTCCCTGGGGCTGGCAGCTCATGTGTGGAGTCAAACAGGACAAACTTCCACGTTGAAAGGTGGCATTCACCAATAGTGCACTGGGCTCACTTGGTGGTGGCAGATGCACTGGATAATACAGTCAGAATTTATGTCTGATTTTATATTTATTCTTTATTTCTGCTGGGAAGTCATTCCCTGTGAGGGTGGGGAGGTCCTGGTGCAGGGTGCCCAGAGAAGCTGTGGCTGCCTCAACCCTGGAAGGCTGGACAGGGCCTGGAGCACCCTGGAGTAGTGGGAGGTGTCCCTGCCCATGGCAGGGAGTGGGACTGGACAGACTTTAAGGCCCCTTCCAACCCAAACCATTCTGTGATTCCTGCAAAGGGCTCCCCACAAGGAAACCCTAACTCTGCAGCTCTGGCTCAGCTCAGCCAGGAGGGACAAATCCTACTTTTTATTGGACATTAATCAAGGACTAGGCTGCAGTGAGCCCAGAGCTGCCAGGGATGATCCCTTGGCTCCTCCTCAGGGGCAGAATGCCGTGGCTCAGGGCCAAGCCCCCCCAGGTGGGCACTAGGCTGGGTAGAAGCGTTTCAGCAGCTCCTTCTTGTTGACTTTGCCCATCTGGTTGCGCGGGATTTCCTCCACCACGATCAGCTCCGTCGGGATGGTGTAGGGAGCCATGGTGTCCCTGGAACACCAAACTGGGCTGTCACAGCTGGGCAGGACCAGCTGAGCCTTCCCAGGAGCACCCACAGCCCAACCAGCCCCACCTGGGACCTCCCCCATCTCAGGAGCCCATTTAAGCTCAGCCCGCCGGAGATGTGGTGGGATGTTTGCTTCCAGCCTGTCTCTGCAGGGAGCAGCTCATCCCTGGGGACCCCTCGGCTGGTTCAGTGACTGCTCCCGGTGTGGGGCCCCACGTGCTCCCGGTGCCAGCCCCGAGGGGCCCGCAGGTGAGTCCCTCCCCGGGGTTTGGGTACCGGTCAGCGATCGCAGCCCCAGCCCCGTCCCGCGCCCGCCGAGCGCAGGGGGGGCTCTCCTGCCTTCTGCTGCCCGTGTGTCACCAGCCCGGGGCCGTGCCCGGCTCCGGCAGCGCCTGGCACCGGCTCTGAGGCGGGGTGCCAAGGCTGCCGAGCCCTCGGAGCCCCGGCCGGCCTCCTCCCCCCGCCCGGCCATATGGAGCCGCTAACTCGGGATGGCGCCTGTCGCCGGGAAGCACCGGGGAAGGCGAAAGCCGCAAAATGAATCACTCTGAAGAGGGACATGTGTCTCCTGCCAGGGAGTGCGAGAACAGGGGCCCAGCGAGCCGAAGTGACAGAAAAACTAAAGGGGACAGACAGGGCGAGAGGGAGAGGCGGGGGGGCCGGGCCGGGCAGGGAGCGCAGCCGGAGCCTGCGGGGGACTCGCGTTCAAGGGCACGAGAGCCGCGTCCCTGTCACAGAGCTGGGGACAGCGACGGGAAGAGACTGCAGGGAACACTCCGGCAGGGGGGAGCTGGGCAAAGCCCCCTGCCCGGCACCAGGGACCCCCAGAACAGCCTGGGGGATCCCCAAGGCTGCAGGTGGGGGATGAAGGGATCTCCTGGCTGGGTCACCAATGTCCCCGGCACGGGATTTAGGGATGAGCAGCCACCTAAAGCATAGTGAGCATCTCTCCTATGAGGAAAAGCTGAGAGAACTGGGCTTGTTCAGATGGGAAAAGAGGAGATATTTTTATGAGAACTTTTTAATAGGGCTTGGAGTGCTTGGACAAGGGGGAATGGCTTCAAACTGCCAAAGGGCAGGGATGGATGGGATATCAGGAAGTAATTCTTCCCTGGGAGGGTGGGCAGGCCCTGGCACAGGTGCCCAGAGAAGCTGAGACTGCCCTTGGATTCCCTGGCATTGTCCAAAGTCAGGGTGGGGGCTTGGAGCAGGCTGGGCTGGTGGAAGGTGTCCCTGCCCATGGAAGGGGTGGCACTGGGTGAGCCTTAAGATCCCTTCCCACCTAAACCATTCCATGACTCTGTGATCCTACCCATGTCCCTGCTGAGGACACTGCTGGCTTTGAGCCTGCTCGCTGTGTCCCCTCCCCTGGGGTTTTACCTGGCCCAGTGCTTCAGGTCCTTCACGGAGAGCATCTGGCCCTGGCGCAGCTTCACCACGGCGCTGACCCGCTGCCCCCACACCACGTCCGGGGGCCCGATCACTGCCACGTCTGCAGGGACAGCAGGGACCCCTCAGGGACCTGAGCAGCTCCCGGGGCCCAGCTGGGCACAGCGGGGGCTCAGGTGTGAGGAGGAGGAAAACGCCACGGGATGGCAGCGCGGGAGAACGCTGGGGACTTCTGTGCTGACACAAGAACAGAGCTTTTCACTCTGGGAAAGGCAGGAAGCTCCATGGTTTGAGAATTTGGAGTCAAGGGGGAGGAAGATGATGTACAGAGTGGTGTGGAGCTGGGGGCACCACTTCTGACCCCTTGCACAGGGTCGTGCACGAGGGCAGGGCAGATTTAATTGCAGCCTCATTCCCAAAATCAGACAGGAGCTGCTGCTGGCTCAGCTCTGGCCCTGGGAGAGCAGAACTGTGAGGGTTAAACATCCCCTCGTGGGAGGGAGCTCCAGGCACCGGCGGGGCAGGGCTGTCCCCAGAGCAGTGTCCCCAAGGCCTGTCCCCTCTGGGCAGGGAGCAGGAGGGGAGCACAGACCTGTGATGTGGGGGTGTGCCAGGAGCTGCCGCTCCACCTCCAGCGCGCTGACTTTGAAGCCCCCGTTTTTGATGATGTCCACGGAGGTGCGGCCCTTGATCCAGTACACTCCATCCTTGTATGCTGCTGTGTCTCCTGGAAAACAGACAGCTCCATCAGAGGCTGCTCCCTGGACCCCCCTCTGCCTCTCCTGGCATGTGGATGTGGCACTCTGCTGCTGCTGCAAGGGGGAACGGGCTCCCAGTGCTACAGGGCAGGGTTGGGTGGATATTGGGAAGGAATATCCTGTGAGGGTGGGGAGGCACAGGGTGCCCGGAGAAGCTGTGGCTGCCCCATCCCTGGAAGGGCCCAAGGCCAGCTTGGACAAGGCTTGGAGCCACCTGGGATAGGGGAAGGTGGAATGAGATGAGCTTTAAGGTCCTTCCAAATGAAACCATTCTGTGATTCCACAAAAAGGGGGGAATGACATTGGGAAAATGAGCCTATCCTGAGCAAGATGTTTGGTCCAACCTGTCCTTCCCACAGGTGTGATCCAGGTCAGCCCAGGTACCACAGGATGTGCCAGCAGTGATACAGTTTTCACACCCCATTTCCAGCTCACCTCTGGCACTGTGGTGCAGCAAAGGCCCAGAGATTTAAACTGTCAGGGCAAGGAAACATCGGAATCAGTCCTGAAAATCCAGGCTGCTCCCCAGAAGAGCTGTGTCCCTGCTCAGCTGGCACCTGCCAAAATCCTGAGCAGCTCAGCTCAGCCAGGGAATGATTAATTGTTCCTGTATTTGCCTGCCCCTTGGCACTCTGTGGATGCTGAAGGCTGTCTGGAATATTCTGGAGTTGGGGAAAGTTTGAAACTGGGGCTCTCTGGGTGTTTGGCTGCTTGGAGTGGGGAGGAAGTCGTGGCTGCTGTGATGAACGGCCTCCTGCACCCTGATCCCGTGGCGTGTGACTGACACGTGGTGGGACAGGGGACATTAATTAAACGGTGGCACTGGGAGAGCCAGGAGCAGGAGCTGCTTATTCACACAGAGAAGATGGGGAGAGGAGAGGGAATTCAGCCCTGCTTCAGTGGCACACAGCTCCCATGGCATTCTTTGGGATGTCAGCACAGGAAACCAGCCACATTTGCTTTCCCTCTGCCCTGATGGGGTGAGTGATCCCTGACAGTTCTGCTCCCCTCCCATCCCTGTGCTCCCCACACAGATCCCTCCATTCCACTGACAGCACAGCACAGGCAGGGGACATGTCACATTATTATTGTGACTACAGTGAGCTCCTGGGACCAGCTCTGTAATTCCCTGTCTCTCCCTTTCCATCTCCTCTCCAGCACCAGGCCCTGGCTGTCACTTCCCACGCTGACAGCCCGGAGTGCTCTGGGGGATGCCATCCACTGAGGACAGCCCCCTTACCCTGTGCCCTGCACCATCTGCTTGCAGCCCAGCACATCAGGCAGCCTGTGCACTGGCACATCCAGCACTCCCTGCCTCCCGAGCCAGTGGGGAATTCCAGACCAGCTAAAAGGATGCTGAATTTGCTCAGTGACTGTCCCCAGCAGTGCTGAGTGTCACTTCCAAAGTGCTGCTGCCCCGAGAGCCACAGCAAGGACTGTGCCTGTCCTCCCAGGGGTCACAGGTGAGTCCCTTGCCCCATGAGCCCGCCAGCCCTTGTGGGCAGCTGCTGGTGCTGTGTCCCATCCATCCCAGCTGCTCCATCCAGTGGGATGCAGCTCAGAACCACAACCAGCACTCCCTGCCCTGGGCCAGCTGCACCAGAAAGGGAATTTTGGCTGATGAGATGAGGGTCTGTGCCACCCCCTCCTCCTCTGCCTGCCTGGGGCACTGCACCCAGCTCCTGTCAGCACACAAAGCCGTGGCAGCAGCACCCTGTGGCACGTGGGGCCGTGGGATTGCTGCTCCCTGACAGCAGCCATCACTGCTACCTTTGGATTTGTTTCAAGATGCTCAGTGGGCATCTGTTCTGTGAAATGTTAAAGGCTCTGCTGAGCTGCATATTGAGCAGGCTCTGCGCCGGCGGGGACTGCCCTTTGCTGGAGTTACAGGCGCTTCTAGGGATATTTATCCAGTTAAAAACATAGAATTAGGGAAAGGTTTGGGTTGGAAGGACTGTAAAACTCACCTTGTTCCACCCCTGCCATGGGCAGGGACACCTCCCACTATCCCAGCGTGCTCCAAGCCCTGTCCAGCCTGGCCTTGGGCACCTCCAGGGATCATGGAGCAGCCACAGCTTCCCTGGAAAACCTGCTCCCAGCCCTCCCCACCCTCCCGGGAGATGCAGGAGGAGACACGGGCAACGCAGACCAACATTTCCCAACTCAAACTGTGGAGATTTCTGCCATGAGGTTCCTCAAGCTGCAAAATCCTCACTGCAAGCACAGAAGGGCCCTTGGGACTCTGCTGTATTTTGAGCACCTCCTTCACTGAGTGCTGAGACCTCGTGGGGACCAAGAGGCTGCTGGAGCTGCTTCCCAGGGTGTGGAGAACAAGAGCCCCTTTGCTCCTCGAGCTGAGCTGCAGGATCAAGCCCTCACCTGTGTCAACACCCTCACCCACAGGGCAGTTTGTTCCTGGCAAACACAGCACAACTCCCACATCAAAGGTACAACCAGCTATTGACCCAGGGAACACTTTGGCTCGAGAAATGAAACGCTGAGTGGCTTTGGGGAGCTCTGAGAGAGCTGAAGGGTGCCTAAAAAAGGACTTTTTAGGTAAATCAGGTGACTTCAGCCTGGTCTAGACAGAGGGTCAGGAATGTTCTAGGATGTGCTGGATGAACAGGGACAGTGTTGGCCTCGCACTGGGGCTCTGTGAGTCCAAGATATCAACCCTGCACCCAGGTGATGAGGAGAGGCCAGCACCCCGGAGCTGCCCCCCAGCAGGAGCCCAGCCCTGCTCTGGGGGACAGATGCCACTCGGGAGCCTGGGAGGCTGTTTGGTAACAGGTGTCCCCAGCTTGGTGGCAGTGACAGCACGGCTGCCACGTGCGAGCCGGGACTGGCAGGCGGAGCCACTGTGATTTACAAACTGTCACAAAAGTGTCACCCGGCACCCCCGGCTCCTGGGAGCTGCCTCCCCACCCCACGGGACTTGTGCACCTCCTCCTTCCTGCTCAGAGCTCCAGAGGGGACCTGGCAGGTGCTTCCCAGGCGTTTTCAGGTGTGTTACCAGCTCTAGGAGAGTGAAAGGTGTGTTAGGGCAGAGGAGTTGGTGTTGCCCTTTGAGTGTGGTGCAAAGAAGAGAATCCACTCGGAAGGGGAAGATCAGTGAAATCTTTTTGTCCTGCCACAGTTGATCTGACAGCAGGGACATTTCTGACTTGGCTGTGTCCTGGGTGCTCCTCCCACCTGCCAGGCTGGGAGCCAAAGCCCCACAGCCCAATGCCACCAGCAGAGCCTGCTCCATGAGCATCATTCCCAGGGATTTGGCTCTTTGCAGCTGTGATGTCCCCCCACGCCTGTCACAGCTCCAGCAGACCAAGTGCTGCACAGCAGAAAATACCAAGAAACAGCAAATGTGCCCTCTGCAAGACAAATGATGTTGCTGATTCTTTCAGCCTCCTGCTCTGAGGCAGTTAATGCTGCAGCCAGGGGCTGGGGATGCTGGGGGGCTCCTCCCTGCCAGCAGCAGGACGTGGTTGGAGCAGTTTCAAATATTAATTAGACCTTTTTGCTGTTAATGAATCACTCCTGATTTTTGCAAACTCCTGGCTTTCAAATGCTCCACGCAGAGCCCAGCCCAGTGCTCCTCAGAGTGGGGACAGAGGCAGGAATGTCTCACAGCCACTCCTCCAGGTGACACCGACCTGCAGGGACACAGGAGAGCTCCTCTGGGGACAGTCACCACGGGCCACCCATGGGCAGCCAGCAGAGCTCCTTCAGACCACACTGTGCACCTTGCTCTTTTGGGAGCCTTTATGGTTTTGGTTTTGTTTTGTTTTTTTTTTTTTTCCAAACTCCGGGAGGAATTCCCTGCTGTCAGCTGCTCTCCTGCCATGAGGATCCCTCACTTCCAGAGGGAAGAGCCAGAGCAGAGCACTCACCCTCCTGCATTCCTCTGGAATTGCTGCTCTCACCAGTGAGCATGGTGGGAGGGGGGGGGACGACACACCAGCAAGCTCCCAGCTGGAAAAGCCCAGGAAGCTTGCAGGAAGGCAGTGGGAATAATCAGTCTTTGCCCTTCTCTGGTGCCTTTCAGCCGAGCATCTCCAAGCACACTGATCCAGAGGCTACTCAGGCAGAAAGGGAACAGCTGGGGATGAGGAGGAGCCCCCGTGGGATGAGGAGTGGCCTCCCACACCAGGAGCAGTGGGCAGGAGGTTCTGGATCTTTGCTCTGCCCTGGCATTAACTCCTACCTGCCTCCCACTTCCCTGGAATCATTGCTGATGCTGCTGGTCCACCAGGCTGAGGCAGAGCTCAGCCTCTGGCAGACACACCTCACTGATCAGGATTATGATTTATTTTCCAGGTAGGATTGGTCCAACAGCCCAGGCAGGTGATGAAGAGCCTGAGCCCTGATGCTGATCCACACCTCTGGGAGAACAGAGCCAAAATCTGGGAGCTCAAACCCTCTTTGCCAGGTGAGGATTTTGCAGGAGCAAGTCTCCAACCCCAGCACCCACAGCTGGATGGAGACACACGGGGGCCCAGCCAAGGCTTGTGATGGTCCCCCTGAGCACTCAGAGGCAGCTGGCAGGAAGGTTCTCCTCCATCCTCCTCCTTTCAGCAGAGTTTTCCTGCCTGCAGATCAGCTCCAGCACCAGACCATGGAAATGCTCCTTCACAGGCTTTGGAATGCCCCTGCAGCCACAAGCTCTGTGTGCCTGTCACATTTCCCAGGTGCTTTCAAGCTTCCCTGCTCTCTCTAGGGCAGTTTAGTGTCTCGCCACTCTCCTGAACCCATGGGAAGGATTTTTTTGCAGGTAGCACAGACACAGTGGGGCTGGGAAGCTGCTGAGTGTGGCACAGCAGTGACATTCCTGTGGTCACTCTGCCTCTCTTCCCATCCCTCTGGGCACAAGCTCCCAAGCCCAGTGCAGCAAGAAATGGTTTGTTCCAATTCCCAGAGGCTCCTGTGCTGGAGAAAAGCCACGTGGGGTGGATAAATGATTATAAGGCAAGTGCTAAAGGCTTTTTATAGGAATTAGATAATCCATCCCCTCTGTGGGATGGGTGGCCGAGCGCTGCCTCTCCGTCACAGACATCCACCTTTCCCTCCCCCCAGCCCAGGAAAGCTGCATGCACAGATCCCCCATCTGCTCACATCCATCACACACTTCACTCCAGTTTATTAGCTGGAATAAATCATAAATATTTCATTATAGATCAGCGGCGCTGGGCTCCGGGAAGGTGCAATCCATCACCCTGCTCCCCCGACCTGCGCCGTGCAAGAAGCTTTCCAGTCTATTAAACAAGATTGATACAGTGTGCCAGCCTGGCTGGGGCATTTATCCATGGAGCCCTGGCACAGGGAGGGCACAGGATACCTGGGGCTGCACGGCCAGCCCAGCCACAAACCCTGCAGCAGCAAGAGGCAGAGCCCCCGCCAAGCGTGCCATGGGAATGCTGCTGGCATGAGGAGAACCATGGGATTATTTAGCTTAAAAAAGGCCCTTAAGACTGCTTATTCCACCTGTTCCCAGCACTAACCTGTGTCCCCAAGTGCCACATCCTCGTGGTTTTAAATCCCTGCAGGTATGGAGACTCCACTGCTGCCCTGGGACAGCCCTTCCCATGAGGAAATCCCTAATTTCAGGGAAGGCTGTTCACCCTTGTCCTGTTCCTTGCTCCCTAGGAGAAGAGATGGGAGCAGACACTGCAGCAAAGTAGGGCCCAGCTGGAGCAACATCCTGCCTCCAACAGGGACCTTCCAGGCTGTCCCCAGCTCAGCAATTCCACCTCATCCTCCAAGTGAGACCTCTCTCCAAGCCACCTCTCCCTGCAGGACCAACAGCACCCTCTGTGTGAGTCACTCTCTGCTGGAATCCCGGGCCTTGGGTGAGTTCCCAACACCCAAGAGAGGCTGAGGAAGGTGCAGCTCAGTGATCCAGAGCCTCCCTGGCACTGCTGGGATTGATGGGAGCCATCCCTGCTCCTGCAGGGGTTGAGGCTGCCTGATGTGTGTGCACAGATCTCTTTAATGAAATGCTAAATGATAGGCTGAATAACTGAGCACCTTTAGCTTGATTTATTGCCTGGAAGTGAGGAATGCCTGTCCCTGCTGTCAGCCATCTTGGCTGCCAGCAGAGGTCACGAGCACTAATTGTAGCTAATTAACATTAATTAGACTTGGGAAAGACTGGGTCTCCTCTCCCCAGTCATCCCCATCCACCCCAGCCCTTCAGCACTCACATCCCCTGGAAGCAGGCTGCATTCCCAGCAGCCCAGGGCTCAGCAGCTCCTGTTAATCCCAACCCAGCTGAAATCATCAGCTCCTGCTTTTCCCCACCTCTCCCACCCTGCTCAGACCAGGAGGGTGAGACCTGCCAGGCTCCAGAGTCCAACTCGCTGCTCACAACCCTGGAGTGACTCCCAGGGGACACTCGAGTCCATCCACCCTCACCAGGTCCCCTGGACCAGCAAATGCCTTCCTTGGGCTCACAGGAGATCCTGTCCAAAGGCACTGGGGCTGCTCTGAGCTCCCTCTGCAGAGCAGGGTGGGTTTGGGGAGCCCATGATCATTAATAAAGCATCAAAGGCTCCTGAGGGGGGAAGAGTCTGAAACTTCCTCAAAAAACCACATGTATATGAATTCCACAGCAATTATTCATGAGGAAACCCTCTCCCCAGCAGCTCCCAGGTGCTCCCTGGGTGCAGGACAAAGCCTTTCCTGGTGTCCCTGCCCTGCCCAGCAGAGCCAGGGCACTGGGAAGGGCTGGCAGTGCCTCTGGATCCAGCTGCTACCCTGGCACGGGCAGCCCTGGCTGGCAGCACAACTCCAATCTGCTGCCAAGATCCTGCAGCAGGGCCCAGGGCCAGGGAGGAGAGAGGCTCAGCAGCTGCAGCCCCAGACCTGTCCCTGTGGTGGGGACAGGCAGGTGAGCCCAGCGTGGAGCTGCTGCTCTCCAGGCAGGTCCCAGCTGCACTCCACAGGGAGAGGATGAGGAGATGCTGCAGCCAGGCCAGAGGAGCCATGCAGCTGCTCCAGGGCTGGAGCCCCTCTGCTCTGGAGCCAGGCTGGCACAGCTGGGGGTGCTCACCTGGAGAGGAGAAGGCTCCAGGGAGAGCCCAGAGCCCCTTCCAGGGCCTGAAGGGGCTCCAGGAGAGCTGGAGAGGGACTGGGGACAAGGCATGGAGGGACAGAACACAGGGAATGGCTCCCACTGCCAGAGATCAGGGTTAGATGGGATATTGGGAAGGAGTTCTTGCCTGTGAGGGTGGGCA
>JAYDZK010000028.1:19607757-19635932 GCA_034509185.1 Euphonia xanthogaster | reverse complement strand
TCGACACATGCTCCCAGCTTAGTGTCATCTGCAAATTTGCTAATGAAAGATTCTAAATCCTCATCCATGTCATCAATTTTGGTTTCCTCCAGCCTCCCCTGGGAGCTGTGATGAGCTGTGACTGCACATACACTGCCCACAACCTCTAACTGCTCCCTGTGCTGAGCCATCCTTGCTCCCCTGGCACTGAGACAGTTCCTCCCCCTTCAGCCTCTGCTTCAGCACCTCTCCACCGTGCCCAGGGCTCTTCCACAAACACCCCAAATCCTCCCTCAGCTACAAACAGGAATGCTCTAGTGGAAAGTGTCCCTGCCCATGGACGAGGTAAGCTTCACCCTTCCAATCCAAAGCAGTCTGGGATGCTGTGGAAGAATAAAACAACAACAAAGAGATTCATAGAGGTCCCGAGGGTGCTGTGACAAAGGTGAGCTCAAAGGAAACTCTTGTGGAAAAAGGGTTCCTCTTGACAGATGGATTCAACTTCCATGTGCAAGGAAATACTCCCCTGGAATCGAGGCTGTCCCTGTGATGGGAAGAGTTTTCAGCTGAGAAACAAGGGGACATGATGCTACTGCAACCTCTGCTTCTACTTTTACTACCAGGAAGAAATAAAACAGAGCTATGGCCACAAATTAAAAAGAAAAAAAAAACAACTAAAAAACCAGAGGGCAGACAGAAAGAAGGAAGGAGATATAAATACATCTGAGAATGGAATCAATGCCTGAGTTGAGTAAGGAACAGCATGTGATCAATGAGAAGCAGCTAAAATGTTTATACCGGAACAAAAGCAGCCTGGGCAACAATGTGGAGACTCTTGAATTACTTGGTCAGGACACAAAACAGGATGAGGAGATGAAAGAATATGGCAAAAAAAACCCCAAAAAACAACTGGAACACACACAAGTGCAGTGTCCAGCACTGAGAGGGCTTTGGAAGGAGCTGAGGCAAAGGGAAAATGGGAATAAATGCAGAGTGTTTTTATCAAAGGTGGATTGTGCCAGAAATCCTGAGGATTGGGGTTGCAGAGAGAAGAAAAGCTGCAGATCTAATCCAGACTGCCTTCAACAACACATTCCCCACACTGCCTGATGGAAGGGATCATGGAGCTGAGGGAAAGCTCCTCATGGGAGACGGACTGGGGATGCTGGAGGTAAAGTTCACCATCCAGGTACCAATACATGAGGATGGGATGGAGCAGGGACAAGAAAACCAGCGAAAAACTGGAGGAGAGCTGCTCTGGAAGTGCAGGAGCACTGAGAACAAGGAATGAACTGGTCTAGGCTGAGGCCTGAATGGGATAGGACAGGAACAATCCAAGTGTTCCTTCAGTTGTTCCTCTGGGACAGGCAGAGACAGGACTGCCCAGGCCAGGTGATCCCATCCTGCCCTACCTGGCCATTCTCAGGAATGCCAGGCATGGGGGGCACGTGCCCATCTCTGGCCTCTGCAGAAGAGCCAGCTACAGCCTCACCAGCTGTTCTGGGATACCTGGCTGGGTGAGGAGAATCCCACAGGGATATCCAAGTACCCAGACCCATACCAACAACGGGCAGCAGCCAGGGGGTGCCCAGTCCTCCAAGACAACCCTGGCAGCTCAGTGGGCTCTGAAGAGATCTGGGACGAACACGAGCGAGGTGGAGCCGCCCCTGGCCCCCTCCATCCCCTCCACGGGGACATCAACATCCACGAGCTGCAGTCACAACCACGGGGGACAGAGGCAGCTGCCCCCAGCCCCGCCGAGGCGCTGGCAAGCAGCAGCGAGCTGGGAGCAGATGGCACAGCCACGGGGGGCACGGGGAGGAGGGGACAGAGATGCTGGTGGCTTTCGGGAGGGGACGGCCACAGCCGAGCCGGTCCCCGTCCAGCACGACAGCTTGCATATGGATAAAGGAGATAATTACAGCCTTTGGAAGGGGGGGAAGCCCGTGGCACAGCGTCCCCCTGCTGCCAGCTCCTGCCAGCCGGCCGTCCCCACGCTCCCTGGGCAGCCTCGGCGAGGAAATTGCTCGCCATAAAAGCCCTGGCTGCAGCCCTGCCTCGGCTACAGCTGGGAAGCCATTTAGCTATTGATAGCCCCCCATTGTCAGCACTAGCGTTGGGCTTTGGTGAGAGAGAGCAATTTGGGAAAGATGAAAAAGAAAAAAAAAAAAAGAGAAATCCAACAAAAATGACAACCCAAAAAAACCAACAAACAAACAAGGGAAGAAGGAGAGAGACAATACCCGACAGCTTGCAGGGTTTCCAGGCCTCTGCCAGCTGGGAAGCTGAGCGTATGAAATATGCATTGCACTGAACAAAGCAAACTGAAACGTTCAGAGCTGGAGAGCTGTAACCCTTTCCTGGGTGCCAGAGCCACAGGGAGAGCTGCCAAAAATTCAGGGGAAAACACCCCATGGGAAGAAGCACCCCGGGCTGTGGGTAAGGATTACTGAGCCTGAAGGGTCAGATGGGCCCAGCAGGCAGCTGCCTAAGGAAGGTGGGAAGCTGAGGAACTGCTCTGGATGCCAGTGGCTCCAGGAGCAGGATGTGGGATGACTCAGGGCAGGCCAAGCTGTCCTGTCCCTCACACCCATTTCCAAAGCTCTGCTCCCAGTGATGTTGGAGGAGAAGCCTTTCTCCCAGGGCTCCCAGAGCAGCATCTCTCCAGCTCTGCATCCCCACCCCTGCACAGGCAGGAGGTGGGAACACAGTCAGGGCTGTGACTCCGATGGCACTGTCACCTGCTGCCCTCGCTGGCCTGTCACAGGTGTCCCCAGGCTGCTGCACAGCCCTGGCTGGAGCAGCTGGAGCAGAGGGGATGTGTCAGGCTGGAGCAGCCAGAGCAGAGGGGATGTGTCAGGCTGGAGCAGCCGGAGCACAGGGGATGTGTCAGGCTGGAGCACCTCGTGTGGGTGTTGGCAGCCCCAGGTGCACGACACCCAGAGGAAGCAGCACAGGACAGGCTGAAATCCCGAGCAAACGGGATGAACAGAGCACGGGGCTCCAGAGAGGAGACTGAAGGACTGAAGGAAAGGAATCCAAAAGAAATCGCCAATCAAGGGATGGGAGAAAATGCAGGGCAGAACAGAGATCCAGCAAACTTCCAGCTAAGTAGATTATTGATCTTCAGGGTGTGCCAGGAACCAGCTTTGCAAATTACAGTGGTCCCCTGCTGCAAGCTCAGGCAGTTACCGGATGGCAGAGCAGGAACACTCCCCAGCTCCCTGCTCCTGCCACCTCCTCCTCTGCTCCTGTTTGGATTGCACATGTCCATAGGGCGCTGGCACGGGAGGAAAGGGAGAGGTGGTGTTAGTGGGGAAGGAACAGCTCGGAGAACGGCGGCTGAGGTGGGAGCAGGAGGCAGGAGCCCGGCCCAACAGGGCAGGGAAGGCGCTGACCCCGTGAGGCTCCAACTGCCTTGGCAAGGGCAGCGCTCTCTGCTCGCAGCCGGGAGGGCTCTGCAGCACGGCCGAGGTGTGAACGCCTCGCAGGCTGCCCTGAGGATGCCTCAGCCCCGCACAGGGATCACCTGCTCGCAGGAACCCGGGGGGCAGAGATGGCTCAGAGCCCAACTCCTGCCAGGGTGCTCAGCATCCCCCTGGATCAGCCCCATGGTGCTTGAATCGTGGAATCAGGGAATATCCTGAGCTGGAAGGGACCCACAAGGATCATCAATACAACCCCAACCCTGCACAGACACCCCAAACAATCCCACCCTGGGCATCCCTGAGAGCATTGTCCAAACTCTCCTGGAGCTCTGGCAGCCTTGGGCCCGAGACCATTCCCTGGGGAGCCTGGGCAGTGCCCAGCACCCTCTGGGGGAAGAACCTTCTCCTAATATCCAACCTAAACCTCCCTGGCACAGCTCCAGCCGTTCCCTGGGTCCTGTCCCCAGGGGACACTAGAGGAAAGAGCCGTCTGCTGTCCCTCTGCCGCCCCTCACGAGGACGTTGAAGACCCCTGAGGTGTCCCCTCAGTCTCCTCCAGCCCTCAAACACTAAAAGGCTCAGAGCCCTCCTGGGAGGGAGGTGAGGAAGGATTTGTTCCTCGGGAAGGAGGTGAGGAAGGAGGCAAGGGAAAGGCCAGGGGGTTATCTGGTGGCACAGGCAGGGTGACACCAGCCAGCTCTTCCCATCCCTGGGCCAGCCCCTGTGCCGTGGAGGAGCTGGTTTTAACAAAGCCGGGCCTTTCCCAGGCTGCTGGGGCGTGAGGAGCACTCGGACTGTCAGATCCGCCGCGTTTTAAATAAATTCCACTGACGTTGTCTCCCCTGACATGAATTATTAACCAAGCATGATGCACACAGTGCCAGCAGCAACGGCTGGGGCAGGCACTGAGCAGGTGAGGCTCTGCCTGGGACCGCAGGTGTGAGGCACAGGAATTCCAGCATCCCTGGGAGCAGAGGTGCTGTCACCATGGCTGCCACCTGGTCACGCCAGGGAAAGTCACACTCCGTGCCCAGGGCACACAAACTCCAAACTCCTGGCATCTCCACGCATCCATCTGTGCCAACACGTGCTGGGAGCAGGGACTGGTTTTCCCACCTTGTGACAGTCCCAGGGACAGAGGCAGCTGGCTCTGCTCTGCTCCTGGAAACGTTGTGGATGTCCTGGAGGTAGCCAGCCAGCCACTGTCTCCTAGGGTGGCCTGAACAGATGGGACCATTGCTCTCCCTTCAGCCTGAAGAAACTCCCAGTTCAACTGGGACAAGAGGAACGGTGGGTGAGATGGGGACAGCTTTTCAGAGAGGAACCAACCCATGAGCCGATGCCCAGAGGCAAATTACCACCTCCCCACACCCTCCCCTGCTGATGACTTGAGAATTCACCAGAACATTCAAAAGGTCCCCAGGGGAGAGCCTGACGGAAAGTGAACCATCAGCAGGGGGCAGGGAGCCAAGGCCAGCGCTGGTGGGAGCTCCTGCAAGAACTGTGAGCTCTGGGTGTGGGGCTGCAGGGTGCAGGTGGGAAATCACCAGGATAAAGGGCAATTCCTCTGCCCCCAAAATAAACCCAAGCAGCCTGAAGCCAGAGGAAAGAGGAGAGTTGTGTGAATCCCAGCTCTGTGAAGCCCTGGGGAGGTGGTGGGCTTCCAGCACCAGACACAGCTCAGCTGGGCTCCCCTGCTCTGGTCACTCAGTGCAATGAGAAGGAAGGGGAAACAGTACTGAGCAGAAAAAATAACATGCCATGTTTTTTCCACTCATAATTCTGTAGAACAACATCCACATTTCATCCTGGAAGGAGCTGCACTTTGGGGATTCTCGTGTCTGAGACCTAATTTGTAAAGCACCCAGGGATCCCTGAGGGGAAAAAAGCATTATAGGATCATTATTAAAAGGGACACGTTATATTTCATGTCTCAGTTCCACACAAGTGGAAAAAAAAGGCCAAGAGCAAACTCTGGGATCAGAGGACAAACCTGTGAAATATAACACACATCCAGGAAATGACAAAAACAGGACATGGGGACCCTCCTGCTTTGCCCACTGCTCGGCCACGCCAGCAGTGACCGAGTAAAGAGCAGCAAAGAGGGTTTTTTTAATAAAAGCCACAATCTGTGGTCCCTCCCAGCTGTCCCCTGGGCTGTTTTTTACAAGTCTGGGGTGGATCCAGCTCTTACAGCATCAGAACACAAAACACAACCTGAGCACAGCCCACCCACGGGGCTGCCTGTGGTCCTGCTGGCTCCTCCACCTGCCACCAGATAATTTAGACAAAAAAAGATTTTCTTGAGCCTCTCAGCAGTGCTTACACCAGCAGTGTCTCTGCCACAGCCCTTTCAAACCCTCAGCCTGTAGGTGGCTGGATGAGAAGCCATTTCCCAGGGGAATGAGCAAAGGAACCTATTTCAGGTTGAATCTCACTGCCTGCCCGTGTCCCACACACGCGGTGTCACTGCTGGGGTCACTCCTGTCACACACAGCATTTATCAGCAGGGATGGATCTGCCAGAGCAGCACAACACCCACGGTGAGGGGGTGGAGGGGAGGGGGCAGGAATGCAGACCCTGCTCAGCCACTTCTGTGGCAAGAGACAGCCTGGACCTTGGGCTGGGGCTGCTGCTGGCAGCAGGGAACACTCAGCACCCAGCACTGGGGTAGATGATGGTTCCCATCCCAGATGCCTGACCTCTGGCACACCTGAACTGCAGGTGCAGGTATCGTGTGGAGCTCAGCATGGAGCTTGACTTCCATGGAAACCTGATGGATTTCCCCCAGTGCTGTTTCCAAATGAGTGCAATCCTCAAGGCCACCAGTCCTGTCCTTCCAAGCAAAGAATCATGGAATGGTTGGGGTTGGGAGGGACCTTAAAGCTCATCTCGTTCCATGGGCAGGGACCTTCCACTAGACCTGGTCTTCAGAGTGAAACAGAATAGGTTTAGACTGGATATTGGGAAGGAATTGTTCCCTGTGAGGATGGCACAGGTGCCCAGAGCAGCTGTGGCTGCCCCTGGATCCCTGGAAGTGTCCAAGACCAGGCTGAACACTGGGGCTTGGAGCACCCTGGGCTAGTGAGAGGTGTCCCTGCCATGGCAGGGGGTGGGACTGGATGGGCTTTGAGGTCCCTTCCAACCCTGTCCATTCCATGATTGCATGGACAGCACTCACCCAACCCATAAAGCACCACGGCTACAGGAACCCACCAACAAAGTACAACAAACTCTACCACTGAATTCTGGCAGCAGGAGCAGCACAAGCCTCGGCCTCTCAGAGGCTGCGAGGGAGAGACCTTTCCCTGAGAGGAGACCTTTCCAAAGTGAAGCAGAGGAGAAGAGGGAGGCAGTACCTGGGTGCTGTTCTCATCGCCCTGGGCGTGGATGGTGTAGGCGCGGGCGCCGGCGCTCAGGGTCTCGCTGGCGATGCGCACTGCCACGCCGGGCAGCGGGGTGCCCACGGAACCTGGGGGGACAGCAGCGTGGAAATGGGCCACAGCAGGGAAAGCACACAGTCAGGGATGCAAACAGCAGCTATGGCACCTGCAGGCTGTGCTGGCCTAAAGGACTTGCTAGCTGGGGGAGTCCCTCCAGGAAGGCGCTGATCCCACCGTGTGTCAGGAGCAGGCAGTGCTGGGAATGCCTCTGAACACAAACGTGTCTCCAGCCCTGAGCACACTCTCTTGGCCACTCTTTGAAGACATCTGCACCTCTTCAGAGCTCAGGAATGAAGCTGCTTCATTTTTTTTTTTTTTTAAGTTTTTCTTTTTTTTAAAGGAAAAAAAGAAACACACCACAAAAGCTACACAAAACTGTGAAAAGAGAGAGCACAGCGATTACTCTGCTCCTCTACAGCCTGCACCTGACAGGGGAGGCAAAGGCTTAACAGCTGAGAATTGCCAGGGATTATCTCAGTTTTAGGAGACATCAATAGACTGGATAGAAAACATCACAGGAGAAAAGCAGGGATCAAAACCACCCTGTTCTTCCACAGGTTTCAATTTCAAAGCCAAGGAGCTGACACAGTGTCACAACGACCACTACTGAGGTCCAAGCTGCATCTGGGACCCAGCAGTCCCCATCCTGCAGCTTTCCCACCCCCTGGGAAAGTTCAGGGCCTGTTCTTGCTGGGGAGCACCTGAGAGCTCAGCAGAGAGGGCAGCTCTGTTCCTGTGACCTGTGGGATGGGCAGCAGATCTCAGCAGGTCTCACTCAGCCTCTTGATGGCCTCTCATTCCTGGGACAGAATGGGGCCTGTGACCTTCATCCCCTGTGAGCAGGGAGAGGGACAGCAGCTCACAGCAACCTATGGCTCAGCAGAACTGGACAGGACTGAGTTTCAGCTGGAGAAGGACTTTTCACAAGGGCCTGGAGTAGCAGGACAAGGGGGAATGGCTTCCCACTGCCAGAGGGCAGGGTTAGATGGGATATCAGGGAGAAATCCTTCCCTGTGAGGGTGGGCAGGCCCTGGCACAGGTGCCCAGAGAAGCTGTGGCTGCTCCTGGATCCATGGAAGTGTCCAAGACCAGGCTGGATGGGGCTTGGAGCAGGCTGGGCTGGTGGAAGCTGTCCCTGCCATAGCAGGGGGGATGGAACAAGATGAGCTGAGGGATCCCTTCCCAACCAAACCATTCTGTGATTCTACAAACTGGTAACTGTGCTCTTTAAAGGATGATCAATTTTTTACCCTGAGGTGCCTGCAGTTGATGCTTCCCAGGTCTGCCAGAATCACCTTGACACTGGGAATTCCCTAGAGCAGGGAGTGCAGGACCTGTCTTCCTCTTGTCGCTCGTATTTCAGGCATTTGGGTTCAAGTGGCATTTTCCCTGTCCTGGTCTCACTCTCCTGTTGAAGCCCTGGAGATCTGCTATCTGTGACATCATGATTTTGTCTGCTACATTGGTCAGTTGCCATGGAAATGGATATGTCGTCGTAGCCCAGATTTATGGCATCCCTGCAGGATCAGCCAGGAGCAGATGGGCTATGAGAGAGTGAGATTTTATTGCAGCAAAACTACCCGAACAATTAGCAAATCTGGCTGCAAATAAACACAAAGCGACGTGGCAGCCCCGTGATCCATGGCTGCTCTGCTCAGAATTGCCTTTGGCACTCTGGGCAGCCAGCACAGCCACGTCCTCCCCTCACCAGCAGCACCCCTGAGCTGCTCCCACCTCCAGGCCAGACACTGCCAGGAATCAGGGACATGGGAATCAGAGACACAGGGCAAGGAGGGAGCCACGAGCCAGAAGTGCCCTGAGGTACAGTGCTGAGGTATTTATGGAATCAGAAGATCACAGAAGTTGGATCCCACAAGGATCATCAAGTCCAGCTCCTGACTCTGCACAGGACAACCCTAAAAATCACACCATATGTGTTATAAACAATCTTGCACCTGCCATGGGAGGCTCCAAGAGGCCTCAAAGCAAGTAACAAGTCACAGAAAACACCCTCAGTGTTGCATGGAAGGTTGCTGGAGCCACCTTCTAGACTTCTGTGGGAACAGTTTCTCCAGGGTGAAAAACTGTGTGTGAACAGACTCCAATCTGCCCACAAAACATGGCACGTCTGTGGGCAGGCACCACAGAGTCAGTCCTGGAAAGCTCACGGAGGGAGCAGGGAGCAGAAACCAATGCAAGGAGCTGCCAGGGGCTCTCACAGACCTGGAATTTTTCAAATCAAGATCAGCCAGATGCCTTCCTGGAAGATGCTCCTTCCCTGGATGCAAGCTGCTGACCTCAACATGGAAATGGGCAGTGATTCATGGGCAGCAGGACTCCAGGATTAGTGCCCACTGCTGGTCCCAGCCCTTGGGAATGAGACACCAAAGATCAGCACAGGGCTGGCACAGAGGAGGTGACATGTTCCCTACACAGTGTTTCAGATCACAGTTGCTAACACAGCCCCACTAGTTCCTCTCCTACTTGGCTAAAATAAAACCAGCATGTAAAACAAATCCCTGGTGGAGAGCTGCTTCCTTATGTTTCTGTCTGGAGAAGCTTTCCTGGTATTTAGGAAAAGTGACAAACTTTGAAATCAACATCTGTAAAGGCTGAAAAAGCCCCTACCATTGATTAGAGCTCCACAAACCTGACAGGATTAATAGAATTTGTGCAAAAACAATGACTGGAGCTTCCCAGGCCCATCCACCGTGCCAAACACACCCTGTGCCAACTCCCAACAGGTCAGCAGAAATTTGGGGCCATTCCCAAAGGAGCAGCCCAGGAGGTCCTGCCTTCATCAAGCCACAGTGGGCACTGGCTTCCTTTTTCCCCCAGCTGTAATCCTGAGAGGAAACTGGGGAGCAATCTCTGCTCCTTCCCCTCTGCATCCCTCCAGTTTGCAGACTCCTGGATGTTAAGCAAGGCTGGCACCTCGCCCGCGGTGTCACGGCGCTGCAGGCAGGAGGGGCTGACACCACTCTGCTTTCACCCCTTCTCCTCTGTTTAAAAAAGTTGTCAGCTCTTCCCAGATAAATGTAATTGGCCCCGTGCTCTGTGTCCTTCGGTATCTGGGTAGCTGGGGCTGCTGTGTCCCGGGAGGATTGGAGCAGGCCAACGATAAGGCACTCAAGGATCTCACTGTCAACAATCCACGGAGTCCCCGCTGTAGCAGCTATTAGCTGCCTCTGATCTAAACCTCCAATTAAAGTGGTGATTAGGCCCAGTGAGGCATTCTCCGGCCATGAATTATTCATCTCCCTTCACAGTAACAGCACCAGGGGGGATTAGAATGAGAGCTGGTGAAAACAGAGGCATTTTAAGCAGGGTTTTAACCATATACAAGCAAACATTTATCTTTCAAATCTTTCATCTTTGCTGCTTCTGGAAATTAAAGCTCCCACACCCCATCCCTGCCCCTTCAGACCTGTGCTCTGGGTGAAGAGTGGGGACACACTACTGGTGACACTGCTGGGGACACGGGCAGGATGGGCAAGGTCCAAGGACTCCACCTTTCTCCTGCCACACCAAGAGCCTGCAAGAGGGCAAGGGAAGCCCCAGGATCTCTCCTCAGAGGCTCATGAATCACAGAATGGTTTGGAAGCTTGAAGCTCATTTCATTCCACCCCTGCCATGGGCAGGGACACCTTCCACTGCCCCAGGCTGCTCCAAGCCCTGTCCAGCCTGGCCAGGGACACTTCCAGAGATCCAGGGGCAGCCCCAGCTGCTCTGGGCACCCAGAGAAGGGCCTCACCACCATCACAGCCAAGAATTTCTTACTAATATCTAATCTAAACCTAAAGTTAATTGTGAAGCCATTCCCCCTTGTCTTGTTACTCCAGGCCCGTGTCCAAAGTCCCACTCCATCTTCCTTGTAGGTCCTTTCAGGAACTGGAAGGCCACAATGAGGTCACCCCAAAGCCCTCTCTTCTCCAGGCTGAACAATCCCAATTCTCTCAGCAGAGATGCTCCATCCTTCTGGCCCTCCTGGTGCCTCCTCTGGGCTCACTCCAACAGGTCAAAGCAGGAGAGAAGGTCATGTGCTGCTCCCACTCCAGGAGAGACCCTCTGGCAGATGTTCCCTGCTCCCAGCCCACCATCAGCTGCCTCTGGGACCTCTGTGGTACCTGGTGACCTCCTACCCAGCCTCTAACAGGGCACTAGATCAAAAGCTTTTTCACAGCTCCAGTAAATTATGCCTCAGCTTCACCCATCTGCTTCCCAGCTGACACTTCCTGAAATAAATTAATCAAGCCTATTCAATTATAGCCTCATTTCTGTACGGTTTCTTGCTGATCCCCACCTTCCTGAGACACTTCTCTCCCCTCTGGGGGCTGCAGGAGCCCCTGGATGGGGCTGGAGTGACAGTCCCCAGCCCCTCTGCTCTGGCTGCACAAGAGGGTTTGTCCCCAGGTCCCCTGCAGACCCCAGGATCCACAGGGATGATGCCTCAGGAGCACAGCCACCAGCTCTGGGGCAGGAGCTGCTCTTCTGGGTGCCAGCTTGTGGCACTGCCATGCTACTTTCAGGCTTATTCCTTTTCTCTTTCAGTCCCCTGGGAAATTTCTGGAGGCTCCACTCCTTTTAAATAAAAAGCAAATATTCCACAGGGACAGTGCAAGGAGCCCTGCCCTGTCACCCTGGGCTGTGGGGCTCACACAAAGCTCCCCGCAGATGGGAGTTCTTGTTTTTCCTGCCTGCTTCCCTCTCCTGCCTGCAGGGATGGGGCTGCTGGGGGAAGATAAAACTGGCTGAGGTGGGGTGAGGGAATGACAGTTACCCTGCAAAAGTAAAACAGAGTTTGTGTTTCAAGCTGTTCTCAGGCTGAGGAGTCAAGGAGGGGGAGTTTTGGCTTCTCCTCTCCCTGTGCCACCCCTGCAGGACCCAGCTCCTGCATGCCATGGGAGTGGGGTGCTGTGGGAAGCTGTGACACCCAGGACCCCCTCTGGGGTAACACCAGTTCCCCAGGAGGCTGCATATGGTGCCATGCCTGCACAGACAGCCTGTGGGGAGGCAGGTGGCACAGGGTGGGCACACAGATGGCCACGCTCCAACCACAGGGAGAGTGGGGGCATTTTACATTTGCAATGTCTCAGATCAATTTATTTCTAGGTTCCAGAAAGTACAGCTATGGAGAGGAATCATAAAGTGTAGCTCAGAGAAGGGGGGGAAGACAAGGAGAGAACAGGCCCAGAGTGTACAGCGAGGTGTGACAATTTTGAATTCCTGAAGAGGCAAGAAACAGGCACTAAAATAAGAGTGAGCAGACGTCCTATTTTGAGTGTTCAGCACTGATGGGTTGGACAAGCACTGCTGTGTGGAGAATCCTGTGTGACACCACCCAGAAATACAACTCCAGGCAGCAGGAGCTGAAGAAACACTCCCTCAATTCACTAAGGTTTTGGAAGTAACAGAGCATCAGTCTGGAGTGTGCCAGCCTGGTCAGGCCAGCGGGCACCACTGCTTTGATCCCTGGGAAGCCCAGCAGCTCCTTCCCACACACCCACATCCTGAATCCCCAGTGCCAAGTCCCAGCAGCCTTGTTCCTAGCGTGGCCTCTCCTCACTCATGTGCAGAGAACACCCCAGAGCACTCCCAGCACACGCCTGCAAACAGGGGCACCCCTGGAGACTCCTACCTGGGACACGGACTCCATGCAAAGGGTTAGAAAGCGCCATCCCAATCTCAGTCATCCCATACCTCTCCAGCAAGGTGTGCCCCGTGATGCTCTTCCACTTCTCCAGGACAGGCACAGGCAGGGCTGCTGAGCCTGACACCATTAACCTGCACAGGGAAAGGCCAGGTAAGAGTATCTGAGTATCTGAGAGCACCTTTGCTCCAGGGAATCTGCAGCCTGACACAGGGACACAAACAGCTCTGCATAAAACCTGCAGCCCCTAAATCCTTTCAACCAGGACCAAAGATGTCCCTCACATTCTCAGTCTGATATGGGCTTTAAGTTAACCAGGACAGCCTCTTAAAAGAGATCCTGGAGTACAAGCCTGGGCTGCAGGACAAAGCCCTCAGCCATGTGTTACACAGGGTGACACATAATGAGCCCCTTCTGGCTCTCCCATGCAAGAGTGGCTCATAATTAAATCATGTCACCCTTGTTCCTGTCACAGAGACACCAAAGCACAACAGCCAGCACTGAAAGAGGTGATGTCGAAAGGAAAACCTGGAGCATTCAGTGAGCCAGCAGCAGCCCCAGCCCGCAGCTCACCCACCTGATGTTCTCCTGGCAAAAGGCACGCACGAAATCCTGCACCTGGGGCTGGGTGAAATGCTCATCGTAATATTCCATCAGCTTGGCATAGATGGTGGGCACTGCCATGAACACATTGACACGGGGAGCTTGGGAGCTCAGGAGCTTCTTCCACACCTAGGAAAGAAGGGAACACACATGGATGAAAATACACCTTTGCTATCCAAGATTTCTTGGGAGTACGGCTGGAAGCTGTTGTGTGCCCCCATCCCTATCCAAAACAAGATCCCAACTTTCATCATGCCCTTATTTCCCAAGGCACAACGTTCATCTCTCATCCCACCAGTGGATCCCCCACCCACCATCACTCTCAAGATGATGGAAATGGCATTTGGCAGTCCTGTCATGTTGCAGCCCAGACTTTGCTCACAAAGATGGAAGCTTGTGGCAGAATCAGCTCATTCCCTTATCGTGCACAGCTCTTCCAAGGCTGCACACAGCCACCAGTTTTCCAAAGCATGGGAGCTCTTCTTTGGAAAGACACAGCCCACCCCTGACACACAGCTTGGAGCCCATGGACTTCAACTTCTGAGGCAAGGCTGGGAAGAGGAAGGTCAGGGACTGGGAGTGAGAAATGAAAATGGTGAGGTGCTGTGAGAGAGCCGTGTCCCTGGCGAGCTCAGAGGAGCCATCAGAATGCACAGGTAAACCAGGGGGCAGCAGGAGACAGCAGCTTTTCAGGAGGGCCACTACCCCAACCACAGTCTTCCTGAGAGGAATGTTCCCTGTGGGAATAATGTTCTTCAGCTGCAACGTCTGCTGACCTGTGGGAACTATGAATGGGGGCAGTTCCAGCAGCCTGCTCTGATGGGATGGGGACAATGACACCTCAGGGATGGGTCAGAGGTCACACCTGAGCCCATTGCTCCCACACCTCAGCACTGTCCCTGCCAGGTAAGCTCTTCCCAAGGCAGGAGCGAAGCAAAGCCATCAATAAACCAGAGCCCCGCGCTGCTGTCCCCGCGCTGCGCTGCGGGCGCTGCCCCCCGGTGACAAATGCGCTCCCTAACAGCTCCTGACACCGAGCGCTGCCTCGGCGCTCCCCGCGCACGCTCAGCTGCACACGAGCCAGGCGAGGCAGGCATTGATTGAAGGTGAGCCAGGGATTCTCCTTCATGCTGTCACTCTGCCCCTTCCCTCCGTTCTGCTCGCTCTGCTCCCTTTCATCCCTTTCCCCTTGGCTGCGCCGGTGCCGCCTCCCCCCGCAGCTCGCACTCCGCTGCTCCAGAACAATCAGCTCCTAAAAAAGCCCTCCCAGCACCGGGGGGTCGTGCTTAACAGAGCAGGACACGTCCACAGAGGCACCGTCCCACCCAACAGGAGGGAGCTCCTGCTGCCTCCCAGCCCAGGGCTGGCCCTCGGTGGGGAGAGATGAACGCACAGGGTGCAAAGCCACTGCACGCCCCGGCAGGTGGGACACGAGCACTGCAAGATGCCCTGGGAAAGGAAAGCAGAACTGGGATGACTTCCTGCACTGATGGGTGATACATCCAGAGAGGGAACATTTCAGGGCCTGCAGAAACCCCTCTATCAGCCAGATTAGGTAAAATTGCATTTACAGGGGTCTAACCTCCCCCATGTTTGAAGTGACGCCTTGAGAGGCTGGTCTGGAACAGACCAGACAGAGCTAAATGGACAAAATAGGTATTTACTGAAAGGCCTTTAAAGGACACTCCTTGGGCAGCACAAGAGCCTGGCCAGGGCTGCACCCAGGCTGAACCCAAGATAGATCCCAGTCACAAGTTTTTACACTTTTATAAGTTTTGGTTCATCTACATGTTGGGTTCAATTGTCCAATTACAGCTCCAGGTCATGAACTCCCAACCCCCTGGCCTGTCCCCTTCCCTTTGCTCTTGTTTGTGCTTTTTTGGGTAATGGCTGTCCTTGATTCTCCAGCTGGGAAGGGATTGTTTTGTCCAAGTACCCTGTGAAGAGAACCTACTAACACCTCCTAGGAGGTTTCAGAGTTACACACCAGGCAGCAGAGAACCTGAAAAATAGAAAAGCTAAACCCCAAGGCATCGTTTCCCAGCCCCCTTTTCCCCCCCTTTCCCATTCTAGGCAGCAGGATGGAGAAGGACCTCTCCAAAGCCAGGGCTGGATGGATCTGCTCTCCTCAGCCTGGTGCTCCCCAGAGCCATTGCTGTGGGCAGGGAAGGACGTGTGATGGCAAGCAGGGACCAGACTGTGCCGAGGGGATTGAAGAGAAACAGATGCTCAGGGGTTGTTCAATCCTTGCTGTGTGATTTTGTTTTGCCTTCCCAAGTCCTGAACAGCTGTGGGAACGCAGGCAGACTTCCAGTCTGGCCATGCAGCAGAGTTTTTGTCACATGACTTTGGATGTGAAAAACCCCAAACCCATCTAAACAGAGCAAGTCTCCCTTGCACCCCAGAGTCCCCTGTCCCCACACGCCAGCTGAACTCCATCCTTAGATAAAATCCTCCCTCCTGCACTGCAGCCACAGGAGCAGCTTTGCTGTGTCAGTCCAGCTCACCCAGCAACAGCCCCTTCCTGAGGATAAGCAGCTGCCTTTGGATTTGTGCCACCAGCTGCTGGGGTGATCTGCTGACAGCCAAACCTCTCCACCTGCTCTGCTCCTGCTCAGCCAAATCTGGATCCTTCCCATGTGTTTTAGCAGGACTAAGCCGTGGTACAAAGCTGGCAGCTCCGAGTGCTCCGCAGAGCCCAAGCTGGCCGGAGGGCTTGGCACTGCCCAGCCAGCTGGAGCAGCTATTCCTGGCTTCCAACTGTAGCTGCACACTTTGAGGGAAGGATCTGGGAAAGCCTCGTTACCTGGCACTAATCAATGAACCCCGTGCAAGGCCCCAGCTTTGTCCTTGCAGCACCCGGCACTCCCCGACAGCGCCGGGCCTGGAGCAGCACCGGCCACCCCCCCTGGGTCATCCCCCTGTCACTGTCACCACGCTCATTCCCCATGCCCTGGCACCATTCCCCACGGGCATTGGCAGCCCAATGCTCCGTTTTGTTTTGCTCACCTGATACCGCCAAGTGCTTTTAAAGAGCCATGGATTCAGGAAGCAAACATGGCACCACATGCCAGGGCTGCCAGGCTCTGCAAAGGGAAGCAGCAGCCTTCCCATGGAGTATGCTCAGGAGATGGATCAAGATTCCTTTTAAGATAACCAAGGGTTAGAAACAAAAAGTTTCTCACTGCAAGAAAGCAAGAGTGGATAGAGCTTCCACCAGCAACAACGGCAGCAAGTGCTTCGGGTCAGGGCTGCCTGTGCCAGCAGAGGAGTGGGAGACCTAATGTTCCCAAGAGCCTTCCTGTTGGCGTGACATTCCTGATTTTCCTCCCCTCCCACTGCTCAGAAGCATATCATGAGCTGGCCAGTGGGATTTTGCCATCATTAAAGGCAAAAAAAAAAAGGAGAAAATGACACCAGTGGGTACAAAACAAGCACAGCAAGGCACAGCTGGGAGATTTTTCCCACATATTTTTCCCAGCACACAGATGGTGAGTGAGGATGGTCTGTCCATACAGCAATCTTCCCAACCAGCCTCCAGACCTGCTAAGATCACCTGAAGGAAGAGATGTGAGCACAGAGGAGAAAAGGCAACAACTTTTCCCTTTAGAGAGGGAGATGTGCCTGAACCAGCCAGAAACACCAAATCCAATACCTGGGCATCTTCTCATGCAAAAAGAGAAGAAACAGTGGCAAACACAGTTATGTGCTAAACCATGCAAGCTTTTGGCTGATAGAAGATTCCCAAAACCAGTCAGAAGAGCTACAAGCTGTAAAGGAAGCAAATACCAGCATGGATTTTTCCATCAGCCCACAAACAGATCACAGCCAGCCCGCGGTGCAGCCTCTATTGACAGACACAACAGCTCCTCTCGTCTGTAAAATTATTGTGCCATTTTCAGTTGTAATTGAATCTTTTCAAACCTTTTCAAAAATAACAACGCCTCTAATGCAAGGTTAACTCAGCCCTTTACTTCCCTCTTGCTCAGGGAGATGGGTCTGTGTTTAGCACTGACTGCTGCCATGTGGGAAGCACCATCGAGGAAAAGGGATGCCGGTGATTTTTGGAATGTCTGTGGGAGCAACAGGGCTGTGGCCAAAGCAGCTGCTTCTTTGGTGAGATCCTGTGCCAAACACAAGGGTGGGAAGCTCCTGTAACTCAACAGCAGCAGCCAAGGGACTGCAAGACCACGTAAACACATCCAACACCAAATTATCCCAGAAAAGCAGATGGGCACATGAGGTAGGAGAGCACCAAGGGGAGCTCTGCTCTCTCCCAGGGACTGAGCCTCCAACACTTCACGACCAATATGCAGAGAGGGACAAACATTCTTCTCTTCAAAGAGAAATCAGGCCCTTGGTGGCTTCATCTCATGTTTGTTATAACCCCAAACTGTTTGTGCTCTGTGTGACTCTGGTTTTAATCATTTATTCATCAGCACAGTTTGATGGCCCCTCTGCATTCCAGGCTGAAGCTTTTAAACCCTTCCTATGCTGGAGGCATACTGAAAGGAGCAAGTGCTTTCCCTGGGACCTGGAAATATAAGTAAATATGACAGGCTCTGGTTCCATTTTTTATATTTCCCCACACACATCAAAAGCCATTACTTGGGAACAGATGCTGAGGACAGACGGCAGATCTGGGGAGATGGGAAAGAAAACCTCTAACTTTTTAAAGCCAGGTCTGTGAGAAGTGATCAAACATAATCCGTTCACTAGTGACCTGCTCCTCCCTCCACCGACGCCTCTTTGAGTCTGAAATAAAATTACTCCTCTGAAGGCTCCCATTAACAGATGAAAAGACTTTCAGCCTCTCTCCAGCTGAAAGTGGATGGGGGCCACGATCCCCAGCGTGCCTGGATATTGGAGCTCAGGCTCCTCTGCTTGGATTTGCTTTTCTTTTAAAAATAAACCAAAAGAGCTGCCCAGAGTGATGTTTGCAGAAGTGACAGATCCAGGGGAGAGGCTCAGTGCAGTGCATGCTTCTCCTTCCCGGAGGCAACAGCAACTGCCGAGCCCTGGATGTCCCTGTGCAGCCCAGCCAAGGTAGACAGCTCCAGCAACCAGCCCAGCCTGGCTCACACAGAGAACACCAGTGACAAGGACAAAGTTTGCTCCCAGATACAGCCCTGGCCTTCAGGAATTCAGGGCTGTGAGCACACGATGCAGCAGCACCCTGGAGCAACACCTCCCACTCAGCCTGTGCCAGGCCTGCAGCTCCCTCCTACCACAAGGAAAAGGTGCCACAGGGGACAGGACACCAGGGAAAGCTTGTCCCGAATCACACATCACCTCTGGGCACACAGCATTCCTATTTCCCTAGAAAGAAGGCTCCAAACAAGATTATTTTGATGGCTTTGAGTGTGACATTGTAAAACAGGGCATGGTTTTTAGAGGGCTTGATCCTCGGAGCACCTTAAGTCAGACACGCAGCGAGACTGGCACTGAAACAGCAGCTCCTGGAACTGCAGGGCAGGAAATCTGCATCTTGGCATATTCATCATGGAAAGGGGTTGCAGGGTACAGCCAGGGCTGTCACTGCACAGGCAGCACATCACAGCTCAAACCTGCCCAGCAGAGCCGAGCGGGCAGCACACGCCTCAACTGGGTCACCCAGAGTGGAGATTTCCATCAGCTTCTCCCATCACTCAGCACAGCAAGTTTCTTCCTTCAGGTTCTTCAGCACTCTTATTTCCCACTCTGCTCAAGAGGCTGGAAGACCTCCCAGGATCTCCTCTCGTGTTTATCAATGCAGAGAGCTGACAGGGAACCTTGTGCCATTAGAACATCCCCTCGAGGCAAGATCAGGGGTGTCCAAGGCAAAGACAAGCTCTTCCTGCTGTTCAAGCCCAAAATGGATCCTCTCTGTCCAAAAACCACAGCAGAGGATCCTGTAAAGCTGACACTAACCTCATTTGCTCCAAAATGGTCTTGTCCAAGGAGTGCCTGGTCTGGAATGGGGACACCAGTGTGTGACTGTCACAGCAAGCACAAGGGACACTTGGCTTCCCTGGGTCTGTCTCTCCAGACTCACTGACATTTCCACAGAGCAACAGTCCCACCACAGGCTGTGCCTGAGCTGATGCAGGGGGGGAGATGGAGGGAGACAGTCACTGGGAATGGACTCTCCAGAGGGTGCTTGGTGCAAGCCCTGATGCTCAGAGCCTTCCAAAAGCATGTGGCCAAGAGCAGAAGGCTCACCCTGCACTCCTTCCTTAACAGAGACATTCACCTCTTCTCCTCTGGTCACCTACATGCACAAAATTTGCACAAACACAGCAACTTTAAAATCCCAATTCCTGGACAAGAAATTCCTACTCCAGCATCTGGGACAGGTCAGCAGCAGCTGAGAAATGCAAACAGGAGCAGTGCAGCCTGAAGAGTAAACTCAGCCTGGGAGCAGGTTATGGAGGGAGGATCACACAGGGATGCTGAGGCTGCAGCTTGCTCTGGCTCCAGAGGAGGTTTCTGCCCTCACACCTCTCACCCCTGAAAACCAATGAAACAACAAACCAGTAACACCACAGCCAGCCATGCCCCACACAGCTGCTGGCAGAACACCCCTCGGGCTCACTGCTGTTCTCCTGCCTGCTCCACACCCACCTGTGCTGAAGTCTTCCCCCACAGCCATCCCTGCCATTCCCAACCCCAGAAGCACAGACAGGAGCACTGGATGTGCTCCCAGGGGTTCCCTGTGAAGCCACTGCACCCCAAGGAGCACGAGCACCAGGGGACTCAGTACATCACGTACGAGCCGACTAATTCTGGAAACTAAGGGTCCATTTATAAACCCTTTATTAATAAATGATTAATAGATGCAGCCATATTTTTTAATAACTTGCAATAAAAAATGCTACAAAAAGCTTAAGCAAGACAGTCTTAACAGATGGTGCTATAAAGTGAATTATAACATGTACAGTAGCTAGTGCAGCGTAATGGATGTCCTCATTTAATAAAAAGAATCTGATTTTATGCAGCAACTTTCACGCTTGAGGCACCTCAGCACACTTTAATGAGTTGACGTGGCCTCAGCAGTAGCCACAGACATCAGATGCTGTTTTAGTGAGGGGAAGGATGTTGGTCAGGACACTGTGCTACTCCACAGTGCTGATTTTTAACCTTTCCTTGGACAGCTCCCAAAACCAGACGTAAAGGTCTGAAAGCTGCCACCTCCTACCCCTGCCTGGCAGGGAACAACAAGCAAGCTGTGGTCTGGGGCTGGGAATGTCTTCTCAGGGAAAAAAAAAAAAAAAAAAGAGCATTATTCCCACCACCAAAACCAGACTGCCATCTGTATCCACGACTATAAGGCACGCCGCAAATTATGTAATTTAATAAACACTGTAATAATAAAGTATTTATTTTGTATAATGAAGTGTTAGTGATTAGAAACCAAACACACATCGGGCGTGCTGCTGCGGTTTCTCTTGAACCTTTGCCAGTATCACTCAAGGCTAAATATGTCTGCAGCAGGTTGAGAGTAAGTTCCTTGCCTTGTTTTGATCAGCCTGTCAAGTGTTTTAGCTGCCAGTCGAGTTTCTTTATATCACACTATAATTGGCTGCTTTCTCAAGGTGCAGCCAAGGAAAAAAAGCACACGGCAAAACTCGGGCTCCTTTGGCAAAATCCTCCAGTGCTGCTTTGCTGCAAGCTGATTGCAGTAGCAAAGGGCACTTTGTAAACAGCTGGTGAAAATAGAGTGGAACTGAAAGGCAGCTTGCAATAAACTCCAGGAGAAAGCCTTATTTACCCTCCCGTGCTCGCTTTGGAGTGTCGATCAAAACACTTGCAGCTCCCACGGGAGGCCCTCGGAAAAATAACGGGAATGAAAGAAACCAGAGAAGCAAACGCCGTCCCCCAGAGCCCCCGAGAGCCCCGCCCGGCGCCTGCCGCCCCCCCCCGTGCCCAAGTTCAGCTCCAGGGTCAAGCGGCCGCCCCCGGCGCTGTCCCCGCGTGTCCCTGGTGCCACATCTGGGGAGAGCTTTGATCAGAGCAGGCAGGAGGGGGGTCCCGCTCCCCCATCCCGCTCCCATCCTTCAATGTCAGCTCACTGATTTGCAGACGCCGGGAGAGAGCAGAGGAGAACGCAAGGGTGTGAGGGAGCATCAATCACCGGTGGCACAGGATGCGGAGCACCGCGCCCTCCAGAGGCTCCGCTCCAGCCTCTCAGCGGCACCTCCAGCGCAGCCCCGCTGCTCCCCGAGCCTTTGGGGTCACCCCGACGGCGGGGAGGACAATTTGGCAGCAATCACTGGGGTGAAAGCACAGGCTATGGCAGCCAGGGACCTTCCTGCCTTCTACCATAGCATCCTACCAACTCTGGAAGTGCAGAGCTGCCCCGCTGAGATTCCGGGGCTGTCCCCCCAGAAAGGATCAGTGCTCAGGTGTCAGAGCTCCTGACAGAAAAGGGAAGTGTGCATTTTCTGTGGCTGCTGCTCGGAGAAGCAGAAATGAGCCATGAAGAATCACCCGGAATCGGAGCTGGGCCCGCCCTCACCTGGCAGCAGCACAGCCAGAGGCTCCCAGGTGGATCCCACACCTGTGCACTTTGTCCTTCCCATGGGACAAGCCTTCCCAGCATGTGGATAAGCACAGACAGGGAGAGCAGCCTGGGCAGTTATCCAGCACAGGCTGCTTTGGCTTTCCCAGGGAACTCTGCAGTGACAACATCTGTTTCCTTTCTGCTCCGAGCAGCAGCACCTGAAAACCCAATTGTCCCTTAACAGTGACACTGCAGACACCACCCAGGACACTGGGAGCTGTGGATGGACAGTGCTGCATCCCAGGAGCTGGGAAATGTAGAACCTGTTCCACCTTTACTGCTGTCTGTCCCTTCCCTTCTCCCCACGGTGTGCCACTGCTGCAGGGAACAAAGGAGCAGCAGAACACTGGCACTGGTGTTTCCTGGCTCAGATAGAAAACAACATCTTAACAACATCAGTCCAGTAAGGTTTCCCTCCTGCCACTTTTCCTAAAAGCTGCAAGAAAGTCTGGATCTGGAAACTCTCTCTCACATCACTGAGTCCATCTCGAGAGCTGTTAACTCCTGTTTCTCCACAGAGGAGAGCCATCTTTCCATGTAAGTGAGGAAAACCAGGATTTCCCTTACCTGGGCTGCAAGAAACTCAAAAGGCTGTGTTCTGTCATGTAATGCAATACAAAACACTAAGGATGTAGGACTGGAAGGGGAAAATTTGGAAGGGGTTGCCCAGAGAGGTGGTGGAGGCCCTACCCATGGAGATGTCCAAGGAGAGACTGGACATGGCACACAGTGCTCTGAGCTGGGTGACAAAGTGGGCATTGGTCACAGGGTGGACTTGGTGACCTTGGAGGGCTTTTCCAACCTCAGTGTTTTGGGGATTCTGGGAAATGCAAGTCATTAAAGAATTCAGCAAGCAGCACACCACTAACACACGAGAGAAACCAGTATTTCCACCATTCCTGGCAGTTAAAAAAAATCCACAACGTTAATTCTGGATGGAAACACTCTCAGTGGGCACAGAAGGGTCCACCCACCCTCAGCCAGACCTCGGGGCTAGGAGGGGCAGAGCAGCATTCCCATTCCAACGTCACACTTACATGAGCTGCACCCCCTGGAAGAGCACATGTACCCCGGGCTGAGCACCCAAGCAATTCCCTTTGCTGTGAATCACCCCCAGGCAGCAGCTAAAGGGCTGGAACTCCTTAGGAACCCATTCCCAGAGCTGCTCTGGGTGCAATGCCCGGGTGCTGCTGCTGGCTTTCCCCCGGGCTCACCGTGTGCGCGTTGAATTCCGGGAACATGACGCACGTGGCTCCCACCCACAGCGGGCACAGCAGCTTGTTGATCACCCCGTGGACGTGGTGCAGAGGCAGCACGTGCAGGATCACATCCTCCTTCTTCCACTCCCACTTCTCAACCAGCCCCGTGGTCTGCAGAAGAAAACAAACAGCGTGGCCTTAGGGCAGGAGGAAAGATTTTCCCGAGGTATTCCCAAGGTATTCCTGAGGCATTCGAGCCCCAAACTCCCTGGCAGGAATGCCAGGCCTGCCTAGGCACAGAATCTTTCCTTCAGGATCAGCAGGAGAAAAATTCCCACCACAACAGCAGAACACAAGAGGAACACCTTCAGCATGCTGCCAGGATGGGTCTTTAAATCAGCAAAGCCCTTCCTTGTTACTGAGAAATATCAACAACGATTTTAAGTAGGACATACAAAAATATTAATCTACTGCTGCACATGCACATTTGGCAGAAATAGTAATCAAAAAGCTAATTTTCCCAGAATTCTGTTGCCATAGTTAGGACACTGATGACATCAGGTTTTTAGCACCTGTAAGGGATAATCAGTAGGAGCAGGAAATTGCTGATAAACAGAAAGTAGGTTTCATGTTAGTAAAAATTATGAGAGCATCAAGCTTCCAAAACACTCTGCTCTGAAGGGATAATTATCTGAAGGGATAATTATCAGGTTTCTGGGTCAACAATGCCCTTCAGAGCCCAGTGCTGGCAACTGCAAAGCTTATTTCCAGCCACCTAAAAATAAGAAAAGCATCTGAGCAGTGGAATTTGGTCGTGTGTCTCACAGGAACCCTCATCCACAGGGCAGCGAGCAGCTTTTAGGCTTCCTGCAGGACAGCACAAAGGATGGGGACTGCTCAGACCACCCCCAAAATAATCAGCATGTTTGTGAGGGAACAGATTCTTTGCCCAATATAGCCAAGGCCTGGCTCCATCCATCAAGGCTTTCATTCCTGCCGGGACCCTGCAGGATCCGAGCACCCCGAGCAGCAGCAGCTCTCAGGGCACCCCTGCATTCCCTGCCCTCCTTCCCTAATGGCAGCAGTCTGGCAGTTGCAGGCACTGATAACCAAGTGGTGAGGCAGTCAGCAGGCTTATTCAAACTTTTAATTCCTTTTGGCTCCAAGAGCTAATGGATTTTTTTGCCTTGGGGATACAGAGCTGAATAATGCACAGGCTTCACACAGCACTGGGCTGGGCTAAGATATTTTCCAATTAGGAGCAAAGATTCTCCCCTAGTCAGAGGGCACAAAAGCAAACTGCAAAGAAATCGGGTTTTTTACAACAGGTTTCATCCATTCTGCTTTCCAGGAAAGCAGGGAGGAGAACCCACCTGCCTTGGGATGTAGCTGCAGCACGAACAGGCCAAGGCTGAGAACCTCACATGCTGCTGTGTGCTCACCTTCCAAGCACAGAGGATTCCAGAGCTGCAGCCCCACAGCTCTCAGCAGGAATTTGGCAACGGAAAGGTGTTTGCAACACCAAATCCCCTCCAGATTCCAAGACTTTGTACCTTGGCACGAGCCTGGCAGGGGGGCAGCAGCACTCACCACAGCCTGCACGTTCTCGTGGGTGCTGAGGACACCCTTGGGCCTCCCCGTGGTCCCGCTGGTGTAGATGATCATGGCTCCTCTGTCCTTCCACGAGGAACAGCTTGGCAAGGCCCCCTCCTCCATGGCTGCAGGGCTCGTGGATCCACCACCCCCAGACTTGGGAAGTGGCAGCACAGGGACTCCCAGTTTCTGGGCGCTGGGGGTTATTTTCCCCAGGAACTCCTCGGCCGCGATGAGCAGGGCGCTCTGGGAATCCTGGATCACGTATTCCAGCTCGGGCACCGGGTGCTTCCTGTACAGGGGCACCGCTATGCCCCCGCTCACCCACGAAGCCCACTGGGCCACCACGTAGGAGGCATCATTGGGGCACAGAAAGGAGATCCTCTCTTCCTTCAGGTCCCTGCTGGGGCACTGCAGGACCCTGCAGATCTCCTGGGACAAGCGGAGGCTCCGGCTGAGCAGGTCCCTGTACGTGTGCTCCCCGTTCTGGTCAACGATGGCCACTTTGTCCCCAAAAGCCGGGGCCCTGGTGAACACAGGGGTGATGTCACTGCTGCAGGTGGCCCAGGCTGTGTGCAGAGCCCTGTGGGGACAGCCAGCCCTGCTCCCATCCCACGTGCAGCGGGACAGGTCCCGCAGGAGGCAGCGGAGGGGCCGGCAGCGCTGGGGGAAGAGCAGGGGGAGCAGCATCCTGCCAGCACGGCCGGGCTGGAGCGACTCTGCAGAAAGCAATGATGGCAGATCAGCAGGGCAGGGAGTACCCGAGGGGTTATTCCCACCCCGACAAAGTGGCAGCCCTCATTTGAATAATATCCACTGTATTATTTATGTCCCTGCCTCAGAGTGCCACGTCCTGGGCAGCCTGAGCATCCCTGGGTCCTGCCATGATGGAACAGGAGGCACAGCCCCCAACCCCTAGAATCCAGCTAATTTAAATGATGAACCAGCTTTCACAGAATCCCAGAATGGTTTGGGTTGGAAGGGACCTCAAAGCCCAGCCAGTTCCACCTCCTGACACCTTTCAGTGTCCCAGGCTGCTGGCAGGCAGGGGGTGAAATGAGATGGGCTTTAAGGTGCTCTCCAAGCCGAGCCATTCCACAATTCTGTGAAGAATCCTAAACCCCCCTGCGCAGCCTGGAGCACCCTCTCCATACAGCAACAGGGAGCAGAGAGGAGAGGACAGGGCTGTGGCAGGAGAGAGAGGGATTTGCTGCACAGAATCCAATCAGCACCAAAACCCCAGAGGGGTTCCCCAACAAGAGGAAGCAGCCAAAGGATGACAAGCTCTCACTCTCCGAGAGCATCTGTGACACTTCCCTGACGCCCACAGTAACAACCTGATTCTCCCTTTTATTTTTGATAAATGCCTATTAGTGGAGCAGCTCAGCTCCAAGAGCCTCCCAGCTCAGCTTCCCAGTATGGGGAGGAGCTGGAACAAAGGGGATCCAGCCCAGCAGCTCCCCAGGGCAGAGCTGACCAGGGCTGCCCCAACCCAGGCTGCACAAGTTGATTTTCTGTGAGCGCTGCGGTCTCTCCCCTGCACCTTCGGAGCATTTCCCCACCCAGACACTGGCCCTGCTCAGATCTTCTTTTGCAAATCAACCTCAATTTCTGCTTCTGCAAAACAAGCTGGTGATTTAGGGTGGAAACATCTGGGGGAGCAGAGAGGCTGCAGCCCCAGAGCGGGGTGAGCGTGGGAACTCCTGACATTTGCCACCAGCATGGAAAAAAACAAAGCAGCTCAAGGCAGAGCTCATGTGACGTCTTTGCATTGGTCTGGAGAGCCTAAAATGCAAAAACCTGACCTAATTCACACCCTAGTGAAGCCCTGGCCATGGCAAGGTGTCAATGCCCTGAGCATGATGAGGTGCAGCAACTGGAAGCTGGTTTTGCCCAGGACCAGCGTGGCTGATGCTCTCAGCGCTCTCGCTGTTCCTCCAGCTCCTTCCAAAAATCAAATTACCCCATTCCCAGCAGTCTGTGTTTAATGGAGCAATTCACAGCAGCACCTCCAGCCAGGCCTGGGAGTGCTGGGCTGCAGACATGTGGGGTAAATCCGGGGGCTGTTTGCCATCCCCTCCTGCTGCTCAGGGATCACCGGTGCCACAAACCCCAGCACAGCACACCTGGAAACAAAGTTTGTCCCTGGATCCCACGGGAAGGTGAGGACAGGGCAAAGATGAGGCTCTGATGCCTTGGAAGGGAAGGTTCAAATCCCCTGGAAGGGAAAATCCAAACCCTCCTCCTCCTCCTAAGGCTGAAGATCTCAAAGCAGCTGGAGGGCTCTCCCCAGCTCCCAGCACAACAAGACCAGTGCAAACTGGGAGCTGACCCACTGCACAGCCCTGGGCACTTTGTGCCACCCCCCTCTGCACTTTCTCATCATAAAGGGCATAAAATGCATTCCCTGGAGCAAAATGATGCTTTGAGTTATTCTGAGCTGTTCCAAAGTGAGTTATTACAGGAATAATCATGGCTCCAGCTGTGACTGTGTAGCTGCCAGCGTGAGCCTGACCTGCAGGATTCCACCCTTTCCTCATTTACAGGCACGGGAACACAAAGGGATTCCTGGCTGTTTCTACAACAGAGATAAAAATACTGCGTTCTTAGAAAACCATAAAAAATACTTTATTAGAAAATCATAAAGCAACTAAGAGACTTGGAAAAGGCATCAAATTATGCCTGAGATGCTGACTGTTCTTCCCTTCTCACAAAACAAAAAACAGGGAAAGTTTTGGATTGGAAGGGACTTTAAAGCCCATCCAGTCCCACTTTCCACTGTCCCAGGGTGCCCCAAGCCCCGTCCAGCCTGGCCAGGGACACTTCCAGGGATCCAGGGGCAGCCACAGCTTCTCTGGGCACCCTGTGCCAGGGCCTGCCCACCCTCACAGGGCTTTATTCTCCTCTCACACCGGAGCGCATTCCCCCGCTGCAGCTCCCTGCCCGCAGCCTACTCACGGCACATCCCAGAGCAGGAACTGGCACAAACCGCGCGGAGCTTCCGAGGAACCGGGGCCTCCCCACCGCAGGCCCCGCAGCCAGCGGCTCCCGCGGGGAAGGAGGGCCGGGTCCGAGCGCAGCGGGCCGAGGGCAGCAGGCCCCGGCTCGCCCCGGCTCTGGGACATCCCGGGGCCGTCCCGAGGCCGCCCCGGCCCCGCCGCCTCCCGCAGCCCCGCGGGGCCTCACCTGCCGCCGGGGGACCGGTCCGGCCGCGAACAGCTCCGGCGGGGCCGCGGCGCCGCGACTCGAACGTTCCGCGCACAAACGTTCCGCCACGCCACGCCTGATTTGTGGGGATTTGACCCCAAAACGCCCACGGGGGGCGGGGCCGGGACTCCGCGGGGCTGACTGTGCCTGCAGCCCCCCGGAGTGTCATCCTCGGATGTCATGGCAGGCGGGTGTGGAGCTCCAGCTGTGCCCCGCGGGTCTTGGGGCCACGGGCCTGGTCTGTGGGATGTGGGGATGTGGGCAGGGGGCAGGCATGGCCTGAGCTCGTGGAACATTCACACGTGGGCATTCCAGGGGGTCACAGAGATCCCAGAGATGCACAGGGGACACACAGCTACCCTGGGGACGCACAGCCATGCGGGGCCACACAGAGGTTCCCGTGGTGGCACAGGTCACAGGGCACCGGGCACAGGGCACAGGGCACATGGCACAGGGCACATGGCACAGGGCACATGGTACATGGCACATGGCACAGGGTACATGGTACATGGCACAGGGTACAGGGCACAT